>CAHIKZ030001473.1:387500-757500 GCA_903632075.3 Acanthosepion pharaonis | reverse complement strand
CGAACGTAACCCTTTATTTCGTTGATTGGGGTAGACTGTTCTCGTTCCACGTGGCAAGTTTAATGGATGTCATTTATCAGATATCTCCTGTTAATTCCCCTCTCCAAGTTCTCCACTGCCTTAACCGGGTATTGAACTCACACTCTTTGGGTCTTGTCACTGGATCTAACCAACGCATTTACCAACCTTCATGTATGATTTTCTGGGTATTATAAACCTAATGTATTCAGCAACCATTTTTACCGGTGCTCATATTGAAGTTTTTGCTGTAATCATTTTTCTGTTTTTACCAGAGCTCATATTGCAATTTTTGTTCTTATTATTGTTTTTCTCTGGCACTCCTTATTACTGGTTCCCATATTGTATTCATTTCTATGCTTGGTCGGCTCAGGAGATTTTTGTGGCCTAGCATAAGTGCTGATTCCTTAAGTTAAAGAATTTTCCAATGGTGTTCTTTGTTTGTGACCTCAATCTGATCTCACTCACAGAGGGAGGTGATCTCCCTTTTTTCTTCGTATGCGGTCAGCCACCTCCTGATTTTCCCACTTTCACCCGTGTTACAGCTTTCTGGTGTTCAGGGGCGGCCTGCCTCCCCTTTATATTTCTTTCCGCAGCTGTGTGTGTGTGTGGGGGTGGAAGAGGACTTTCTCGGGAGAGATATCTGCGAAGTGTCGTCCAGCTTTTGAAGGTTGATCTTATAATGTATTTGATCGATCACTTTCAATTTGATTCTAAATCCTTATGTAACGTCTTATCTGTTGCATGGCCTTTAATCTGGACCAGCGATCTTATAAATTAAAATTAAATAGGAAAGATCCAACCGGACGATATTATAAATTTTGAACGCGATTATTTTCTCTTTCTTCAAGAGGAAATATATAAAAGAAATGGATAAATAAATTAGAAAATATATCCAAATTTGTTTCCCGCGTGTTATTCACGGAATATAGAGATGATTGTCAAATTTGTTTCTTAAGTTTACTGTTCAGTTAACTACTGAACATAAACAGTACATAATGCGCAAATAACCTTATGAATGGTATGAACTCATATATCCTCCACCAAGCTTGGTTTTATTACCAGTGCAAACTGGTTTCTATAGCCTTGGTAGGAAACCAGTCTATCGCAGAAAAAAAAGACAGCCTTCTTCGGGGAAATCTTCTGCTTAATCATCAATCAAAATGAACTTGATCTGCCAATCGCCTATCACATATGGTGCTTAACTGACTGAAGCTACTGTACTTTATAAACCTTATATAAAATGAATGCTAAAAGGTGCACACTAGACATTAAATTATTCGAATCTGGTTCACACATGCACCTTATAAGCGGTTATGGAGTACTTCCCACTTTGTGAGCAGCTTCCTAGATATTTAACATTGCACTTGTTTAATTTTGGTACCCCCAGTTTGTAATACGTATGTGGAGCTGGCGAAGTATTACACAAAACGTAAAAAGTGAAACAAAAAGGACATTTATATATAGCATCAGTAAGAGATTGTTGAAATTTATAGATCAGTTAAGGAGAAAAGAAAGGTTACAAAAAATATTACGTTCACAGGGCATTGAGGGCGAGAAGGAAAAGAATAAAACAACGCATAACCAAAGTAAGGAGCTTATATAAATTATTGACAGAATGGAGATTATAAAATATAGCAAAAAGTCAAATAGAAAAAAACAAACAAAAAAAACATTAAGGACATGATGATTTACAGAGGTATGACTCCCCAGGTCTTGAAGGTAAACGACTTGGTGAAGAAGAAGGCGGAGGAGAAGAAGAACGAGGAGGAGTAGGACAAGAACAAGAACAATAATGAAGAAGAAGAAGAAGGAGGAATAGAAGAAAAAAAAGGACGAGGAGAATGGGAAGCAGTATTATTATTAGTAGTAGTAGTATTAGTAGAAGAAGAAGGAGTAGTAGTAGTACAAGAAGAAGAGGAAGAAGACGATAAGAAGAAGAAGGAGGAGAAGGAGGAAAAGAAGGAGGAGAAGGAGTAGTAATAGTTGTATTATTATTAGTAGTAGAAGAAGAAGAAGAGATAAGAAAAAGGAGGAGGAGAAGAAGAAGAAAGAGGAGGAGAATGCGAAGGAGTATTATTATTATTAGTAGTAGTAGTAATAGTAGTAGTAGAAAAAGAAGGAGTAGCAGTAGTAGTAGTAGAAGAAGAAGAAGAAGACGAAGAAGAAGAAGAAGAGGAAGAAGACGATAAGAAGAAGGCGGAGGAGAAGGAGTAGTAGTAGTAGTATTAGTAGTAGAAGAAGAGGAAGAAGGAGGAGGAGGAGGGGGAGGAGAAGCAGTATTATTATTATTATCAGTAGAAGAAGAAGAATAAGAAATATTCGGCTTTAAACTATTTGGAGAAAAATACGAAGTTGTGAAGAGGCAGGATCGTGATCTTAGTAAACGGTCACAGCAAATAAAAGATGATCCACTAGCTTATTTCGTCTAATGGATTTATATTTTATCCTTACATTTTTCAGGAATTATACTGACAAATATCCTCGCCTTTTGTTTCGATCATTTCCATTAATACTTTCATCATCCATGATATATAATCTATAATAAACCGTTCACTATAACCAGGAAAATATTCATACAACTTTTGATTTTATATCATATTCACGAATCATGATTTAAAAGCACTTCCTCTAACAGTCGCCTGGAAAGAAACAAATTGATTTTCAAGCAAGTTCATTTTGAAGTCTTAGCCTGTCTTTGAATCAAACTAATTTATACTTTATATTCATTTGGAACAGACAGAGCCATATTAAAAGTTCCATTGTCAGCGGAAGAATTCGTATAACGAAAGCTCATTGACTTACCCAAATGGCTTTCATTGGTGATTCTTCACCGTTTAAAATGTAAATGAGAGCACGTGATTTCTTCAGCCACGAAGACAATGTCTGGTAGATCGATTCGCATGCAAATGTGTTCTTTATGTTATACTGTAGAATATTTTATTCATCCAAGAAAACCTCATCCAGCTTCATACATACTAACATACACACCTACATACGTCCCGTATAGGTATCTACTACGAAAAATTACCTTAAATCTTATTAAGATGGAAGGCTCGCTCTGTAATAATCATGCGGTCCACTTCTCAAAATCTTTTGCTAAGCCTGACCTAGAGATCATACTTTTATACACACACACATCTCTTTCTCTTTCTCTCTCTCTTTCTCTCTCTCTCTATACATATATACACACACACACACACACATATATATATACGTGTGTGTGTATATATATATATATATATATATATATATATATATATATATATATATATATATATATATATATATCCAGGTAAAATGACAACCAATGGAGTATAATTCCACTGTAGGTAACATTTAATTAAGTATAGGTAAATATTATTTATTGTAGGATATTAAAACAAAACCTGCTACGAATCGCTACACAATTGCAACCATGTTTCAACACCACAAATATGTCTCCTCAGATGTTCGCTCGCCAGTGGTTTGACATCGCTCCACACATTTGTTGTGTTGAAACATGACTGTAGTCGTGTAGCGATTTTTATCATATATATATATATATATATATATATATATATATATATATTAATCGATTTATCCCAATCAAGGCAGTAAAGCCAATAAGGCACAAGTGATGTGGAAGAATTAGAAACAAAAACTACAATAATGAAAAAGAACAAAAATAGTATTCAAGAGAACAGGAGATAGTGATTGACATTGCATTTAAATAGAGCCGGAAGGGAGTTCCACAAGTTTATCGTCTTACCCAGGACGCGAATCTAGGTTATTGTTTTACCCAGAACTCGGGTTTACTGGGTGTGGATGATCTAGAGACAAAAACATTATTATTATAGAAAAATAGTAATCAGGAGAAAAGGAGATAGTGATTGATATTGCATTTAATTTTTTGAAGATTAACGTTGGCTTGAAAAAATTGGAAATATAGGAATTTAAATGAAGAACCCCTTGAAGAATGATTGGCTCAAAGAACCTTCGAAATCAAGGATATATCATCTACAAACTAGTTGTTATTTAAAGTTTAGTAATTTTTAACATTATATATATATATATGTGTGTGTGTGTGTGTGTGTGTTGAATGCTTTTTCTAATGCATTCACTGCATTTGCATTGACTGTTAGTTTGGAAAAGACAGTCGTCATGCTCCAAGTAAGCCATATCATGAGCCAAGCATCTTTGTCTATGGTAAAAAGTTGAAGACTGCGCATTTGTGTATCTTGGAAGCACATTGTGCATGTTCTGTGATCTTGATGTGGAAATTTCAAAAGAAATACACTATTCCAGCGAAAAAACTGAATAAAAGCCTGTGGTCACAGCACGGAATTTCAGTGAGTAGAAAGCTAAAAGTCTATCATGCATGAATGCTTTACAGCAACTCCTTTAGGCTTACTAGAAGTGGGTGGACTACCGCAGACAAATGAAAATAATTGAGAAATCCCACCAGTACTGCTTACGTCGTATCCTTGGCATTACCTGGAAAATGTTTGTTAGTGATGTAGATGTGCTAGAGAGAAGCGGCTGCGATAGTCCCGAATCCTTGATATTAAAACATCGATGATCATGTCACTTCGTCAGAATCGATAACAGCCGCATTACAAAGAAATTGTTCTATGGTGAGCTGTGAACCGAAAAATGCAATGCTGTCAAACCTAAGATGCGCTTTAAGGACTGTGTTAGAGTATATTTGTCGATGACTGATCTAAGTGGTCATTTGGGGTAAGATATGCGGGTCCAGAAGCAGTTTCTTACGTTATTTTAAATTGCATAATAATGTAGACACCCGCTGTTGGCCTTCTACAGTGCCCGGTTTGTGCCAGATTATGTAGGTCCCTTGGTGGACTAAAGAGAACATTCATTCGGCACATCAGTAGATATTCTCCAAAAAGATATGTAGTAATGTCTGTACTCAGATACTTTGGCAAACACTAACTAACTAACGATATATATATATATATATATATATATATATATATATATATATATATATATATATTTATGAAAAAAAATATACGTAGACCATCTTCAGGACATATTCATAAAACATAATTAACATTTAACACTATATTTAATTCAACATCAAACGTCCGACGTTGACATTATATTAACATTAAAACAGCATAATTGCATATTAGGATTTTTGTTAGTTTTTTCCGTATATTTTTTTTTTTTCATACTGTCGGATCTATATCTTTGCTTACACACACACACACACACACACACACACACACACACACACACACACATATATATATATATATATATATATATATATATATATATATATATATATATGAAAATAGATACAGTGGAGTAATGGATAGAGACTTGAATTGTGGAATGGGAGAGCCGGAAATGATTAAAGATATCTTACTGGGATTTTTCGAGCTTTTTTTATAACACTATTGAGTCTGCTTTGATCATGATGATAAATCTTCATGTTGTGACCTCCTGAACCAGTTTTTGTCTTTACTGCTCCCTTTTTCTTAACTTATTCAACGTCCTCTTGACGGATTTCGAATGGTCTTTGAAGACGGAAGCCAGAGTATAAATATTGGTACAATTACTCTGGGCCTGAGTTATCTTTTTCCTATAAGCATAGTTCAATTGGGAACATATATCGCGGCTTACACAAAACGATTTTAACTTGTCTTTTTCAGTGATTCTTATTACAAATGGTGTCAAGATGGCGAAACTTTTTACCGGGAAACGTGGGAAAAATAAAGTTTAGTGCTGTTACACCCGGTGTATAATAGCAGGCACTTCTTTACGGAAGATGGCTATCTCTTCAACGTTGAGCTGTTCGGTCATAAGCCTGTAGATGATTTGAAAACCGGCTCGCCCCTGCATACATTTTACACAGGAAATAGATTTTGGTAAATCGTAAAAATGACTTGTTCCTCGGGCACCTCATGTATAGATTCAATTCGGCAGTAGACTTGCAAATTTTATTACGAAACTGACGGAAGTACAACATAAAAATAAATGATAACACAGGATATGACTTATATGAAAAAAAAAAAAGAAATGTATGTGAGATGTAATATGTGAAAATGTTTCCTATGATTTGTTCACAGATATTAATTTTGAATTATATTGTTAAATTAAAAAAAAAAATTCAAATTAACCTCAGCGTTTCTGATTAGCAACGTTAGCCAAGGTCCGCAAAAATTAAATTTTAAAAAAATCAACAGATTTTCGCATATTCTATCTTCTTTCTCTCTATCTCTCTATTTCCCTCTCTTTCTCTCTAGACATATATATATTTATGTATTTGGGCAACAATCCTTCATTTATGCATGCTTCATTAAAAACAAGGTATTTCGGTTAAGCTTTTTATTTAATTTTTCTTGTGTTCGCACAAGAGCTCTCCTTTTGGGACACACGGTGTGTAAAACAGTCCAAATGTTCGATAGTTCCGAGCGCTTTGAGCTATACTTTTAGCCATTATCAATGATGATATTTTTTTTTCTTTTTAATAGAGTGTGTGGGTTATGTGTATGCTTTTAGTGTGTTATAGAGGGGTTTTATTTTCTGAAGACGGTTAGCAGATTGTAGCCTAGTTCGTAATTAATATTGCGAAGAGTTGGCTTTTTTTAAAAAATTATATATATATATATATATATATATATTAAACGTTGGTGGTTTTCTGTATTTGAGTACAGCATTATTTATCGGGGATTCCCATAGTTGAGGAGATTATCAGCGCAGTTCGTCACCGAGACTCTCTAAAGCACATCTGAATTATAGGCGCTTATCCTGCCAAAGGAAGGCGTATGTTCCAAGCATGCAGGACAGCCCATTGAGAAAATTTATCATATTTTACAGGAAATGAATGGTCAATAAAATCGATATAGCCTTTATAACTATAGACGGTGTGGGGATGAATTAACACTTCATGAGGCGTCAGTTTCACGTATGCGTGCTATCACAAGTCCAAGTGCAACGACTCTATTGCTGGGTCATTGACGGATTATATAAAAATGTCCTTATATGTATAAGAAAATATTAAGCTTTACTATAATTAAGGGAATACTTAAATCGCATGAGAAGGATTTAGAAAAAGTAATTTTAACTTAAATTTAATTGAATTTCACTATCATTATTGGTATTACTTTTTTGTGTATAGACTGCAAGCAAAATCTGTGTATATCTCTGTGATGAGATATTATGATTATTTGCATTATTTACATTATTCGTGCTGTTATCTTCATCTACATTGCCATATTCACAACGGTTCGTCCGTTGTACACTGCGGACTTCTTCAGGTGATTGGAATTTCGAACCGAACCCTTTGTTTCGTCCACCGCGGTAGATTGTTCTAGTTCCACGTTCCATGCCATTTCGGGATGTCTCATTTATTTTTCTTTAACTCTCTAATTACCTGAAGAAGGCCGGGTCGTACAACGTACGAAACGTTATGAATATGGCAAGGATGATGAGAATAACGGCCCGAATTATGTACATAATGCAAGGGCTGTACTCAGTTTGAATGTATTTTTAATTCCTTAACAAAGGCACACGTAATTTATAATATCAGACACTATTATAACGATAGTTTTTTTTTATACTCTACTCATCTCCAAAACTGTTTGAGCGGGCCAGGTTTTGAAAGGCTGATCTATCCACGGCTAAACACGCCATCAGTTCCATGGGACTAGATAAGACTGTTAAGTGACTGTAGTGTCAGACATCTAATTACCTGGATCTCATCAAAGTATCAGCACGCAAGCATTTATAATTAAATCAAGACTGGAGGCATGACGAACAAGTTGAACTGTTCAGAAGGACATGTTTAATTACAATTAACAAGTGTTATATATTAAGAAAATAATTTTAATAGAAATATATATAATGAGGAATATAAAGACTTTTCACGGAAAAAAGAACAAGGTAACCCTGTTGATAGCAGGCACAGAAGAGAAACAGGAGAAAACAATACAAAAAGTTGTATATGAAAGCGAGAAGAAAGAGCAAGAAAAAAAATTTAAAGAAAGAATGAAATAAAGGACAGCGATAAGAAAGGATCAAATATTTATTTAAAGGAGACAGAAGGGAGTTAAATAAAGGCATATGAATGGATCAAAAATCAATGGAACAAAGAAAATATGAAGAAAAGAAATGCAATGAGAAAGCACCAAATATCAACTGAAAGATGACAGAATGACGTAAAGGAATGTCGTTAGAATAGATAAAAAATCAACTGAAAGAAGACAGAATACATTAAATAAAAGCGATGAGAAAGGACGAGAAATCAAATAAAAAAGACAAGATGTGAAGGAAGGAGCGCGATAAGAATGGTGCAAAAAGAAATTGAAAGAAGACTTTATATATATATATATATATATATATATATATATATATATATATATATATATATATATTTACAAAAAACAACAAGGAATTAAATATTTTCTCACAAAATATTTCCTTTCTTAGACTTGTAAATTACTAAACGTTTTTTCATGAAATACTTCTGTAGGCATGAAAAGAGTTAAACATTTTCGCCGAATAAATGATCTTTCGAGTTAAAAAGAACATGATTTATTCGTAAAAATATAAATACAGTTAAATATATGAACTAAATTAAACATTTTCAAATACATTGCTTGGGTATAAAAAGAACAAAATGTATTCACTGGGAATTAATACTGCGTCCGTACGAATAGAATTAAAAGTTTTCACACCGAAAAATACTATTGATTATAGATAATTTGAACCATTTACTTTTCTTTTATTTTAATTTGTTTACTTATGTCTACATCGGTGTCTCAACAGAACGCCATGGAATCCTTAAATCAATTAATATAGATTTAAATTTCTTCATCAAATCAGTTGAAGAAAAAAAACACTTCAAAAAATGTAAACTTATTTAAACACTAACCGTCAATTTAAAACAATTTCAAATACGCAGACCGTTTTGGATAGAAACATCTAATTCACAAAAATTTTCAAAAACTATTTATAAAAAGCCGCTTAAAAAGAAATAATTCTATTTCATAATTTACCCTTCAAAAACCGTAAAATAACCTTAAAGAAATTCATTATATGTTAAAAACATTAATCAGTATGATATCCAATTTATTTTGTCATAATCTTTTAAAAATTTCTTCTGGCAAACCATGTAGGAGCCTCACATTTAGCTTCTCATGACACACGTACGGAGTCCACAATTTTTTTTTACCTAAGTACCTTTACAAAATTGTTCATTGTTTTTACCTTAAGATCATGTCTTATCAGCCAAACTTATTACTATTACCTGCCTACCTTACTAGATTAACAGCAGACCTAACAACATTAACAACCAAACCTACGACCTTACTACGTTAAATGACAACCATACCAACTTAACAGCCTCCTTTACTGACATACACACATAATAACTTACCTTACTAAATGTAGAGCCAATATTACTGCCTTAAATGACGACCACACAACTGTAACACCCTATCTTACTACCTTAACAACCTATGATACTGCATTAACAACGTCTATGGCCATAGAATCCTGCTTTGCTTATTAAATAGCAACATCTACGACCTTATCAGAAAACCATAAAAAAGCCCTCTTCCTAACTTAAAAGCCAAACTTCCATACTTAAAAGCCAACCTTACTCTCTTAGCGACCAAAATTACTACCTTCAAAGTCTGTCGTATTGTCTTAACAGCCAAACTTACTCTCTTAGCGACCAAAATTACTACCTTCAAAGTCTGTCTTATTGTCTTAACAGCCAAACTTACTCTCTTAGCAACAAAAATTACTACCTTCAAAGCCTGTCTTATTGTCTTAACAGTCAACCTTACTAACTTAAGTGTCAACTTTACCACATTAAGAGACAGACATACAACTTGAACAGCCTACCTTGATTTTTTTCCAGATCAATTTTTTTTTACTTTTCTAAGACTATTGATCTTGTTGGTCAAAACCCTCATCAATAGCAGATATGATATCAGCATTATTGCGATACTGAGTTGTAGATTGTGGCAACAGATAATACTTAAATCAGGAGAATAGGAAATGTAATCAACCAGTTCCAAACCAGATGAGCGCAACAATTATTGAAACTAATGTGTGCTGGAGTATTGTTCTGAAGAAACAAAACCGTTTTCATCAGTTTTCCTGGGTGTTTACTCTGGATAGACTTTCGTAACTGCCTCAGCAACTTGGCATAGTGCTAGTCATTCACGGTGTGTACATTTTGAAGATAATCAATATAAACAATGTTTTTATTATCGCTTGAAGAAGACCGGAGCGTACAACTACCGAAACGTCTTTATTTTGGCAATAAAGATGAGTACAACTGTGCGAACAAGGGTAAATAACGTAAATATTTGCAATACCTCATCTCAGATATATAGACACATACTTTATTCTACTAAAATGGTTGTCATTCAATACTACCTGGAGAGCAATAGATTGGTTGATTTGTTTTCTACGGCTAATCGAACGGCTAATCGAAATTCTAATCGAACTTTTAATGGTTATTTAAAGCCAGAAAGACACTTCTAGATTGTAAAATAATCTCCCTACTTTAGAAACAACAATGATTTAGTGATACCAGTCTCACTAATTAAACCATAACTGGTGTAGCAAAATGTTGGATTCATGCCTTTCCGAAAGATATTTGCACTTAAGTAAATATAACGAAACCAAGTGAAATTGAAACTCGGTTTTCTGATTAAAATTAGTCTTTACACCACCTTCACATCAAAGCTTACAGCACTTGGTATTCACAAGCAGTCACGTATCTAGGTTCTTAAGAGGCTCGACTTAGTAGCTTAACTTCTGTGATCCTTCGGGACCTAGTGTTTCAACGCAGTATGACCATTGCCTCTGAAGATTGATAGTTATACCATATATTCATGCTAACGCAAAGAAGCCAATAACAAAGTACTTGATTATAATACCGGAGTTAGCAAAAGTTCAACGGGATACAGCCGTAAGCCCTGGGAGAGAAGAGATATATCCAAGGGTATGAATGCGCAATTGATCGCAATAACATGGGCTGGAATTTGAATATTTTGAAAATTGATTGATGCAGATAGATTTAGGGATTTCATGTTAGGTATCTTAAAATAACTTTACCCAATACATGTTCATCCAACACTTGTTTCAAGAGCCGCTCATGACAGAACGTTACTGAGTGAGGTGCTGGATACCAATGCCAACGGAGGTAGAATGAGTGAAGATTATGTGGATAAGAAGAACAGCTATTGACTCTTGAATTGAATTGAAGAGGTTAAGATTGTAATCTCCAAGGAAGCATCCTGGTCTGAGTTTGTTGAACAAATTAGCAGTTCTCGGAGTAAAAACTGAGTGGTACTTCCGCCTTAGAAATGAAATACGGGGGAAATGACGGTGATTCAACTATCTGTAAATGGCTTGGTATGTTCTAGCTGTAAAGTTCTTGACTGTTGCAACTAAAGAATGGAGCTCATCTGAATATATGCTATGGAAATACTGGCATGGGAGAGATAGGCTTCTGATATTGAGTTTGTGGGAAAGAGACTGTAAAGAGGAAATTAACTCACCACTGAGAAAAGCACGTAAGAGTTTTTGAAAGGGAAAGGGAAGTTTGGACAGCTATTTTCAACACATAGCATCAATACTGTCCACACATGACAGCGATACCTCATTTTTGGTATAATCTTACGCTTCCAAGAATATAGTATGTAGCGAGGTACTTTTTGAAGCGGTAAAAATAGTTAGCAATTTTCCCAGCATCTTTTATGTATGGATCGTATATATGAGTGTACATTTTTTTTACAATGATGATCAATCTGTACAAGGGCCAAGAGCCACTCAAGGGCGAGTGTTACAGCGTAAGAGGCAAAGTTCTGAGGTATATGTTCGGAACATATAGGTTGACCCTGGACTTGAACAGTTTAAGATTGTATTAATCGGGGAAGCATCATCATTGGAGTCGGTCCCATAGAGCTCTGTGTAAAGAAGCTGCTCGAGTCGAATTTACATCTTAGCAATGGAATACGAAGGGTATGTGGGTGATTCCCTACAGTGTGCCTTGTATGGAGGGTCTTAGACATGAAGATAAGGACTGGTGGAACTAAAGAATGAAGTTCATCAGAGCACTTTCTATAGAAGTAGCGACAAATCAGAGAGAGACTTGCGACGAATTGTCTAAGAGAAAGGCTTGGAGGAGGGAAAATAATTCGTTCACCACAAGGATGCAAAAACGCATTTGGATAATATCGAGGCTCGAAAGCTAGGCAGCTCCTACCAATCTATGACAGCAGTGCTCCATTTTAAGCCTTTGTATGCCTCTTAGAAAAGTAGAAGATGTAGGGAGGAGCAAGATATTTACTGGAGCCCTACAGGGAACCGACCATTTTTCCAGAATCTTCAGCGGTGGATCGTACGTACTATACTTTTTCAACTTCAAAATGATAATAATCAACTTCAAAATGGACTTGTTTTAAGGTAAAAAAATTAATCAACTTAAAAATGGATAATCAACTTAAAAATGGATTAATCAACTTCAAAATGGATCAATCAACTTCCGAATGGATTAATCAACTTCAAAATGGATTAATCAACTTCAAATAGGAAAACAACTTCAAAATAAGAAATAATCAACTGCAAATTGGATTAATCAACTTCAAATTGAGAATTAATATAATACTAATAAATTTAATATTTATTCTTTTATTTTTAATTAAAAGGGATATAAAAAAATATAAACGTTCCTAAGAAATTTATTTAAAAGATTGCATCATCTAAGTTTATTACAGAGGGAAGTAATCTGTGTATTCCAGATGCAAAGTTTGTGCAAGTCTCAGGGGAAATATTATTAATTGGCTCGGAGATCATCGCTTCTAACTTGCTGAGGCGGAATTCTTTAGTAGTTAAAGATCCCTGGCCATCACCTCTTAAAATCCCAACAATTGAGTCTGCCATACTTCTTTTTACGTTAGCTTTAATGACTGACCAAACATTTTCAATGGGATTTAACATCGGAATATAGGGGGCAAGTCTGAAAATTTGGTGTTCTCTAAATTCATCCTCCTCCACAACTTCTTCAATTGAAGTATGGCAAGGGGCGTTATCAATAACTAAGACAACTCCCCTTTCACAAATTTCATTTGCCTTTCTAAGGCACTCCCTGGTCCATTCTATGGCATCCTCTTTTTTGAAAGAACCTCTTTTAATTTTATGATGAATTAATCCATTATTACTAATACATCCAATATTTCAATTTACCCAAAAAAATATCTCAATTTGAAGTTGTTTATTCCAATTTGAAGTTGTTTATTCTCATTTTGATATAGATTGTTTTTAGTTTTTTGACATTTTCTCAATTTGAAGTTGATTAATCCATTTAGAAGTTGATTGTTCCATTTTGAAGTTGATTAATCCATTTTGGAGTTGATTAATTTTTTTACTTGAAAATAAGTCCATTTTGAAGTTGATTACTATCATTTTGAAGTTGAAAAGGTATAGTTCCAGTTAAGGACTAATTCCAATCACCACAGGGCGCTCAAGGCACTGTCACTCGCTGAGGGAACACCTGTTCATCGTAATCGGTGAAAATCTTTTGGATATGGTTCGGGATGATGACACATCTCTTAGCAACAGTACACGCCCAAAATCATAAAGCCAAATTTAATTTGAGCGGGAAAAATGCTCAGTGTTCAAGTGCTGATGTGGCAGAACGCTTTCACACTGACTTGTCTGAAATTTACTGTAATTAAAAAATCGATTTTTCCTATAAATATATTTAATAAATTCGTTTAAGGATAAAGTACTTCACTATATCCACGCCTTTCAACAGTAGAAAAAAATCGCCCCAGAAATTTATCACTTACTAATGTAATTATCACTCTTGCATATATATATATATATATATATATATATATATATATATATATATATATATATATTATTAAAATGGCGTTTACAACACAACGTCTACCATTGAATTTGTATATCACTTTTAAAAGGATATTTTTAAAAAAATGTTTCTTCTGTGTTGCTTATTTTGAAAATTGCCATATATAATTAACTAGCAGCAAGGCCCGGCGTTGCCCGTGCTTGATTCAAAAATCGTACGACGTATACACCAATTTTCTTGCATGAAAAGGAAAAATGGAATGGAGTTTGTGTATCACTGGCTGAGGACTTCAGTGTAGACCACATTTTCAGCTTTTTGCGAGGGTGAATAAAGGAACACATCCTCGCGCCTGCCGACTCGAGGGCAGGCTACGTAAAGTTGGCCGTCTGAGAAGCACTGCTCCTCTCAGTGTACACCAATGACAGACAGCGTTTGTCCTTGGGCCTTAAAACCCTTGAAATGGCTCCTTCACATGGTGACTCCCAATGGCCTCGTCGTAAATCCGGTCAGTTTTAGCTAAAAACCGACATGCAGTTCAGGTGCAATCTGGGCGTATCGGTTTTTGGATTTTATCGATTTTCCGCGCCGTTTAGGGGTCCGTGGTCATGAAACTTCTGGACAACACTTCTAATGGTAGACTCTAAGAGGGTGTCAAATTTGGTTGAAATGCTATCATTCCTTCTGTAAGCAGATTTTTTCGATTATCGATTTTTCGGAACCTGAGTCCGAACTCAAAAATCGGGCTCCGTCATATCTTTACGGCAGCCATTTGCAAACCGCATGGTGAAAACCGCATCGAAATCGGGTAAGAAATGCGGCCTGGGCGAGGTAACAACGCCCACGACAGACACACAGACAACATGAGAAATATAGATTGTAGATTTTCTTCGATAAAGTTTTTTTCTCAGTCCGTTTTTATATAGGAATTATTTATATGTGCTTTGTTAAATTTCAATCGTAAGATAGAAAAAAGTCAATATTTTACCTTGAAAAAATTTAGAATAAATATAATTTTAGCTTGTATATGTAACATTTTTAATAAGTAGACAAAAAGTAAATAATACTTGTTTTAATAATTACATTTTTTTACAGAATTAATTAATTTTAGACCAACTGATTTTAGTTACGATTTTATTTTCATCATCTTTCTTGAAAACTATCGTTGTCGTCTGACATTTCACATTGTTGCAAATTAGTCGAGTGGAACCAAAATAATAAAAGGAATTATTCATATAACTTAAAATAATCTGTTGTTTTTTTTTAATCCGTTTATCACAAGTAAGTAGGTAATGCCACTGAGAGGCAAGTGATAACTGGGAGTGAAGGGGACTTTAATGAGGAGAGCGGTCAATATGACAACAAGGTTCATGAAGACTGAAGATGTCCATTGGCGGTTCATTTAAATTTTTAATGATTGTAGATGTCAGAGAAGGGGGTAATCAGGACAGAAGAGAAGTGCAAGAAAAGAAGTAAGGAATATTACTTCCGGTTTCATCTAAAACGATGAGACCGAGTTGACAAAATAGTAACACGCTTAAATTGATATGGTTTTGTAAAGCTAATTAGCACAACCGCCATGAAAATATATGTAGAATAGATTAAAGAGAAGCTATTTTGTTTCGCAGAGAAAGAGACTTAAGTGGGGATACCATGACACAACCGCTATCATTAAAGTCCCTTACTTGACTTAGATTTTCTTAAATTTTACGAAATTATTCAAACAATTGAAAAAATAGTGCGCTGCATTGTTATTTTTTTGTTGTTTTCTTATTATAATTAATAAAAAACTTAATAATTTGTTGAAATGTTTCCCTCATGGACGACCCGATGAGCTTCTGTCTAGAGTGAAGATTTCAAGTGGATATGTCATTGTTTTTTCGCCTTGGCAATTTTCTTGAGATGAACGAATATTGTTGAATTTCTGACACTCATTGTCTGAGTCATTTCTGTGACACTTCGATGTCGGTTTTCTTCGACAAGTGTTTTTAGATTTTTAATTTTTAATATGGGCGTTGCGTACATCCTTTATTGTGCTTTGATCGTCAAGATTCTTATCCCCACTGTGGAACTTCAAAAATCAGGGTTTTGCAGTCAGATCAAAAATTGATCCTTCATTTCATATCATATTTATATTGACAACAGTTTGAGAAACTTAAACCCAGGCAAAAAAGTAAATACGTCTATTATTTTTTTTTTTAATGATATGAGCTTTATATGATGATTGAAGTCAAATTCTGAAAGAGATTGATAAAAAAAATAACAAAGATGACACTTTAATCATTAGGAATGAGTAGTATATTTTCGTGCAACTATCACAAAAAACATATTATAAAATTGAATATGTTTCGGAACACACTAATTATATAGAGAAAATCTTATAATATAATATGACACCGATATCCGAAGAAACACTTGAATAGCAAAATATTTTTCCCAAAAGATAAAAACAAGGAAATTCTCGTTAAAAACTAAAGGAAGAGCGCTGAACTGCTATATTAATCTTCTTATACGGCAGTGAATGCTGGATATCGTTTGAAAATTAGAAGAGACAAGAGAGATGTGGTTCTACAGAAGGATGCTGAGAATTCCATTAATGCAGAGCTCACGAACAGCGGAAAAGAATGTGTAAGAAAAGAATACTTGTACCCAAAACTAAAAATATACAGTTGCAATTTATTTGGCAAATAATGAATAAAGAAATCCTGGAAGACATGAGATTCACAGGAAATACTGAAGACAAGAGAGACAAACGAATCACAGATTGGCTTAGATTTTTTATTAGACATCTCGTAGATCCTTTATATATATATATATATATATATATATATATATATATATATATATATATATATATATATATGTGTGTGTGTGTGTGTGTGTATAAAATGTTTTTTTTAGTTATATCACTAAAATCCATTTTTCTATAATTCATTAACGGAGTTTCACAGCCAAAGCCAAACATATACACACACACACAGACACACACACACACACACACACACACATATATATATATTTACACATATATATATATATATATGTGTGTGTGTGTGTATACATGTGTATGTGCGTGTATATGTAAAACCCTGTCAAAAATTTTAGAAATATATATATATATATATATATATATATATATATATATCTTCATGTGAGTCTATGTACGTGTGCGTTTGTGAGTGTATGTTTGAAACCCCTATTAAAAATTATATATATATATATATATATATATATATATATATATATATATATATATATATATGTATGTATGTATGTATGTGTGTGTGTGTGTGTGTGTGTATAAACCTAGTGAGCCAAAAACCTACCTACCAAGATTTCACGTAACTGACCTTCAAGGAAATACTGAAGCCAGTAGCTCACTGAAGATCAGTTTTAAAACCATGGTAGCTAGATTCAGATCAACTAGTTCCTTTAATGCTTGCTCTACTTAGTGTACTGAGCACTTTTATGTTTTTCTTAATTTTCTCTGTCAGTGTTTTTTTTCTTGACTCGGCTTTGCGTTACTGATTGATTATTTTCAACCAACACAGATGTCTTTAGTATTTACTTTTTTAATGACTTTCCTTGATATCTATTTGTTTAATTATATATTTTAGAAATTGTATTGTCCGGGTTCTTCACACCGTGAGAATATAGGTATTAAAATAATACTTAACAATATATATATATATATATATATATATATATATATATATATATATATATATATTAATTAAATAATTAAAAATTGAGAGCCAACCTTAAGGTTCTCTGACCATAATTTATTTCCACAGAAAATATATTTGGTGAAATAAATTGTAGTCATGGAAACTTAAGGCTGTCTCTTTCTTAATTATTGAATTAATATTTGCTCTAGTGTTATATTGAGCTCTCTACCCTCTTTGAAATTATCCACACGGATTAGCAAACCCTTTATTACCTTACTATATACATATATATATATATATGTGTGTATGCGTGTCTGTATGTGTGTGTGTGTGTGTTTGTTTGTTTGTGAAACCCCGTTAAATAATTGTATAAAAAGGCAATGTATTTTCGTGATATCATGACTCATGTTCTTTGTATTTTATTGTCTCCGACTGGAATTTCTATATACATATATATTAACCAATCAACGACGTCATATGAGACCCGCGTTACTCATTGAATTTTTACACGATATGTGTTGTTTGACACGAAATTTTGAAGGATCGCTTCAGAAAATGAATAACAATATTTTTTCCTTATTAAAACGGATATTTAAAAATTTCGGAAAACATATATTAACTGATGAACTATTTTTTTGTTTTTTCTAGAGCGATTACTTTTGTTCGCAGAATTAGTTGACTGGTTTAGAGAGAAACTGAATCATGTCACGAAAAACTCGGTAATCTGATGCTTTATACATCTGGACCGTAGCAATTTTGCAGACAAATTTGCTATTGGTTACAATGGCATTGTGCGCTGAGGTATTGCTACGTTTTAGGAGTGTGCGTCTTCGATTGGCCAATGTCGAATAGCGAGCTTTCAAATCATCTTATATTCACTGGAGTTATTGAGGTTCAGCTTTCATAGCTTGATCATCTGGGAAAATCCCAAATTGAAACACACCTCGACATACCACCAGAATACACCATATGACCTGTTCAAACCGACATTCTACTCGAAAACACAATATGATCTTCTGGTTCTGAATCCTGACTCAAACGAGAATACTGATTTCTCTGGTAAGGATTACGAATATAGATCCACTTTTCATCCCAAGTTACAATCCGACGCAGAATTTATGAGGATAGGATAGAATTTGTTTGCAAATGTTCAATCGTCAATGAGCCTGAACATTGGACACCTTTGAGGAACTTCCCAACAACTTTTGGTCACAACTGTTAGCATATGAAAGTGTCGATTAACGGTACTTTCTGAAGGTCCAAATTCTGCGGACAATTTAAGAGTGCTTATGCATCTTTTCCATTTCAAGCAAGACCTCATCTTCCGCAAACAAAGGTCTCCCCGACCTTGCTTCATCTTCGAGGCCGGTGTTATCTTACATGAAACGTCTGAATCAGTTTTGTGCCACACGTTCGTTAACACTTTCCTGAACATTCTACATCATTAATTTCTTTTGCCGCTGCCCTTGTATCGTTTTTTTTCTTACAAATAGCTTAAAATGCCTGTAATTGCAATTTGTGGATTACTCAATGTCAAAGCCGCTAAATAAAGAAGAAATGATTTTTATGTTATACAGGTATATGAAAATAACAAATAAACAATTCAGAAAATTTGTATCAAATTAATGATATGATATGCAGATGTCAGTTGCCAGAAATCATGAGTTAAAATCCGAAAAAAAAACAACTTTTCAATCAGACTGGTAATAGCGATGTTTTTTTTTATATTTATGCTATTTAATTTCACATTTATAAAGATTACCATCTATTGTAAGAAATAAAAAAAGCAGAAAATCAAAATTGTAAAATATATTGTAAAGAGTTTAGGGAAGTTATCGTAAGACATTGAGAAATTGCAAAGAGTTGAACGGAAATATGAGAAAAATAAAGCAAATAAATTGAAAACATTGACAATATAATGGGAAGAAACATGTCTTTAAGAATATCACAGAAAGATATTAGAGAAAAATATATAGTAAAAAGCAAGGAAATACTTGAGGAAGCAGGTGTTGCCAACGCAAGCAATGTCAAAGAAGAGCATTCAGAACATTGGCACAGTACAGGGAGGCAAGCTAAATACCACATTTAAGTCAGCATCACAAAATGAAAAGTGAATGTTTTGTAATATTGTACATGAAAACTGATTTCTTAACAGTAATTCTATGTTAATTTAGCGCTCGAATCTATAGACCTGAAAGTGTTAATTCCTGATATTATTCAAGAAGTCAGAGTAACCAACTTTCCTTCTTTTTACCAGACTATTCGCTCTCTACATCATTTTGGCAGAGAACTAGACGCTCTAATCATCGTATGCCCAAAACCTATTGACTCACCGGCATTGGTACTATCACGGAAGATAAAAATAAGTCGAGCCTGCTAAATAGTTAGATGGGTGGCAACCTGAAAATATCTGGTGCTATAAGCTCGGATGTGCGGGTGGTGTAATGGATAATGACTCAGAATTGTTAATTGTAGGGAAGAGTTCCAATTCGAGTTGGATTCACTTAAGCGCAAACATACTTGGGAACGATATGAATCTTCTGTCCCCATCTATGGGTTAATCAGTAAGATATGTCTCATTGAATCATTATTTAAAAAAATCTTATAATCTAAAAAAGAATTCTGGATTTAAATAACCTGCAAAGAGTTGATAAGCCATAGGAAGCGAATCAAGGAATCTAATCATCTCAGAATTGGTCAAACGACTCATCTAACAGGATCTTCTTTCAGTCAAACAATATGGATTTCGCTTGTCTGTGTCATGTTGATATGTTAACGGTTATTTCTGAAACAGCCTATCAAATTTCGACTCTTCATTCGGATAATTTGAAAATGTTTTACTGGGTTTGGCAAAGATTACTTTCTTACAGGCTAGAATGTGGTTCTGACAGACATCAAATAGACAGTCGTCAAATGTGAGTTCTCGACTTGAGTAAAGAATTTTGTCAAAATCTCATTTGGTTCTAATTTTTGGAAGTTGGAGCGACCGAGAGCTTTTCAGCATGTCCTCATTTATATTCAAATTAGCTATTTTTACTGTCTTAGTTAATATGATAAGAATTTGTTTTAAAAGAAAAAGAAACTTTAAATATATCTGCATAATTATTTATCCTTCCTATATTTAAATTTATAAGTCACTGCAAAGGTAGAAGACTCAGATCCATAAAATCAGATCGATCTTCCATGTTGACTACCAAACCTTCTCCTGCAACTGATGCAGCAAAAGTATACTTCTTTCTTATGGGTTTAACTATGAGTTTTATCTGATATATATATATTAATTAAAAAACCTACTAATCTCCGTTATTAAAAGCAAACCATAATAATCCGAAAATCTTGACCATTGTACAATTCTTAAAATAGTCATGGCGTATTTTACTAAAGATAGATTGATAGTGTAAATCCCGCCCAGAACTGTTGATCCACATTATCTTTAGTTAGGGTTTGGGTTTGGGATTGGGGTAGTTTGTTGTAGTTGGCTTATGATATTTAAATATACAGTAGCCTAAGAATTTTTTTAGCCAGGAGAAATAAACTACATCCAATTTCAAACTTTAATTACGTAATCCCAACTCAACATAAATAAACAGTATTTGGAACTAGTATGAAGTAGTTCCTCCATTTTCTAGTTTCAGTGCTAGTAATCGATAATCCATGGATTTGATCAAGTTACCAACAATCGTCTGATCCATATTTTGCCACTCCTTTAGCAATGTTTCTTTAAGGGTTGCCACTGATGTGATTTTGGTTGCACGCTCTCGAAGTTTTCCGTCAAGGTGCTCTAAAACGTGCTCTATTGGATTCATATCATGGCTTTCGGCCACACATGGCAGTAACCTGATTCCTTGCGATTCCTTCCAGACCTTTACTATTTTGCTCATATGATATGGCGCTGCATCTTGCTCAAAAAGGTAGATATTCTTCTCAATCTGATTTGTTTCAAACAGTAATAATTCTTTTATTTGACTGTATTCTGGACCATTCAACCGCTCGACAACAAAAATCACCTAAAATTTTCCTCCAAACTAGACAGCGCCCTCCACAATTACTCCAATCCTTCCACCTTTCACTCTCACCTGCAGGCATTCAGTATTCCAAATGTCATTCCGATTTCTTCAAACATAAACCTGTCTTGAATTCGAATAATGGCAAAATTTACTTTCATCTATCCAGATTACAGACTGCCAAAATTCATATTTGTTCTCGAATTCTCTCGCCCAGTTCATAACACGAACCTGTTAACCTCTGAAATCAAGGGCTTCTTTCTTGCAAATTTTCTTTGATAGCCTAACTCTTCCAGAGTCTTTCTCACCGCATATGACATTTCCATACTTTTGACGACATCTTTGACGCTCTGATAACGGTTTCTGATAACTTCCCTTTTCAGTGCCTTTTCGTTCGCTCAGACACTATGCTGGGTCTTCCTGAACTTTTTTCGCACGACGATGGCGTTCTTAATTAAATTTCTTGACAATATTATTAATCGTATGATGATTAACCTGGAAAAACCTAACAATTTCTCTATTTCACATGCCACAAAGATATCCTACTATTTGCTCTCGTTGAATCTCACTAATTTTCTTTACTTCCGCGAACTTTCATTGCAAAATATATAGTCAACTGTCGTTCATAGATGGGAGTAGCTTCATACTAACACGACATTGTCTGAAAAAAAAGAGACGTTATTATACAAGTCAAAATTGCTGTAATCAAGGGTGGCTAAAAACTTATTGTTATGGGAAATTACCTATAACGATAATGGACTCTTCCTGACACGGTAAATACTGCGCCTCTCAAGGGTATAATGAATGAATGGTGTAACGAGTCGAGACAATATTATTTCACTCTAAACCAGACTAACACCTTCAACTTCTAATTACTGACACCTTCAACTTCTTGTACTATATTTCTCTTGTAATATATCATTGTTATTCTACTCTTGTGCTCGTGTTGTTCTTTCTTGGTTCTAATCTTGGGCCATAACTGTGGTGCGAGGATACTGGACCATAACAGTGGCGACGAGGAACTGAAGAAACGAATTCTACGCGGAGAAAATCCCCCAAAAAGTATACTCAAGAAACAAGTTCTACGCGGAGAAATCCTAAAAAAGTATACTCAAGAAACAAGCTCTACCCGGAGAATCTACAAAAAGACTTTTTGCTATCGGTCGTCCATAACAGAGGCGACGTAGTTAGTGAGAGAAAAAAAAACAAAAACAAAACAAAAAACAAAACATGTTCTACGCGAATATAAAAAAAAAATTTAAAAAAAAAAAGAAAAATTTTCTTTTCGGGCAACAACTTTACAGCAGTAACGAAAACACAAATTCTACAGAGGAATTTTTTTCCGTATTATGGTTTCAGAATAATAGACCTGAAGTCTAAACTAAAAGAAAAATACTTACACATAATTACGGTAAATATGGAAGATTTTAAGGCAACCATATTGGAATTTATGGAATACAATTTGAGCAGCAACAGAAAAATGAACAGAAGCATCTGGAACTACAAAAATTATTGCTACGGGTAATAACAAATAAAGGACAAAATTCCGAAAATGAAACAGTTCTCTCGCAAAATGGTATATGGAACTCTATCGAAGATTTCACGTATAAACCAGACGAAGACAAAACCTTCACAGCTTCCTTCAGAAGGTACGAAGATTTATATGAGTTTGATTGCGGGAATTGGTCAGACGCGAGAAAAGTACGTCAACTACTAAGAAAATTAGGGTCTAGCGAACACACTAAATTCGTAGACTACATCCTACCAAGGATAACAAATGAGTTAACTTTCAAGGAAGCCATAAAACTGTTAACAGAACTATTTAGCCTAAATACCTCACTATTCCACAAAAGGTGAAAATGTCTGAATCTAAGAAAAAAAGACAGCGAAGACTACATAACATTCGCTTCCAATGTAAATAAGCACTATGATGACTTTAAGTTATCTGAACTCAGCCCGGGCAATTTTAAATGTTTAATATTCGTTCAAGGCCTGGTTTCGACGAAAGACACGGAGATCAGACGCAGAATTCTTACAAAACTGGAGAGTTAACCAGATTTGTCGCTACAAAAATTGGCTGAAGACTGTCAAAGAGGTATAAGCGTGAAGAAGGACTCGAAAGATATAGAAGAATCTGGCAGCGCGCACATACGTAAAGTACAACGACAAACACGTTTTGCACATCCTCAGAAACAAACCAAACCAATTGTCCCTCCTCAAAAACAGATCAAACAAGTTTTTCTACTTCAAAAAGTCAATATCAGAAAAAAGAAAACTACCACCCAGTCCATGTTATCGCTGTGGCACTTTGCATTGGTATAAAGACTGTCCATACCGTTTTAAGAGTTGCCTGTCGGGCAAAAAAGTGGGTCATAAAAGTTCTCATTGTTGGACTAGGAAAGAAAGCAAAAGCAGAGTAAGAGTCACGAGGACTGACCAAGCGGACGAGACAAACATACGAAAATACGTGCAAGTAGAAATGTTAAACAGAAAAGTCAGACTACAATTGGATTCCGGATCGGATTTAACTATTATTAACGTACAAACATGGAGAAAATTGAACAAACCGACCATGTTGAGAACCGATAAAATTGCTAGGTCGGTAACTGAGAGAAAAATAAAATTTGAAGGAGAAGTTATTACAAATGTGACATTCAATGGAATGACCAAAAAATTAAAAATGTATGTGCTAAGAAATACAGAAAATTTATTTGGAACGGACTGGATGCAGAAATTCGACCTCTGGGATTTACCAATAATTACATACTTCCAAAAAGTGAAAGGTTTATCGACCGAGGCAGATAAATTAAAGGAGAATCTAAAAGAGAGTTTCCCCGAAGTATTTTCCGCCGACCTCGGGAGGTATAAAAAAAATGGCAGCAAATATAGAAATAAAAGAAAATGTACAACCTATCTTCAAGAAGAAAAGGAACGTACCTTTTGCTTCAATATAAGAAATAAATCAAGAGTTGGATAGACTCGAAAAAATCGGTTTATTGACAAAAGTGGAATATAGTCAATAGGCCGCACCTATGGTTTACGTCAAAAAGAGATCGGGTGAGATATGAGTATGCGCTGATTTCTCAGCGGGATTAAACGCAGCGATTAAGGATTACCACTATCCTCTACCCAGACCAGAAAAAGTTTTCACAAAACTAAACGGAGGAAAATTTACCCAAAAATAGACTTGAGCGAAGCGTACCTGCATATAACAGTACATGAGGAAAGCTCGAGATTATTGTGCATAAACACACACAAAGGATTAAATAAGTTCCAAAGATTACTATTCGGGATTAAGGTCGCACCGGCAATATTTCAAAAGATAATGGATACTATGCTAGGCGGACTTGATTTCACGATTGCATACCTGGATGACATATTGGTAAATAGCAAAAAACATTGATCAACACTGGGAACACGTTCAAGAGGTTTTTAGGAGAATAAGAAACTATGGTTTTAAGGTAAAAGAAAACAAGTGCGATTTCATTATGAAGGAAATAAAATATCTGGGACATATCATCGATGAAGAAGGAAGACGACCAGACCCAGAAAGGGCTACGGCAATAAAAAAAATGCCAGCTCCAAAAAACGTAGCCGAATTACAAAGCTTCTTAGGCTTAGTGAATTATTACCAAGAATTAATTCCAAACATACATAAATTACGCGCACCGTTAAACGAACAAGAAGGAAAAAGTTTGGGAGTGATCAGATGAATGCCAGAAAACGTTTGACAAAATTAAATATTTCAGATATACTAAATTTCAGATATAGATAATTAAATATTTCAGACATACTAAATTTCAGATATATTAAATTAAATATTTCAGATAAACTAAATTTCAGATATATTAAATTAAATATTTCATATATACTAAATTTCATATATAGAAAATTAAATATTTCAGATATACTAAATTTCAGATATATAAATAAATTAAAAACTAAATTTCAGATAAAAATAAATTTCAGATATATTAAATTAAATAAATTTCAGATAAACTAAATTTCATATATAGAAATTAAATATTTCAGATAAACTATAGAAAATTAAATTTCAAATATATTAAATTAAATATTTCAGATATACTAAATTTCATATATAGAAAAAATTAAATAAAATTAAATATTTCATATACTAAATTTCAGATATACTAAATTAAATATTTCAGATATACTAAATTTCAGATATATTAAATTAAATATTTCAGATATACTAAATTTCATATATAGAAAATTAAATATTTCAGATAAACTAAATTTCAGATATATTAAATTAAATATTTCAGATATACTAAATTAAAGAAATGGTGTCTGCTGATATGTAGTATATACACCCTTGTGCATATTGAAGCAACTACGTTAGTTTCCTTTCTTTTATCATACGATCAGTTTTACACCCACTGGACTGACAGGGTGTAATCGATTTCTATTTTTTCCTCAGATTAGGTCATTTACAATGGTGTGCAGTATTATGAAACTATTTTCGGGGTGTTCGATGAAATTTCTTTGGCCTTGAAAAATATTGCGTGATTCCATCAGATTTTTATCACGCCCAGACACTATCGTCTCCACTGTCGATTAGTTGTCCTACGGCCACTCTTTGTGATTGTTCGTTACTCAAAGGAAGCGCAAGAAATTTGTAACGCTGCACGAACACAACGGCAAGCTTTAAAAGTGAGCAAATCAAAGTACTATTGACTGGCTCAGAAACTTGTCTGATTTAAATCAAATCGAAAATTTGTGGCCAAAGTGCAAGGAACGAGTTCGTGAAATGGACATACGAAGTATTAACATGTGAACTAGATCATGTTTCATTGGAAAAATACGAAAAAAGGAAATAATAACGGAATTATCCGTTTTGTTTCAATTAATTTGCACAAGGGTGTAAAACCGAATATGAGAAATGAAGATGGATGCTTAATCGTTTTTATTCTGTTGTCAAAGTTTCGTTCAATAAAGTTTGGTATGACAATAATCTTAATGACGAAACTAGTTTCATATCCAATGAAAACAGAAAAATAAAAATGTAAACAATTATCTGGCAATATTACAAAGATTTTCGCTCTATACAAAACCCGGGGTCATTCAAGGTAGAGGGATGCATAAAGAGGCAGTTTGTATAGAAAGAACGGTTAAATAGCTTAAAAATTTAGATATGAACAGGTTAAGTTTATAGGCATCAGGCAAATGTCCTCTTTTGAGTCGATTCCAAAGAGCTGTTATTTGCTGGAGGGCACTGTTCAAGTGGAACTTATTTCTTATCGATGGAATATGGAAGGGATATGTGTGGTTTGTTAGAATGTAAGTGGCATTTCGTGTCCTAGCCGTGAAGGTTACGAGCCAAGGAAGTAGCTACAGAGTAATGAGAGCCTTGCTACATCTAGCTTTGTCGCCCACAAGGACTCGTAGATATATGAGAACTCTATCAAGGCTGGAAAGTGGGGACTAGGCTGCTAGCGCGAAAATATGGCAACAGTACATCATTCTCGATCTGATCTGGCTCTTGTAAAGAGAGAAGATAGTCGGGTACTTACTGGAGCGCCTACAGGGAGCGACCGTTTCTACTCCATCGTTATTCATTATTTAGAGCACTACGATATTTTTAGAATTGGCGGATTAAATCCACTACAAAATCCTGCTTATCACGGTGCCAAAATAACCTGCCTTGGGTGTAGATAATCCAATAGAAAAGTCATGTGCCGTCTTGATAAGAGATTTGTATGAAAAAAAAAAAACCAAAAAAAAACACAATGTTCAAGTGAGGAAGATACCTGGGGCGCAATAAAAGAGACCCCACACAGGAAAATAGAAAATTAACCAACAATATCACTCGATAAAATATACTTTAGGAATCATATTAGTTTACAGATAATGAAAAAGAAGATGCAAAAGATTCCCGTTACTCACGAGGGTGACTTGACGGCCTCTGAGTGACGTCACTTCATAGAGTGACGAAAGCGAGTCGGTAGTTAACCGCCTGGTATCAAGGTTTCAATTGCGTTTATTGGCACGTTTAAGGCTAAACAGGCCTGACATTTGTGACGTTTTCCAGTTAGGGAAATATGGAAACGACATGTGGCACGCTGTATTCCCATTGGGAAATACACATGACTCCTTGTTTTCTCGTTCGGAAATATGAACAAACTAAAGGTATAGAAGATAAATCCGATCCGCTCGATTTCCCGTTGAGAAATATAAATATGGGAGCACATCAACGCCTAAGGTTTTTCATGTTTGAAAAAAATATCGCTTCGTAGAAGAACATAACGGCAGTTCGAATTCCCGTTGGAAATTTTTACAAGTAGAACCCTATATGTATGCGTATTCACACTGTTGTTGTTGTATACACGTGTTATATTTTCTGTGTGGTACAAGTTTGATATATAATAATCATAATAATGTCCATCAAGAAGAAATTTAAAACAAGAATGTTTATTTCTTGCAAAATGCACCCATTATGTTATTACTAAAAATATATATTTCTATGGCCATAAATTCTGGATTTATTCTGCTACTGCAATTTATTTACTTTAAATACAAAGACACTAACACCCACTTAAAAAATATTATTAGCCATTAGTAACTATTCATATTATATTTATTTCATACTTGTATTGCTCAAATATTAGGTTGAGTCATGAGATAGTTCCATTGTATGAGACCAATTTTAATAACAAATACATTTTCCTATCTACTGATCATACGTAGAATAAATATAGATCACAATTTACATACTTTAGTTTCTGTTGGGCAGTGGTAGTGTAGAAAGTGAAATAAAGAATAAATTACTTAACCCCAATAAAGTACAGATTTACGGCACATTATGTGGTTTGAAGCGAGGAAATAACGTGAGTGAAACATCTAGAAAAATATGTAGATTTTTTTTTGTTGTTTTTTGGTGAGGGTCAAAGTGTTACAACTAAATCTTAAGTTCGAGATTGGTTTACAGTGTTTCGTTCTACAGAAACGGTGTTTGCAGATCAATGCCGAACGAGGAGTACATCAGTTTTTTGCTAATGGACCATGTTTTTTTTTAAATCTTTTCGCCCTAAACAGGGACGCAGGGTGGTTACAGGAAGCGAAAGAGGGCTTTATGATTGAGGAATTGACAAAAACAAAGGTAATGTATGCAGAGAAGACAAAAGATGGCTTGTGACGTTGCATTTCAGTTTTTAAAGATTGTAGTTGTCAGGGACGCATGAAATTCAAAGGGATTGAAAAAAAAACTGTTGAGTCGAAGTTACATCCAGTTCAACAGTAAATAGGTGAGACCTAGTTCCCAATCGAGTAACACGTTTAAATTCGTGTACTTGAGACACAGTTCATCAGAACAGTTACCATGGCAACCTACTGCGGGAAATAAATCTGCCTGTCATCATGTATCGAAAGATATACAATCTCCTAAGCGTTTATCACGCATGACATAACTGACTGATTCAAGGCACAGACCAATTGTAGATTCATGATATGCAAGATGGATTCTGTTGCGAAGAATTTCTTGGTACGATGCAGTGAACCTTGAAGTATGCGGAGCAATTGACTCGATATAGACGCTCCATTCCAGGTGAGTGGAAAACGTGTGGCACGAAAGGCCTAGAGTGATGCTCTCCTTGGGCTTACTGTCAGCTATGCTAATGGCACCTAGAAAAGATTCTCTGTGGTAATTAAATGAATCTAGTTTTGCTTTGGTGGGGGGTTACACCAATTAACCACATATTGGTGATCCTTTTAGAGAGCCGTTGCCAAGTTTACATCATTACCTGATATATGTTGAAATATTGGCGAATATATAAAAGAAGAAAATATTTTGAAGAAGAAAAGCGATAACAAAAACACGTATTATTTCTGTCTAAACATAATATATATATATATATATATATTAATATTATATCGGTCGCGTTGACCTGATAGATTTACGACATATCGACAATTGTTTGGTTATTTAATTGCAAGAACAATTCTCTTTTATTATACTTGAAACGAGAGTATCCATTGTTGCGGGAGGAAAGTAATTATCATTTTTATGACTTCTGTTATTTTGTACATTTTGAAATAATATTTGAAAGAATGCAAAAAAGCAATAGATGACATGACATTCAAACAAGTTTGATTTTCAATCAGGGATCCATTTATCGACACATTTATTGATTTTATTTGACATTGACCCCAATAATGTTAAACTACTGAGTATCCACGCAAAAAATAGCAAATTTAGTGTTTCAGGTTGAAAATTAAAATAAAAAAAAAAAATACAAAATAAAAAAAGAAATTATAATTGAGATACAAGCAATGTAATTTAGCATCCCTTTTTTAAATTAAACGAACAGATGTTTTTCATTACAAATTTGAAAAAAAATCTTTTTCTTTTAGAGAGAATATAAAATTTTAACATATATATATATATATATATAATAAAAAAAAAATTAAAATCTTCAGAGACCTGGGTTATTGTTCTAAAAAATTCTTTCTTTCTTCCAGTCGTGAACTACAAAATGAATGTCATTTTGGAGATAATGAACTTTTGTCTTAATTTTCATTTGTTTATTATTTTTTAAATGAATTTTTCAACCAACTCTTTAAAAGTCTCTTTAAATTGTTATTTAAGATAAGAGCTGGATGGATTCATTTTGCACTTTTTTTTTTTGCTCATTTTGTCAGTTTTTTGGTTCCCGAAAATGTGTATCTCTTGTTAAGTGTGTGTGTTATTTGGTTCTTACTGAGTAATATGATGTGTGTAATAAAAATTATATTTATCTTGGTATGTGTTATCGTTTGGCTCTTTAAGAAATGATTAATAAAAAAATACCTAAACTGTGTTCTAAGCGTCTATAATACTTTGGTATGTGTTATCGTTTGGCTCTTTAAGGAATGAGAAAATGATGTGTTCAAAACATTACTCTTGGTATGTGTTATCTTTGGCTCTTTAAGGAATGATGATCACTTGAACTATCAAGCTCTATATACTGTAGTACTTTGGCTTTTTAAGTGTATGGTTCTTACTCTTTGGTTTAACTGTTATCGTTTGGCTCTCTTAAGGAATGAGAAGTATGATGTGTGTAACTGTTGTATATTATCTTTTGGTATGTGTTATCGTTTGGCTTCTTTAAAGAATGAAAGGTTATAGTGTTTGTAAGTGATTGTTTTTTTTTTTTTTATGTGTTATCGTTTGGCTCTTTAAGGAATGAGAGAGTATGATGTGTGTAAGCGTGTATATTACTCTTGGTATGTGTTATCGTTTGGCTCTTTAAGGAATGAGAGAGTATGATGTGTGTAAGTGTGTATAATCGTGTGGCCTTGTGTATAAGTGTGAGGACTCAACACCTCCGTAAGCATGCCTGTCTTGTGTGGGTGAGAAATGTGGGTAGGTCCTGATTTGTGGGGTTATATATTTATACTATCTATATTGTAAAATTTGTGATAGTGCGTTTTTAAAAGTTGTATCCACTTATTTTCATGGAACTCTAAAACCTCACTAGTGTTATATGCTCTGAACATTTCTATTCTGTCAGTTATAGTGAATTTGGATAAAATTTTTAAAATCAATTTTTCAAGAAAATGTTATTCTACAGGTAATAATTTTATATATATATATATATATATATATATATATATATATATATATATAGTAACAGCATCTATACTTAATTTTCCATCTAATGTTTTCACTCTTGTAGTAGGTCATGTTTGACGTCGTGCGCTGCGACGCGATTTTCTCTTGCCAATCTTATATACACATTTGTCGTTGCTTTGAAATTTTTGCAACAAAAACAGACTATCATTATTGTTTCGTCCGTGTGTTAAAAATCATATATTGAAAGTAATTGTCATCTTTGATAATGGTTTTGAAAGCCGGAAGGTTAGATTGGATTTAAACATTCAGTAGGGTGATTTCATTTCTTTTTCAATGATAATGTTATGAAACATTATCAGACAATATGAAAGGAATTTACTTAAAATAACTAGAAAAAAAAATTGTTTATATTATTTAATAAAACATGCATTGATATATATATATATATATATATATATATATATGAAGGAAAATGATATAACGATTGTAATTCATATAAATAAATTTAATATGTTAAAAAAATAATAATATTAATTTTGAATATTAAAATAAAATATAACCGCTGATTTAAGCAAACAACAATTAATAAATTTATTAACAAGACAAGGTTACAGAAAGTTAAAGAGATAAATGAAACTGAATTTAGTAAGATCTTGTTGATAACATCTTTTTCAATGTCTGTCAATCAAATACTTGCTGAGGTCTGAGAATTTTTCAAAAATATGTTGCCATTCTCAAATTCAAATTGGAAACAGAGCAAGAATCTTTCAAACAGATTGCCGTTAATTATAACCACAAGAGGCAGGAATCCCCCAAGATAAATACTGATCGATCGTTTGAACTTGATCCTATGAGCACTTATTTATTATGGAGCAAATTTTTCCTTTCCTTGCCAACATGCAAGGGATGCAGGTGGCTTATTCTAAGCCTTACAGGCAAGACCAAATTTTAAATGGAAAATATTAATCTATAAATCTGATAGAGATTTAAGATGATCTATCTATCTATCTATCTATCTCTCTACAATCTATCTATCTATCTCTCTCTCTCTATATATATATTTATTTTATATATATATATATATATATATATATATATATATATATATATATATAATGAAGATATATAGTTTTTTAAGGCGTTTATATTTATGGGATAAATTGCTCAATATAAGAGATATAACGTATTTAAATATAAATATAAAAGTGAACACTGAATTCAACACTAAGAGGCGACATGTTGTTTCATGCTGGGCGCAATCGTCAGGCCGCGAATGCTGGATTTTTCCTCGGCTACTTATATATATATATATATGAGTCAGTGGTGCATTGTGGGTAATCTATTCTGGCATTTATTTTTGCGGGAGGGGCTTGCTTGTTTATTTATATATTTATTTGTTAATTTATTTTTCTTTTTTTTCATTTTGTATTATTTATTCTCTTCGTTTTTCCAGGTTTTATGAACGTATTAAACAATTTTGGGGAGATTTGCTTAGGTCGCTTATTAATAGTTTGTTTGACATGCATCAACGTGATTTTTCATAATTTTCAAAAGGTAACTCACACAGCTCGTGGCAGAGTGTACAAGAAAGCACAAGGATTGATTTCAGGCTTTTTTCAATGGATCGAGCTTGATGAGACCTAAGCTGACTTTGAAGAACTGCCTCGAAAAGAGCAAATTTGCCAAACAAACTACATACAAGCTGTAAAGTTATGGCGGAAGTTAGGGCTTCAAGATTACTCTTACAATGATTGCGCTTAACCTTAGCATGTTCCACCTTATCCTTTTTCCAGCTGGTTACAACCTTCATGACATGTCTTTCTCTAAGAAGGTCGACATTCAGCCTCCACTTCCCAGGAAGCAACTCATATCCCAAGAACAATATATATATATATATATACCAAACGGATAAAACAGACAAACCACCAACAATCACAATTTAATTTCAAGATACCATCAAAATAATTGCACCTATCATTATTATAATTGCACCACCATTAGTAATCACTTTTACCACCTTACAATATCTATTAACTATCAATATTATCATTACCACCTACACACAGCACCATCACTTACACATCACACCCACTATTAACATATAATCCACTACAATCTTTATTACCCCCCCCCAGCATATTTAATACTTTAAAACAATATGATCAGATATAATTTCCATATGTAACCATGAGAACAAACACCTATTACCAGGCAGCTTTAATATAATAATAATAATTTTTGTAATTAAAAATTAAAATTATAGCAATCTTCAACTACCATAATTTTACATAGAATACCTATTATCAGGATTTATACCAAAATAAATTAATACATATAACAAAATAAAACAAAAATAAAACACCAACAACCACTTTTTAGTTCAAGCTACCACCACTATAACTACATTCACTACATTCATGGTTTTATTCTCCCACCATCGTTACTAATCATTTCTACCAATTTACAATTTCTTCCAGTTTACAATAACTATTAGCTAAAAAACCTCCAATAGCATTGTCATTACAATCCTCATATCAAACATTACTTATCAAATCATATCATATAAACCCGTTATTAAATTAAACATCACCATATAAATTAAACAATAAGGATTACAAATTTTTACCTGTTACATATACACAGTCACCAAAAACAAACAAATAACCAGCTTTAAATATAACAAATAAACCCCCATTTTTTTTTCAAAAATTTAAAAATAAATATAAATAATTTAATAATTTTTTACCTATCATAATTTTACATTGAACCCACCACACATATATACATACATGCGATAAAATATTTTTCAAATATTTTTTCACGGAAAAAAAAAAAAAAAAAAATTTCATAATATGACATGGATACATTCACGAGACAATAACATTCACATTTCCGCCACACTTCCAATGTTTAAATTTCAACATTTCAACATACAAATGCATATGTATATGACATAACACCACCCGTATACATACATGTGTCATATGCCGAAACTGTCCCACATATGTTTATATATATGTATGAGTCCCGACGGACGACCAAGTATGTATATGTATATGTTTCTGCATACATCGATGTTTGCGTTAGTACGATGAATGACAAAACGACGAAATCTCCCCCCACCACTTCCACAATAACACCAATACACGCAATCTACATAAACCCAAATTTTTAAAACATTAATCAGTTTGTCTGACGATCGCTAAAGCGTGAAACCCAGGGTCACAAACTCACATCTATCCAACCAAATATATATATATATATATATATATATATATATATATATATTATAAATTAATTGATTTAAAATATGTTCTTTCGCTACACAGTTCTAACCATGTTTCAAAATGGAATCTGAAAGCTTATGATGTGTGTGTGTGTGTGAAAAGTGATCGCAAAATCATCAAACTCAGGGTTCCAAACTCACATCAATCCAAACATATGTGATGATTTATATATAGGTTTTTATATTTCATGACACACACACACACACACACACACATATATATATATATATATATATATATATATTATTACATCTATCTATCTATATATATATATATATATATATATATATATATATATATATGTATATATATGCATGCATACATCTTTTTGGCCCTTTCTATCGAAAATGTTATATATATATATATATATGCATACATACATTTTCCCTATTTCTATCTATCTATCTATATATATATATATGCATACATACATACATCTTTCTATCTATCTATATGTATGTATATATGCATACATACGTCTATCTATCTAACTATCTCTCTCTCTCTCTATATATATATATATATATATAGAGAGAGAGAGAGAAATTAAACTTTGGTGAAAAGAAAAGTCGACTTTTGTTGAGATTGGTTTGTGTTATAATTTTGTGTTTATTCCTCATATCGTAAACTTTTATCCGATGACAGTCTGAATATTTCACATTCAGAGCTGAATAAAAGAAAGCCTTTATCAGAACGACGATTCGACCGTAAAATATTTGAGTGTGAAGAGAATTTCATAAATATTTATGATCCAAATTCTTCTCCACAAATCCAATGACTGATATCTGTCCTCATAAATCTTTGAAAAATTACGCGTATTTACAGAGGACATGTTGTCTATCATTAAGTTGCTGACGATGTTAATGCCCGCCTGATAACGTCAGTTAAAGTGGAAAAACTGCAGCGTGATTGACATCTGGAGATAACTTCTGCGAGAAAAGAAACCGGAGTCTAATTTAAAATGCCACAATGATCCATGTTTTCTGTATTCTCTTTACGAGGTTTGAGGTACGATTCTAAAGCAAATCTTTTGCAAATGTTCGTATGGTATCCCCTACTTATCAAATACATTCTCGTTTATCCAGATAATGGCGGAAAAAGTATCATCTATAACACGTTGATAATCTGGCAAAATCCCGGAAAGTGAGCAAAAATGAAACCAGAACTCCTTGGCAACAGATTATAGGAGCTTAATGAGATCGAACTCAATACTCTGATGATGACCTACAAGATGACCAGTTGAAGATGTCTGAAAACTTCGTACGTTGACAATGAAGGAATGAAAACTCATTAAACATTAGGTGAGGGTAATTACTGACAATATCAATTACTGACAATGTATACACTAGTATACATACAACCTTGTGCAAATTAATTGAAACAAAACAAATAATTCCGTTATCAAGTTTTTTTTTCGTATTGTTTCAATGAAACGTGACCCAGTGCACATGTTAATATTTCGTGTATCCATTCCACGAAGTCGTTCCTTGCAGATTGACCAGAGATTCTCGTTTCGATTTTAATCAGGAAAGATTCCTGGCCAGTCTATAGTACTTTGATTTGCATACTGGTTAGGCTTGCCATTGTGTTCGTGCAAAGTTCAAATTTTCCTACGCTTTACTTGGAGTAATATCCATCGCAGACAATGGTCTTAGGACAACTAATCAACAGTCGAAACAATAGTGTCTGGGATTGATGAAAATCTGATGCAATTCACGGATGAATCTAATCCACTTCGGCCAAACAAGTTGCATCACACCAAAAAAAATCGCCACTGAAATGGTGACTATCTGGTCGTTCAACATTGGCGTTATCCATTACAACTTCTTGCGATCTAATCTTTGAAGTTTACTGCCATCTGGATGAAATGCCCAAAATTAAATTCGTTGGTTAAACGAAACCAAATTTGTCTTTCAATTATAATTTGCTATATGTATTTGGGATACCCATCAGCGGCAACCATATTCCCCTGATGTCTCTCCCAACGACTACCGTTTATGCAAGCATCTTGGCGTTTAAATATACATTTTATACCCCAAAAATCATCGAACTTATTAACAATCATAACTCGTTAAAAAGAAATGCCATCTGGCTAATTATTCCTATTTTGACTGACTTAACTACAGTTATATATGTATATATATATATATATATTAATTTAGAAATAAAGGTTTATTTTCAAATCGGACATTATTTGTCGAACAACCTAATAAGTTTTTCTTAATATTGATACAGAATATTATTAAAAGTGTACAGCTTATGACATTGCCCCGTTTGTCTTGGAATTTCTATGAAAAAATAAATCATCATACACGTTAGTGAACAATTTAGATTAGAATACAGGATGCGATGGTTAAATTGTCGTCTATTTTTTTTCAAAAAAAAATAACACTGACATCTTATTTTTGACAATGTATTTAATTGGTAAATATCTTTTTCAAAAATGATTTCACTAAAATTTCCAAAACTTCAACCACAGCCTCCTTTCAAAAATTCTTGGCGGTTTCCTTTTTTAAAACTGGTGAATGCTCTCAGAATCCTTGCCTTTCAAAAATCTTTGGCTTATACAAAGAGATTTCTTTCAAAACTCAATTGTAGCCCAAACATAATAATCAATAATTGCCCTAATATTTTTTTGAATGTAAGATGAGATGTGCAGAAATGGTCTGAAAAAAAAATCAAAAAACAAATTGACAGTATAAAACCTATTCTAGAGTTTCATGGTATTGATTTTTTTCCCTTTATCCAAGGCACTTTGTGTAGGCCTCCCTGTTGAATTTGCGGCTCTCAATAACAAATTAGATGGTTCTTTTATTATCAGAACGATCAGAGTGAGTTTTTCGAGCTGTCATACCTTCATAATCCCCATTAAAATTCATCCAGCTATTTCTGAGTTCCCTGCACTCTCCTTAGATTGATACGAACATATTCTGAAATGTTCGTATTGGTGCTTTCGGCGCGAATGCCAAAAGGTACAGAATGACGTTTCAAAATTTCTGGCGGAGTGAATTGAGTCATGGTTCTCTTTTTCGCACAAACGGTAGCCAACTCACCCTACTATAATGTGCAGTCGATAAAATAATTAAAAAAAAAGTCAGCGCGCATGCGTGAAACTAAAAACATAAAATTTATGTAACAAAATAACATTTTTAAGACTGAGCAAATCTAAAGTATAGTTGACTTGAAAAATATTTTTATGAAACCTATTTTAAGCTAGTTGTAATATGTTATACTGGAACACACCTATTCTATAGTTAATAGACCTCCCAATTGCAAATATAACACCACGAGGATAGTCGGGACAGTGAGTTGGTCAGTCAGTCGATGTCGGACGTCCGTTAGTCGGATATTGAAGTACCATTATGGCAACTAGATTACTGCGTCATTACCTATTATATCAAGTTTTTTAACGTTTTGTACGTCGAACCTATTTTAGGAAAATACTTAGTACAAATAATAGCCTCCACTGTGAAACCACTACAGAACAATTTGGTGACGAAAATTTGAAAACATTCGGAGGAAGAAAATAGAACAAACCACTAGATTAAAATTTGGTGATGAGGATATTAACAAATCAGTAGGAAGAAAACCTTTCGTAAACTACATAAGAATTTTTCGACGACGGATTTGAGAAAACATTTGGAAATGGAGAAATGATTTCGTTTGTAGTAACAATTTGGTGAAAAGTATTTTGAACACATAAATTAGGAAGAAAAAACCTTTCGTACACTACAAAACAATTTGGCGACGAGGGATTCGAATACATAAGGAGGAAGAAAACCCTTTCGTACACTGCATAACAATTTGGCGATGAGGGATTTTTATATATAAAGGAAAATAAAATTTGTAAACATAACAAATTAGCAACCAAATTCGAACTCATTCGGAGAAAAAAAATCGTTCGCCATATATACATCACTTGGCGAAGAAGGTATTCGAACTCGATGTCGGACGAAAGAAAACCCAATACAAAGTATCAACACGGCGACAGTATTCGGATTCATACGATAGGAAGAAAAACATTCGTACTCCATAACACACTTGCCCACGAGGATTCTAAATTCATACGGTGGAAGAAAAAAAAATTTTTTTCACCCGCCATATCTCATTCAAACTCATACGAAAAAAAACATTCGCTCGCCACATTTATTGGTGACGAAATTCGTACTCATACGGAGGAAAAAGAAAAAAAATCTTGCTCGTCAAATTTTCGGCGACAACATCTCAGATTCACATTTTTTTTTTAAAAAAAAAAAAGAAAACTTGGCAATTTTTTCGAAAGACAAGACGTCAACTTAGTGACGAAAAAATCCGTCGTATTCTCAACGGAGAAAAGAATATTTTTTTCTCGATAAGACAATTTGCTCAAATGGGTCACGAATTGTAAATTCGTTTAGGACCCCCTCTACAATATTTAAGCATTGTGTAAAATTTCTGCGAAGATGGAGGAATGCAAAAACATATTCCAGGAATTTTTTAAGTTGCAGACGGAACAACAGATAACAATATTAAAGCAACAGAAAACATTCCAGATGCAACTACAGAAGGAAACTTTTAATAGACAGATGCAGTTTCAACGAGACATGCAACAGAGGCATAAGGAGATTCAAAACAAAATTCTGGAAATAACTGAGAAGAGAAAAGAGAAAAATCTACAAAATGATTCTCTCACAGAGAATACAATATGGAATTTAATTGAAATATTTACGTATATTCAGGATGAAGAGATAACTTTTGAGGAATATTATAAAAAATATACGGACGTGTATAACGAGGACTGTCACTCCTGGTTTGAAGGAAAGAAGGTTAAACTTCTTTTAGGCAAATTAGGAACTGCTGAGCATAACAAATTGGTAAACTACATTTTACTGAAAAAAAAACTAGCGAGTTGACTTTTACCGAGGCGGTAAATATATTAAGTGAATTATTTATTAAAAAAAAAAACATCTTTGTTTCACAAGATGTGGAAATGTTTGAATCTGATGAAAGATGAAGACCAAGACTATATAACGTACGCAATCAATGTGAATAAGCATTGTGAAGAATTCAAGCTTGCAGAGTTAAGCGCTGACGACTTTAAGGGCTTAGTATTTGTTCAAGGGCTGGTATCGGAAAGAGACGCAAAGTTGAGGAAATTAGTACTGAAAAAATTGGAAAACCAACCAAGGATTACGATACTGAGTTTGGCAGAAGACTGCACAAGATATGTTAGCGTAAAGAAAGATTCGAAAAAAGATAAAACAGTCTGGTGTTTCGTATGTAAGGAAACTACGCTACAAATAGAAAGTCAATCTACCAAAAAGAATTCTAAAATTGCGGATTATCAAACAAAAAGTGAAATACCAGAGAAAAATAAACAAAAACTCTTGAAGCCATGTTTTGCTTACGGTGAAATTCACTGGTACAGATATTGCAATTTTAGGAATAAAAAATGTTTCAACTGTGAAAGAGTGGGTCATAAAAGCTCGCACTGCAGGTGAAAAAATAAAGACAATAAAATAAGAAAATTAAAGTCCGACGAAGTGAATGATGGAATAACTAGAAAATTTGTTACCGTCGAAATAAGTAATAAAAAAATAAAAATGCAACTCGACACTGGTTCCGACCTATCTATCATAAATTTGCATACGTGGAAGAAGTTGGGGAAACCAACTTTAATGAAGACAAATAAAATCGCGAGGTCAGTGACGGGAGAAAAATACAATTTATTGGAGAATTTGTTACAAACGTCACGTTAAATAAAAAAAACGCAAAAAGCTAAACTGTTTGTCATAGAATATACCACGGACTTACTTGGTACGGATTGGATAACAGAATTTCAATTATGGGTTCTACTGATAAATTCTTTCTGTTACAAGGTAGATTTTTTAAACTACGAAGCCCAAAAATTAATAACGAAACTTTAGGGAACTTTTCCTACTGTTTTTTCTCCAGGTTTGGGAACGTGTACCAAGATGGAGGCAAAATTACAGCCAAAAGCAAACGCTCAGGTGGTATTCAAAAAGAAAAGGAATGTGATATTTGCTTCAATTGAACAGATAGATAAAGAATTGGACAGATTAGAGAAAAACGGTGTATTTAAAAAAAGTTGAATGTGTAACACCGACGATATATGTGAAAAACAAGCTCCAGAAAGTAAAAATGAAGCCGACACCGAGAAAAACTGGGGAGCGAGTTACCCGCAACCAAGGGCATGCGTTATTATTAAATGATTTAAGTCACCACAGAAAACATTAAGAAGCACAAGGTCAACAAAAAGGGAAGCTAGAGGCTGAACAAATAACCACAAGAACCTACAGAAACTGTGACTCCATCTTTAAGAAGCACAAAGCGGAAGGCTGTTTCTGGTAACACTATGGAGATATATAAAAAAATAGAAAGGCGGATTGGCTATATGATGTACTTGGTGAAAGGCGAAAAATTCACGTGCAGTAACCAGATCAGACGACTTTTTTCAGACGTGGTTGACAGCTGTCCCGCGGGAAAAAAAAAAAACTCCAACGGAGGTGATTTTCAATTCGTTGATCTAACAACGCCTGCAACAATTTTACCTGAGGTACGCCGAGCCAGAAAAAAAAAAAGGCAACTGATCATTTAAAAAAGTGGATAAAAAAAACGTAGGAAATACGCTACGATGTTGCTAAAAAAAAAAAAAAAAGATTTTTTTTTGTTGTTTTTTTCTTCATATTTTTTGTAAAAAATGAAAAATAAATAAAGAAAACCGTTTACTCCTACGAAGTAAAGTTTTAGGGTGGGGATATACTAGAACACACCTATTCTATAGTTAATAGACTCTCCCAACTATAATAAGTAGTAGTAGTAGTAGCAGTCGGGAGTGAGTTGGTCAGTCAATCGATGTCGGACGACCGTTAGTCGGATATTAAAGTATCAGCCACCCCAACTAGATTAATGCGTCATTACCTATTATATCAAGTTCCTAACGTTTTGTACGTCGAACCTATTTTAGGACCGACTTAGTACAAATACAAGCCTCCACTGTGAAACCACTACATAACATAATATATGGTAATCAATTCAATTGTTTTATTTTATTTCGAAAGTGTAATTTCTGCGGAACTCGAAGTCGGCAGATAGGCTTTCGAATTTATTTATTTATTAAATTAAGAAGTGAGTAAAATCTCTTTGGAGCCTAGAAGCACGGTGAAGTAAAGGATAACGATTGAGGAATCGGAGAGCCAAGTTCGAATTCCAGACGTGAAAATCGCCGGAGGAAAGGTATGGCTCCATATCCCCCGACAGACTGCCCTGTAGCGTTACGTTCACTTGGGGAAAGATATGATTCCCACTCTCCTCCAACCCATCACGACTGATTTTATCATATAGCTTTCGGTGCCAACCTTTCGAGGAAAGGGTAAACTCTCATTTCGAAGAATTGCTTAAGCGTGGTGAGTACAGCTGAAGATATGGTCAATCAAAGAATGGTTCCTTCAATAGTAATGAGAAGGCATTGGATTTCGATATTAAAATCTTATTAGATTTGCCTTTTACAAAATATTTTCTTAGCTGCTTTCCTGAAATGTTTTAACAAGGTGTTTATTTTTCTTTCGAGTCTTAACGACAGTTAATTAATTAAAATAGTTTTTAATTATTTACTGATGCATTGTATTTAAATATGCACAGCGTTAAACGCAAATCTAAATAAAATGTAAAAAAGACTCCTCTGGCAATAAATTAACACGTGAAATTTTTTTCTTCTTTTGGCTTGCTTTACGAAAAATAAAATAATCTTATAAAATCTTATGAACATTTCGTGCAGGCAAATTAATTCTGATATTAAAAATTCACTTTCCAACAGGAACTCATTTGTTGTTGATATTTAGTAACTCGGACAGAGAAAAAACTAAATGATGTTAAATTCCAAATTGGGAGACAAGATCACGCAAATGTTCTGTGTATAAAATAACTGTTACTTGTGCAGTGAAATTCACAGCAAATACTTTGGAGTTTACTATAGCCTTTGGGAAGCACGCAACCGTATCTAGCATCAAAAACAATCCTTCATCACAAAAGTTAGGCACCCTTTTCTTCAGATATAGAGAACACTCAAAATAACAAATTCAACCGGAAATAGGGTAAGAACAACTTCCGTTTTCATTTCTGTGATTAATACTTATCACTATTTATATTATTTACTGATATCTTTGGCCATAATATGGTTTATATTGTTTGGCTTATAAGCAAATACGGAAATACAAAGCCCTCAAAGCATACCGCCGAGTTTCTGGATATAGAGGTTACTGAAACACCTGTTAGTATCATCTTGTAGTTGTGAGTTCAATCTTTGTATCAGCTAGTGGGTCACTGGTTCAACCGGAACGAAAATCAAAGATATCACAGGGACGAATTAACGCAATAATACGCTGAGTATATATGAGGATGATTAGAGTATATCTTGTCAAATCTTCTTGTCTATAACATAAAATAATAATCAAGATTAGAACAATAATTCAAAACAATTCAAATATATTGATAATTACATAACGTATTTTCGAGTATATAACCTTGCTTTAGCAATAAAAAATACCATGTCTTTCTGAAGCTATGAAAATGAATCAAGTACATATATATATACACAGATATCTATCTATCTATCTATCTATATATATATATTTATATATATATATATATATATATGTATATATATATAAAGACCACTTATAACAACACACTGTACAATTAGTAACATATTCGAATATTAAGAAATAAGAAAAATCCTAATAAATAATACTAAAATCTTCTACAAAAACAAGTGCAGAAAACGATTACAAATGTTAAAGCCATCATAATAAACATAAAAAAAACAACATAAATAATATAGCGTTTAATACTGGCAGAAAGATCTGAAACATATTTAATAATTAATCATCTAAATAATAAATGCCAGCTTCTCCAAACTGCTAATAAACTAATCCAATAACACTGCCTATATACCCAAACTATTATTTATAAAAATAAAATAATAAGTAAATTACTTCAAACTGAAATATAGAGTCATGATGACGGTTGGCTACCAAGGACTTGGGATTTTTCAGCAACTTAGACACAAATATAAAAAAAGAAACTTGCAAGAAAAAACACAAAAAAGTTTTATTAAACAGAAAATGTCCATAGTCTTTAACAATTCATGCATCAATATATATATATATATATATATATATATTAGTTTTAAAATATACATACATATGCAAAATATATAAATACCCATACTTGTATATTTTTTTTTTCTATAAAAATTCAAAGAGGAAGAATCCAGGTAGAACTCAATGTTCAAGACAGAGTAAGGATATAATAAAATAATATTCCATGGTCATAATTTATTCCATTGGAATCGTAAATATATATATATATATATATATATATATATATATATATATATATATATATATATATATATATATATATATTTAAAGATCCCGTAGTACACTCAGTTTCATGCATTTAAAAAAAAAATTCTACAATTTTATCCATGAAAATTACAATGTCGTACAATTTTTACTCAACTTTTTAATTTTTCCCGATGTTAAAGAATAGAAATAAACCGGATGTTCAGCCATTGAGTGTTTCTTCTCTTAATTTCCGGTTTAATACTTGTTTTCTAATTTTCGGTGAAAGGTGCTAACACGACATACTCTTTTTAATCTTAATTTTCTTTTTGACACGTTGATTTTCTAAGTGTAGCTTTGATGTGTTACAAGATCAAAAGGATGGGACAGCCAGTGAGGTTCGTACTAATTACTCAGAATTGTTTAAGCGTGAAGAGCTTGCTAACCATTACACCACGCCGAGATGCCGTAAATTTCTAAGTGTAGCTTAGATGTGGCACAATGCCGAATGTGCGAAGTAACCGGCGAGGATCGAACTCACTTCTCAGTCGTAAATGATCGTGTAGGAAAATTAAAAAAAAAAAAAAATTATGACTTTATCATATATCTATATATATTAATGAACTAGCAAAACAAAAAATGTTGTCTTACTTTAAAAGTGGAGATAGTGACAAATATTGCCGACATTAGAAATGTAGAGTGAAAGAAACATTGTCGACATATCAAATATCTTTAGCAAAGACTTGTTATCAACACCTGCCTAATTTGTGATTTATTATCTATTGTGTTAACTGAGTCTATTTGCAATATCCGTCTTTCAGGTAAGAGGTTTTTAAACTGGGTAAAATTTTCTAAAAACACGTAAGACTGGTGTATAATGCTTTTGTTGCATTAATTTTCGTCCAAAATGACTTCTATTATACGCATGAAAATACGGTATCTCAAAATGCAATGTGAACAGAAAAAATTGTCCTTATCTTTATTGTAATTATAATATCGTTTCAACGGTTGTGCTCTCCAGTTTCTTCAGTTATAAATCCGAGTAAAAATTAAGTGTTTTTTTACGTTTAGTATATGGTAGATTGTTGTGCCTTTAACAAAAATTCCTGAGCATGTTTCCGTTGATAGCTTTCCACGAATGAGTTTTATAATTACACTCTTAGGAATGTTAAAGTCATGTTTGATCTTCCAACGACGTTTCTGAAAAACAATTTTTTGCAAATCTATTCTGTACGGGTTGAGCATTTATGGCTGATTAACCATATACGTTAGATATTTTTTCTAGATACATAAATGCTATTCCCTTACTTATGAGATTATCTATCATAAGTTCATTTTAATTCCCACCATTAACGGGTTTAAGAAAGTTTTTTCTTGAATCCTCTGTGTACGCTGCTACTATCATGCACTAATTAAGGTAACATATATACTCGAGTGTGATAATTTTTATGTTCCGGATTTTACAATAGTGTTCACCCTGTACAAGGACAGAGAGTCACTCGCGGTAGAGGGTTACAGATTAAGAGCTACAGTTTATGCGGATATGTGCGGAAGATAACGGTTAATCCGAGACATAAACTGGTTAAGTTTGTAGTTATCAAGGAATCGGCCTCTTGGGATTCGGTTGTACAAGGCAGCGATTCGTGGGAAGAATCTTCTCGAGTTGAACTTCCATCTCACCAGAGTGATATGAAGGGAATGAAGGTGGTCCGCTACAATATGCGGGACATAGCGGGTCTTAGACGGGGAGACCAGAACTGGTGAAACTATGGAATGCGATTCATCTGAACACTCACCATAGAAATAGCGATAGAGCAACCAGAGTCTTGTAAGGTCTCATCTGGGAAAAAGGGGTTGCAGAATAGAAAATAATTCGTCGCCTACAAGGACGCGGTGCGCTTTAGAGTGTCGCACAATACATAAATCATTTTTTAAGTTAAAACGCATGTATTTTTCTTGACAGATCGCACTAAACATAGGTATTTTTTGTGTAGGGTTTAAATCAGGCACAAAAATCCAAGAGTCGCACTTTACATGGTGTTTACACACGCGAGCATATACGGTGTATTAGTGTATGCGTGTCCGTCACGTTTTATTATTAGTGATCTATTCGTCATTACAACTGATTCCCTAAAATACAGATTACTTATGACTACACGTTATAATACGATTGCTTCATGAAAGGTGAATAATCAGGTAGTGACCCTCAGAAAATATCAAATTGATGTCAAGTATAAAATATGTGTAAAACAAATAATTGCCTGTGTGATGGATTATCTATTTCAGAACAAGGTCTAGAGCTCTTTAGATTAATGGTTTGCTTTTGTAGCAACTTATTGGTATTGGACGAAACTACCCGATATTATTTATTTAAAATTTTGTTAGAGATTATAGACAAAGAACACCACTGGAAAATTCGTAAACTTAAGGAAAGAGCACATATGCTAGGCCACAAAAACCTCCTGAGCCGACCAGGCATAAAAATGAATGCAATATGGGAACCAGTAATAAGGAGTGCCAGAGAAAAGCGATAATAACAGCAAAGATTGCAATATGAGCTCTGGTAAAAACATAATGATAAAAGCAAAAAATGCAATATGATTACTGGTAAAAAAATGTTACTGAAGACATTAGGTTTATAATACCCTGAAATTCATAAACAGATGTACTCAAGAACACATGGTATAGTGGATAAAGGCATTAGTTAGATGCAGTGAGAGGATACAGAGTGTAAGTTCAATACCCGGTTAAGGCAATGGAAAACTTGGTAAGGGAAATTAACGGGAGATAAGTGATAACTGACATCCATTAAACATGGCAGGTGGAACTAGAACAGTCTACCCTAGTGAGCGAAATAAAAAGGTTCAGTTCGACATTCCAACCACTTGAAGAAAGCCGGAGCGTACAACGGCCGAAACGTTGTGATAAATATGGCGACAATGATGAGGACAATAGTCCGAATAATGTAAATAGTGTAAATAATACCTTTTCTCAGAAATATAGTTAGATACAAAATTTTCTTCATCTCCCATAATAAATTTGTTGTAGCTAATACATGCATGGATGGATCTGAGGTTTTTGGCATTTACTGATTCTACAACCTGATTTATTTATGGATTAAAGATACGTGCCATCAGTGATATTATTGCAATTCAAGATCAAGCAATTCAAGTTTCTGTTTTGGAAAGGTTTCATCCCAAATTGTTTGGAATACTGGATAGACGATGTTGATTTTACTGAACGTGAGAAACATTTTTCTCTGAAAATAATAGAATGATTTTATAAATTCCAACAAAGAGTAGCCTGCAAATGCCTAATGTTTCCTTATAAGGAGACAGTTTATATTACCAATTACAGGTGCGGCAAAAAGAAAGTACAGTTTTATAACACGCTTATGACCAGACAGTTAAGAAAAGAATCACTAGATTTGCAATTGCGGCTCGGTCAATGAATGCCAGATATTTCCTTATAAGGAAACGGCTAATACCACTATCAGTATTAGAGATCAAGTAAAGAGATACTACACTTTGATCTCACACTGATGTCCAGAAAGTGGAGAAAGTTATTACTCAAGTAGCTGCTCAATCAATGAATGCCGGATGTTTTCTAATAAGGAAACGGCTAATATCACTATCAGGATTTGGGATCACGTGAACAGATACTACACTTTGATCTCACACAGATGTCCAGAAAGTAATGGAAAGTCATTAGCCAGTAGGTACTCGGTCAATGAATGCCGGATTCTATCTTATAAGGAAACGGCTAATACCACTATCAGCATTAGAGATCAAGTGAACAGATACTACTCTCTGATCTCACACTTATGTTCAGAAAGTGAAGGAAAGTCATTACTCAAGTAGCTGATCGGTCAATGAATGCCGGTTGTTTCCTTATAAGGTAACGGCTATTATTATAATTACCATATTTAGAATATTGCGGCAGAATATGAATTAGATTTACTTTTTTTATTCAAAGGATCATACGTTGGTTTCCATAACAATATCTCGCCATCTGCATTTGAGAGTTTTTAATTATAAAAAATCGATTTTCAAAAAAAGGTTTCCAATACGTGATACACATGATTATAATATGTTTATTTAAAAAATCTATTTATTTCTTGAATATTTCTTTTATTCAAATTTCTCAAACTTGTTGCTTAAAATTTAAGCACCCATCATTCAGGAAAAAAATGTTGGATGGGGTGTAGGAATTAGTCGATAAATCTTTATATTAAATGAGAGCCAGTCTCGTTAATAGTACACATTCTTTATCTTTTAATTTAGGAAACTAACATTGCTTTTATTCCGTGTCTTATGACAAATTTGACCTTAGAGAGTTTAAATATACTGTAAATTGCGCCCTACTCAAAATGCTGAGTTAGGCCTCTACCTACCTTCGACCCCAACTCCCAAAACATATGGTAATGCTACCAATGACTCAAAAACTTAAGACTACACCTAAATTAAATTAGCTGATAGTATACAATAACCTGTGCCAAAACTATATAATTTCAGACCACATACCTGTATATATAGACAGTAACCGTAATAAATTTCTCTATGCGTTGTATAGGAAACAACCTACAACATACACTTTTATGTATTTTATATTGTGTCATTATAACTTAGTGCTATTTAAAACTAGTCAGGTTTACTGGTAAGCAGATTATAGTCAATCTCAACTCCTATAAGATATTAATACTGTAGATTACACATCATACTAAGTAGTTTTTTTTAAAGTACTGCTACCTATCGTATGTTATTGTAAATCACAGTGTCTCACATTTGCCATCTTAATAAGTGATATAAACAAACAGATGAAATGTGATATAGCATTAATAGAATACTGGATTTGTGTTACTAGTTCATTATTTCATATTAATTTCTGTGACACATATGTTTACCAACTATAAGCTTTTGCCACTGTGTTGTAAAGGTTTGGATTTTATACAGTCATATACGTTTTTGAGAATATTTTAGGCTTGAAAACTTGACATATACACCAAAATTTACGGTAACAGTTTATTGTATTTTTACATTAATTATGCACAAATATGCATAGAAACTAATTTTTAAAAAATAATTTTATCCTTTTCTACCCATTCGCTGTGGACGTTTTCTACTATCACTAAAAGAGTAATGGGATCATTTACAGATTTATAGATGCACTAGCGTATGCAAAAGGTAGCCAACAAAAAGTCCTTGCCGCTTTTTTTTTTTTTTTTTTCGTGAGAGAATGATCGCTGATACGAAAATGAGTGCATGACGTGCCGGGAAAGTGGTGAGAAAGGGATATCGCTTTTGACCGATACATGTGCGTTGCGCATACACATACGTCATAGCTCGAGAAGCTGTGAGGAGACATGGCGGTGTCGAAACAGCTAGTTCGGAGTTGTCTTCTTTATAACTTTAAGGTGGGATTTTCCACAGTCGCACTATATTCCCGAATACGTCAAGCCATTGGGGATGATGCTGTGAGTCAACGAACAGCCAGAGATTAGTTCCAGAAATTCAGTTCGGTATTTCCGTCCATTTATGAAGAAGCCGGTAGTGACCGGCCACAAATCGTGGATGATGGCGGCCAGAGACGAGGACAACAGCCAAACTGATGATGAGCTTACCGAAGGCTTCCAAGTTTCTGATAATACAGGCAGTTTTTACCTGTACTAGTTAGAGAAGGTACATAAGTTGAGCAAGTGGGTACCCCCACCATACTATCGGAACCAAAAAATAACAACGAGTGACACCCTGTTTCTGGTCGTTTATTCAGCATCGCAACATAAACATAATTAACCCTAGAACACTAACCATAGGTATATAGTACCCAGCGCTAATTTTCATATTTTTAATTACAATTTTCAGTAGCTGATTTTCTAACCTAAATATTATGTTTTTCAGTTCCTATTAATGTTAACACAAATGAACTTAAAATGCGTGCATGTAAAATATTTCAAATAAAGTTTTATATTTAATATTTTTTTTTGGATGTTTTCAAAATCGGGTATGATATACCCATGGTTAGTAGTGGTGTAACTTTAATTGATGGTTAGTGTTCGAGGGTTAATCGAGTGCTCATCAGTGAAGAAAAGTGAGTCCTGCAAAAAGGAGACTGAAAAATTAATCACTCAATCATTAATATATTCCGCATTATCGATAACTTATCCATACCCATACAGTACCTCCCTATTGCTCTAAAAGAAGGGATATCAAAGGTACCTTTTAATGAAACTTCTGGGTGTTACAGCAAGCGATCTTAGTAAACGACGTCAAAAATAGACATTAGGTCACAACAGTAAGTCTGTAATTTAGTTTTTTTCACAGTTTTGTGTATATTGAGCATTTACTGATGGTGAATATATAATATATTAATTATTTCTATGAAGTAATATAAGTAATAATAACAAAGATAATTTAAGCCTAACAAAACCCGTAGGCCAGTAAATTACCAAAGAACCAACATGAATGAAATCTTTCATGACATTAATCCATATGATATCCCACAATTTCTTACAGAATTCAAACAGTATTCCAAAATATAACTTCAACGTAATTACAACATAAAACACATCAACGGCACAAGTAATTATGTCCAGACAAAGATGTATATGTAAGAAAGCTGAGTATCATCTACCATGTATTCAGTTGTGAAAGCAGAACAATTGTTACATCAAAGCTCCCAAGAAAATTCGATTTCAGAATTAAATGACTCATAATGAGTTGATATATCGTTAAACAAAAAACAAACAATCTCTCACATCCGAACTTTCTAAAGTCGTTTTCTATATACTTAAGATTCACAACATTTTTATTCTATTTAATTCTTAAAAAATCAGCAGTTTAATCTTTTTTCTGTACTTAGCCCTGCGCATATATAAGAATACATATGAAGATATGAAGATATTAATACATATGAAGATATGTGCTCTTATTATTTATGCATTAATCATCACATTCCATAAAATCTACCAATAGAAAACATCGATATGCATAAAAGCTATGATCTAACATGTTATGATATTGAAAGTGGAATATATGTATTATATTTTTATTACTTCAAATCTCCGCCAAAAAAATAAATTTCGTCCTTAAATGACCCATGAGGAGTTGATATACCGTTAAACAAACAAATCAATCAATCAAATCGCAACAAAGAAAAGGGAGAGACAGAAGCAATAGAAATCATTATCCATTGCCCCAATCATTATCAGTTTACCCAAATCATACTCGTTTCCATCAATCATTATCTGTTGACTCGCACTTAGGTCATGAAAGTGGAAAAATTTAGAATTTATACCAGTTGAAAAAGCCCCCCCCCCAATTGTTGCATGTCAAATACTGACGAATCTACGGGGGTTTATAAATTTCAACTTAAACTCAAGACTCTAATTATAGAATTGGAAAGGATTATTATAAAACAAATGCACATAATATGTCTATGTCAGTCCATATATATATATACCCCACCACACGCATATACATACATGCGAGGAAATATTTTCCAGCTGGAAAATACATATGACATGTACACATCAACGAGACATTTCCGTCACACTTCCAATGTTTAGATTTCAACATTTCAACATACAAATGCGTATGTAGAGATATAACGCCACCCGCATACATACATGTGTCATAGCCGAAACTGCCCACATATGTTTTATATATGTATGAGTCCCGACGGACGACCAAGTATGTATATGTGTCTGCATACATCGATGTTTGCGTTAGTACGATGAATGACAAAACGACGAAATTTCCCCACCACTTCCACAATAACACCAATACATGCAATCTACATAAACCCCAATTTTTAAAAAATTAATCAGTTTGTCTGACGATCGCTAAAGCGTGAAACCCAGGGTCACAAACTCACATCTATCCAACCAAATATGTTAGCTCTATCTCTGATATTGAGCGCTTTCTAATAAGTACCATATATATAATATATAAATAATTATACATATATATATTTGTTTATATTTATATACACTTTTCACATATATATATATATATATAGATATATATATATATATATAGATAAATAGATAGATAGAGAGAGAGAGGAGTAGGAGAAACAGGGAGAAAAAACAGACACAAACAAAATATATATATATATATATATATATATATATATATATATATATATATATTCAAGCGATGGTCAACAAATTTATCTGAAGAATTTATCCTTCAGCTGAGAACAATTTTAAAAACTCCCGTATATATATATATATATATATATATATATATATATATATATATATTGGATCTCATTTTCTCCCTCTATTCCTCCTCCTCTCTTTCTATATCTATATATCTATCTATATCTGTCTCTCTCTTTCTATATATATATATATATATATATGTGTGTGTGTGTGTGTGTGTGTGTGTGTGTGTGTGTTTCGCTTTACTTCAGTCTTTTCCATTCGCAACTTTGATGCATATGCAAAATAAATCCGCAAAGATAACAATTTAATTTAATGGAAGTTCTCCTCTGACATGATGAGAAATATTCGTCAGTAATGGAAGCTCTTGACCGACCATCATTGTCAGCTAGCGGTGTTGCTCAGGCCGTAATCCTTCGGACAATTGTGGGCGTCTCATTTCAATCGGCGTAGAGAAACCCAACCATAAGACAAGTGTCCCAGCAACTAAGTACATAGTCTAAACATTGTCAGTTCCATTTGTTTAATCAGGGAGAATGCAAATGAACCGACTGCACTCGCAGAGCCGATGGAAATCGCAGTGCGTAAGTCTCCTTCGGGGGATGGAATAATGGTCATAATAAGAGATTTTCTAATAACACGTCAAAAACCTCAACGGTTTCGACGGACTTTTCTTGGCAGCATTAAAAGGACATCTCTCATCCGGCACTAATAAGATGGGAAATGCAGCTTTAATTGTTGCAAGAAATGATCACCTGTGGTAGTAGATGAAAGTGCGTATATTTTTAAAGTATTTTTAGTTGCTAAAGCGTGAAACCCAGGGTCACAAACTCACATCTATCCAACCAAATATGTTAGCTCTATCTCTGATATTGAGCGCTTTCTAATAAGTACCGCGCATATAATATATAATTATACATATATATATTTATTTATATTTATATACACTTTTCACATATATATACACATACATATATACACACACACACACATATATATATATATATATATATATGCATGTGTGTGTGTGTGTGTAAATTTATGGACAAATCATTGAATTATTTTAAGACATTTTTTATTTTTATGTTTACACGTTATTTTTAGAATAAAAATATTTAAGTAAATGCTCTGTTTATAATAAACAGTATTAAAGACTTTTACCGGCCTGAATGTCCGAGAAATTTTCATAGAAATGAATGTCCGACAGGAATCGAACCTGTATCCTATACGGAACCGTTTTATAGCCTGACGTGATTTTACCGATTGAGCCACAGAGGATCGTTTCAGTTAGCAAGATCGATTTTACTGTTTTTAAACTACAATTCTCCGTGTTCTTCTCTCGTACATTCATATCTGCTCGATGCGTATCGAAATATAAACAAATGATGTCACTCACTATGAAATGTACAAAGTCCGACAATTATTTATGAAAAGAACGTATAAACAAAATTAGAATATATAATTATATATATATATATTTGTAGATATATATATACATATATTTGTATGCATGTATATATATATATATATATATATATATATATATATATATATATATATAGATATATTTCTTTAACAATCCTATTCAAAAATGCGCAGCTGATGGCACTTCCTGGTTGAAAACCGGCATCGATGCTTTCATTCCAGCTCGAAAATACCAAGTGAAACCACGTAATTCTCCCTCGTAGCCGACTGCATACTCTGCCGCTATAGCCCACTTCTTCCAGCTGTATCAGAGGGACAAGTCTGATTGCAACATACGCCTCTCTGTCTCTGCTCGTAATGAGTGCAAGCGTGTCCTCAATGAAGCGAAGTTACTTTATGCTGATACAATGAAACAACGTATAGCCTCTCAGACGTTCGGTTCCAGTGACTATATCGGCAACGGTGTGTTGAACAACAGAAAATCCTCAATCGCTCCTCTATTCAATCAGTTTGAAGTCCTGACATCTGCAGCAGAGGGAAGATAAGGTTAAATCCATTACTCGGAATTTCTTTTCAAACTCCACTGTCGAATCATCTGGAGTACCCACACCACATTAACCACACCCTTGGAACGGAGGCTCCATTGTGTGATATGCGAATAACCCCATAACTTGTTACAGACATAAAGTCCAAACTAGACACCCGCAAGGCAAGCAGAGCTGCGGGTTCCGAGCCGTTGTCATGAAGAAATGGTCTCTCGACTTGGCTCCAGTTCTCACCAAACTCTACAATTCCCTCGCTGCCTCCTGCTTCCTGCTTTCTAGGACGTCCTCCTCTGTAGTTCCTGTTTTTCAGAATTATGGAGAATACACTGACCACTCAGATTATCGCCTCTAAGTGTCTTACCGCTTTTCAGCAAAGTATTCGAGGCTCTAATCAGAGCCGAAGTGCATCTTAATTTACAAAACCACATCACGGACAAAAAATATGGATTCCGTTTTGAAAGGTCTACCGCTGATGTCATAACGGCCATCACTCATTATGTATATCAAGATCTTTATAATATCAGTGAAGCTCGTGCTGTGGCTGTAGATATCTCGAAGGCATTTGAAGGAGTTTCTTTCGCTGGAGATGTTTTAAGCTCAAGCTTTGAGCTTGCGTTGTATAAACAAATCCTTCAAAATCAGGACAGATAGTTTGATTTAATCCAATCCAATTAGTATAATGACGTTTAAAAGAGGACAGAAACAGGTCGGCTGATTACAGTTTTCCTTATTATTTTTTATTCATTATATATATATATATATATATATATATATATATATATATATATATATATATATATATATATATATTAATGTATGTTTCATTAAATAATATAGACAAGTTTTATCTATTTATTTTAAGTAAATTCCTTTCATATTGTCGAATAAGCTTTTTAGAATTATCACTGAAACACAAAAAAAATCATCATCTGGATACATGCTTTTATTGTTAATCCTGTCTAAGCTTTTGGCTTACATAAGCCATCATCAAAGATTACAAGAACATTACAATAAACTAAATAATAAAATAAGATGGTATTTTTTTTGTTTTCGAATGGCAACGGACATTGCAACAATCCTAGTCTGTTTTATTTGCATGGAAGATTGCTATGCAACGATAAAAAAAAAGCTTAGGATTATTTAATGAAGCATGCATTAATGAAAAAATGTTGCCTAAATACACAAATTTACCCCCCACCACACACATATATATATATATATATATATATATATATATATATATATATATATATATTCTAACCTTGTATAGTCGATTTAATTTCAGGATGAAATAAACGTAAAAACTTCCAAGATTTGGATATTTTTTATTATCCTGTTCTTCGAACCGAGGTTTCGGATCAGATGATCGACGAATAGTATAATAAAAAAATGTCCAGCAACAGTCGCCTAGTATTGAACACAAACATATTTGGATCTAGTGACTGGATCTAACCAACGACTTTATCCACTGGGCCATGTGTCGTAGTAGAACGGAATTTGGTAGAATTGAGTTGAACGGAAATGAATGAAACATCCAGAATCGTCATGGCACCTGGATCTAGAATAATCTACCCCGATGGGTAAAATAAAGGGTTCGGTTCGAAATTGAATCATCTGAAGAAGGCCGGGGCGTACAACAGCCGTAACTTGAGAATAAAGATGAGGATAACAGTCCGAATAATATCAATATTGCAAATAATCATAATACCTCATCTCAGAGATATAGACAGATATATAGAGAGATATATGACATAAAAGGCCGGAATAAATAATGGCCGAAACGTTGTGAATATGGCAATGAAAATGAGGATAACATGTCGAATAATGGAAATATTGCAAATAATCATAATACCTCATCTCAACAGATATATACATAGACACAAAGGCCGGAGCGTATAATGGCATGAAACGTTGTGAATATGGCAATGAAATGAGGATAACTGTCAGAATAATTTTTTAAATAATCATCAATAAATCATCTCAACATTTCAGATATATAATATTCACATTTCATGAAAAATATGCAGGATAACCCTCTATGAAGATGATATAACCCTCCGAAACAATGCACAATAAATAATCATAATACCTCATCTCAGAGATATAGACAGATATATAGAGTGACACAGACATAAAGGCCGTACCGTACATCGACCGAAACGTTGTGAATATGACAATGAAGATGAGGTTAACAGTCAAAATAGCGCAAAAAATAATAGTACCTCATCTCAGAGATATAGACAGATCTATGTTTTGTTGTTCAGGTGTGTCTTCATATTTGTGGGCCATATTTTATTAAGCTTGGAAATTCTGCTTTGAAAGTTGGTGCACTGTGTCGTGCCAATCATCTATTCTCGCCACAATCCATCTTAAACATTTATAAATCTACCATTCGTTCGTGCATTAGGTTTAGTGTTATTGCTAGACATTCTCGACATTCTCGCCAAAATTCAAAGAAGGGTATGTGATGTAATCGTTCCCAACCTGGCATCTTGACTTCAGTCACTTACTCTCCACCGAGATGTGACTTACCTCTAGATATTTTATAAATTTTCTTTATAGCAATTGTTCTACCATGGTACATCTACCACATGAATATAAGCGCCCTAAAGGATTGGAAACTATGTCTCATAGTTTGTCTTGTTGAACCGTAACTTCTATTATAAGAGTTTCTTTTCTCTCATTTTCTCCCTTTGTTAAACACTCTTCCGCTTTCTTACTTTCATGTCACATACAATCTTCAAATATTTAAATTAAAATCGTGATGTAATGGAATAACCTGTCACCCCCTCCCATGAGTGACTACACAATAAGTAGTAACTATCTATAAGTATCCGTAAGGCAACGGACTACAGGAGTCCAGCTGGAATCTGTTCCAGCTGTGCTGTCGAACTCTCTGCTTTCGGGCAGAGAGGAACCCGGAGCCTCTTCCGGGGAGGTAGAGAGAGCCGATCCTGTTTATGCGGAGTGTACGGGGATTAGTTGGCCGAGCGTACAGGCTCGGTAACTCCACATTAAATTCGGCCTTGTGCTACATGACTGCGTGGAGAAGTTGCTAAATAGCGTCAGCTGGAATCTGTTGAATACCACTCAAACTTACGCGAGAGCTACCAACATTCCAATAGTAACACTAACTACTGGATTGACTTGCAACCACCTTGGGCATAACTATTACCTTTATTCTTATTGGATTGGTTTTAACAATAAAACTTTACTTATTATAGTCACCGTATTTTCAAGTATATCTTCCTATTAACACAGTATATAACAAATCGTCGTTTTATGACTTTCAAAAACTTATTTTATTTTTTTTCTTCTCACTAGCGTCTTGTCTTTTTCTGTTTAGCCTATTCAAAACCCTAGCATGTTAATGCTATTATCGACTTGTATGGGACGAGATGTTTAATATATATATATATATATATATATATATATATATATATATATATATATATGTATGTGTGTGTGTGTGTGTGTGTGTGTGTGTGTGTGTGTGTGTGTGTGTGTGTGTGTGTGTGTGTGTGTGTGTGTGTGTGTGTGTGTGTGTGTGTGTGTGTGAGTGTAAATATGTAGAAAAATAGGAAAAGAACACGTTAGGTAAAAATCCGGAGTTATTTAGTATTTTTGTTTTTACTTTTAAAAAACAGGGCAAAAAAGAGCCAAAAACCTCAATATAATTATTAAAATTAAATTGAATTAAAGTATCAAGCCCTGTTTCATCCTCAAGCGAAAATTTAGTGATAACCAATCTTGAAATTTACGCATCTTTATAAGCATGTTCATTCGCAAAATTAATTACGATGGAAACGGCTGGAGCGACCATTTCGATAAGAGGCATAAGAGTTAATTTGTATCTACATATCAGTCACCTTCGGAAAGGGGTCAAGCCGAGGCAGGGCCGGGGTGTCCATTTCAAAGCGAATGATGGCATTCATGTACGCACATCGTCTGGTCAGTCACAGAAACAGCATGAACTCCAAAAATGAAGAAATATTCCAGAAACACAGTAATGTTTACAACATAAAAACGCTAACATCAATTATATTATATAAAAAAACAATAGTACAAACTACAAGAAAAACAGAAAAAGAAAAAATCATTTGATATACCCCACCCACCCCTGTAAATGAAAAAAAGTCCCGTAAATTTCAAAATTAGTTATTCCAAAATTCGCTTGAGGATAAAACAGAATTAGCTGCTTTAATTTAATTTCTATAATCCAGAGTGTTAATCCAAGTTAGTCTTTAATTTGCTTAGTAATCCTTACTAGGATCCTAAACAAAATTAATTAAAATTAAAACAAATAATTATAATATAGGCCTTACTGTTGTATCGAGCACTGTTTTTTTAAAAATAAAAATACTAAAGAAATTTGGATTATTAACCAAATGGTTCTTTCCTATTTTTCTGTATATTTACACACACAGACACACACACACACACACACACACACACATATATATATATATATATATATAAGGTTTAAGATTGAAGAAACAGCAGATTTTTATATGTGTAGTGCTCAATTTAAAAACGAATTATTACATTAATATTAAATATAGTGCGTTAATGACATTACATAAAACAAATTTCTAAACTTTTAAATATCTGTTATATCCGACATGTCTAAAATTTCCATTCTTCGCTTGTGTTTAAGAACCATAGATGTCGGGATAAAATTGATATTTAAAAATTAATTAACCTTTTTAATACAATATATATATATATATATATATATATATATATATATATATATATATATATATAATGGACTCACCACCCGTCGGTTTCGACGTATGAGTATCTGACAGTTTAGTTGATTCAGTTATGAAATTTAGTGCGATAATCTTAAGTGGCACTTAAGACCCGCTAGTGGTTTACAAATGAGGCCACCTATGGAGCAAGAGTGAGGATTGTGAGATGAGATCACTGTTAGATTGGCAGACCTTTTAGATCTTGCTCTCGCTTCTTGAAGATGATTCAGACAAGCAGATTGAAAACTGCTGAGTCCACTAAATCACGTTGATTTCCATTCTATCCGCTCCAAGGCTAAGCGCTCAAGAGTGTTATGCGGTATATTGACAGCTGACAAGTTGCTCTTCAGCTTGTCTTCGTATATTAAAGTATGGACGTCCTACATTTCTGTAGCCCTGATCTAACTGTATATATATCCTACTCAGTATTGTAAACTTGTCTAGCAGGAAATAATGCTAAAGCCTACTTTTCTCCGTAACCTTCCAAAACTATGTTCCTATTTCCTTTCATTCACAGTTAGATATTGTGTTTACCTCGGTTTGTCACATGGATTGTGCCTGGAGCACACACTCAAGTTTGAGACCAGTAAAACAATAACAGTTTTCTAGAACCTGTTTCGATTTATCATTCAACGACATGGCGCCCAATCTATCATAAGGCCAGTCGTGTTTTAAGAAGGAAAAAGACAGTCTGTTTGAAGAACTTTATTTACTGACAAAAAAAAAAATAATCAAATATCTTCGGAGTTAGAAAACGACTTTTTTTGCCATGTCGAAATAATACCGCACTGTAAATAAGCATTTTTATTTTTTTTATGTAATGACTATGTTTGTTAAAGAAACACAAACATCTGCTTCTTTTTTTAAGTGTTGTCGACGGTTTGTTTGTGTAAGCTGCGTTTCGCAGTTGCTACGGGAGGCTAGCTTGTTTGTCCTGTAGAAACAATTTCCTAACAAAGCGAATTGTCTCCAATCTTTCTTGCTGCAATCTTGTGCAAAAAAAAAAAAAGAGATAAAAAATATAAAATAAAAAAAATAATGAACGATACATTTGCTGCCAAAATAAAAATAAAAATGTAGTCTGGTTACATTACAAAACAGGATTTAAATACGTCTAGTTATGTAGTTCGCATTTGATGAACGGACTTGTTAGAATTTTAGGGTGACAAATATAAATAAAAAAAAACAACATTAAGACGTTTATTTTTTTCAAGATTAAATCTACCATGTTAAATGCTAAAGATATCCATTTTGAAACTAAGAGATAAAAAAACGAGATTTGTAATATGAATTCATTCTAACAACTTATCTTTTTTCACTTGAAAGGTCTCGATCGATAGACATTTTTTTAAGTCAAGTGGGAACAGAGATATATATAGTAGTTTAAGACGAAATTTGCTCTCGCATTCCATATAATAGCGAATCACATTGTAAGTGAATCGTCTTGATACCAGTCATAGAGGAACCACAAATGAAGATGAGAAAATATCTACAGACATTCTGAGACTTATTCTTCTGAGATTCTATTTACCATATTACTTATATAAGTTAATCTTTGTCGCTTCGCGTCTCAACGTCTGGAAGGAAATGATCCAGAATTCACTGAAATATACAGGGTAGCCCGAAAGTGTTGTTACCCATTACCAAAAAGTAATGTGAAGAATAGAACAATTAATAGAAAGCACATTTACTGGTTTATTCACTTTCATTGACGCCGTTAATACATCGTGAAGGTCTCTATGAACGGCATCCCTGAACTGATGGGTATTCTGGAATCAGTTATATGAAACTAACTCCTTGACAGGTACCTGAAGTTGTTATAATCCCCGACCAATAAATGGAAAATTCTATTATATTATATATATTACATTATAATTATATTATATACGGGTGACAAGACTTTCAGACCACGACGGAGAGACATAAAATAACAACTCAGTGCATTAATTTATTTCTCAGATATATTCGTCTAGGATTTTATCTACATACATAATATAATAATATAAAATAATATATAATGTAATAAAGTGTGTGACGTCACCCTGTGACTCTGTCCCCGTGCTATCCTGTGACGACTAATGTGACTTGGTATTGGTCGCGGCGCCAAATGTGACGTTCTAACCCTTGGCTGATTCGGATGAGAATCTGGTTAGATTCGGTATCAGCTTTGTCGTTCCCAGCTCGCCTCCAACGTCTGGTTACCGAAGTAACTGCTTTGATTTCTAGTCTAACCTACCCACGTTGTGATTTGACCTTAGGTAGACGAAATCAATCAGTCGTCGGGCCGTAGTGCAAGCCGAATTCGAGCAAAGGTGAAACTGCACAAGTATATGTAAAAAGAAAATAAAGTAACAACTCGAAAAGTTCAAATGTGTTAAAAAAAAGAATAACAAATATTTTTATATCTGGTTGCTGAATACAGGACTGCATCTTTCTCCCAAACCGCTTCTATGGATACGTGACACTTTGCGTTTGTTTGGCGAGTCTTAATATCTTGAGTTGTTTTTCAAGAAACTGTTTTTTGGTGTCTTCAGGCGATATTCGTAAAACTTGTTTTGGTGGTGTGAGTCTAAGTCGTTCTTCAAAAAAAAATTGTTTTTGGTTAGAAGTCTGAAGTCGGAATGCGTGGATCTTTCCGTCAGCTTCCTGCGAGGCTGGTCTCAGAGCTCACAGCTCAACTCTGTCTGTCTGTCTGCTCTGTCTGCGTCTGCCCAACTGCCACTGCAACTTAAGTCGTCTACTGTCTCTCTGTTTATATGGACGCCGACCAAAACCGGGGGGGGCTGTCGTGGTTTGAGGTTCCTCGATAATTCTAAATCCGCAATAAGGATTTTCTTTGTTTTCGGACAGGAAAATTTATCACTTTCCATTTTTGAAGTCCATTTCTTAGGGATCTCCCCCAAATTCTTCCTTTTTAGATTGGTTCTTAAACAATTGTCCTCCCAAATTCTTCCTTTCACATACTGGTATCTCACACCAATCCCCTCAGAGGCGTCAACAGGTTTCCTTCTTCTTCAATTGATTACCTTCGCCCATCGCTCACGCCACCATTCAGCCAATGGACGCTCAGCAGTGTGGGTGTGGCTAGACTGCCCTCAGTTTAAAATTATCGCTCAAAAAAAAAAATTATCTTCCTTTTTCTTTTTTTTTCTTTTCTCCCTTTCTTCCTTCTGAACCCCCACGACACGTAGTGTGGTCATTAAGTCTCTATCTTAGCTGAATGACATCTGAAATTCATCAATGAGATTTTCGTCAAGTAATCATCAGGGTGGTCAAGTGAATCTCTTTGTAACCTCAATGTTTTCGTACTTCTATCTGTCCTGGTAACAAACTTTTAACATGTCCAGGTCTGGACATAAAACAGGTGGTACCTTTCCAAAACCAAATGATATCTCCGAAAGATAGTTAATGGTTTATTCTTTTCCTTTTTCTCTTTTCCCTGTGGTCTCAGCTGATCCTTTTACTCGGTCGCATCCTCGACCTAATTACGATTATCTTCCAGCATTTCGCCCTGCGAGCTACTTGACCAATTTGAAATTTTCATTATTGCCATGGGCAGATTGGTATCTTTTATTCGCCACGTCATAGCATAAATTAATTCTCACAGATCCAAGATCTTACGAATTTCCTATCTTCTGCGAAAAAAATACTTTTCTTCGCAAATGAAAATAAAATCTTTACCACTTTTCTTTGTTAAAAAATAACATCGTTCAGTATGTCTTTCGTGATAGCTTCTTCGCGCCTTAAGTATTTCTCGCTTTTAATTTTCCCGCTTAATTAGTTAGCCAAACGCTAAATAGTGTCACAAGTGTTATATTCTGTAAATTTTTTATTTAACCGATGTATTATTAGTTTTATTCACCATATTATCGTTGTTTGCTCAAAGAAAATCTTAATTTTCTGGTCAATGCAAACGACATTATCTTGTTATAGTATTATGAATTTTACACCATCCAAATATATTTGCTTCTTTGCCCAATAATATAAACGTGAATATTTATATTATTACTAACTTATTACTGTTGCATTTAATCCCAATCCCGTCAGTAAACTCTTCATTGTTACTATTATTTTATCACGAATTTCTATTCCCCCTTATTATTGTTGATTTTTTATCCCAACTCTCTGAGTACATACACTTTTCAGTATTACTATTGTTTTATTACTAGTTTTATCCCATTATTTTTATTGTGTTTTATCCGAATACTCTGGGTCAATTCACTCTAATATTTCAAATAATTTTACAATCATTCAATTAAAAAAAGGAAATATTCTTTTATGAATTTAAGATTATGCTGTATAACACGATTTTTGTCTTTGCGTAGTAACACTGATTGTATAGGTAGGTAGATAGCCATATATTTAGATAAGAAAAGGCTGAAACAGGTAGAGACTTAGAAAATAGAGAGATACACATATAAGAAAAAGCCGAAACAGACAGATAGATATGAAAAGGAGAAAACAGATAGAGAAATATATAGATAGATAGAGAAAAAAAAGACTGAAAGAGATATATAGAGAGATTATGCTGAAAGATATATATAGATATATATAAAATAAATGATTTGAAAAATATATAGGATAGGAAGGAGGGTCGTTTCAGCCCCTAAGGCACAAAGTATCAGGTCTTGTATTTGGTCTTTCAAAAAGTGTGGTTGATTCTGAAGGAACGAAAAGAAAGAAAAATCAAATCTATATGTTCAGGTTGCCTGGATGTCAATTTTAAAAATTTTGGGATCGACCCTCATGAAAAATATGACGAAGAGAAATGTTGCATATGAGTCTCTCTCTCTCTAGTCAATTATATATAAATATATATATATATATATATATATATATATATATATATATATTCACACACAACACACAATACAGAACTCATATAGATCAATATATATATAAAATATATATATAAAAAGAATTGTAAAATATTACCACAATATTAAAACTCTGGGGAATGGGATATATTTAAAAAAAACTCCAGATTGTTCAATGTGTCTATCTGGCTATATATCTATCAATATATCCCAGGCTTTTATATCAAAATATTTAAAATTAAGAACTTTTATATATATATATATATATATATATATATATATATATAAGGATATATATATATTGTCATTCACAGACAGACTGTTTCACTGTATCACAGCTCATCAGATGTGGCTAGACATCCGGTTGCCTCAGCTTGGATCGAAACCCGATTGAATTGGTGTTAGTCACATTGGATTCTACCACTAAGCCGTTGATGATCGATAATAGGCAAATGTATTTATTTTTAGATGAACAATCAATTCAGTTTACCGAAGCGTTTGCATTATTAGCAGTAATATCACTGTTTATAGGCACTTTCATTTCCTTTCCAAAACTAAAAATTAGGCGACGCCAATAAATAACCCATTGAAGTTGATATGCTACTAAAAAAAATAAATGTTATGGGGTCACTCCCTTTCCATAAATGGAATCGACCAAGAGTGTTTCCTTGAACTGCTGCTTGCTTTAATACCCAGATAGAAGAATATAGAGAGAGATATGAGCGTTATTGAATAGAGATTTTTAATTGATTTAGTTTTCGATCAGGTTTCATTGACGTCCTTTTTTTCACGATTTTTTTTGTCGCGATTCAAATTATTGTTTTTTCTAACATTCGTTTAGTAAAAACTGTATTCAAAATTTGCAGTCTCAACCGAAATAAATTTTTAAATTAGAAATAACATATCAGTCATCCACAGACAGACTTTTTCGCTGTATCACAGCTCATATATATATATATATATATATATATATATATATATATATTATATATATATATATGTGTGTATTGTTTGTCCGTGTGTGCATGTAGTCACCTCAAGAAAACGCCAACAAATTCATACATCGTGATTAAAACATCAAATCCTTTCGTTATTTTCAAGAGGAACGATCAAAGTAGTTTTGATTATTTAATTAAACTTTTTACTCCTTTTTTGAGCATTCGAAATTTGGATTGAAAACTTGTTTTTCTTGCGTCAGCTGTTCTACAATCTTTTAGCATAGCAAATTTACGCCTCTTGCGGTGACAAACATTAATTTGGAAATTCTTGTAAGATTTTAATGAAATTTTCCGGACTTCAGAAATGTATGAAATAATTTTTGTAATTTTTTTATTAGATAATATTGGCAAAATTTTTTTAACATGTATTTTCTGCCTCTTATTCAATTTTATGAGATATTGAGAAATTCAACGTGATAATGTTTAGTGACTATATTATTTAAAATCTGCATTCTTTACAGAATATAAATCATTCATTTTTTTTTTTTGTAAGAGCGGACTCGGTATACTGAACCTGTTTTGAATGGAAAAGCAAAACACACAATAAAAATAAAACATTATTTAATTAGAAAAGCTTTTAATTGCTTTTATGAATAATATATATTAAAGATAATTTTGTCTGAAGAAAAAAAAACCTTTTCGACGAAGAAATTAATTTTTACAGGATTTGTTTACATTTTTTACATTTCGAAATTGAATAATTTATAAACTTTTTAAATCTTTTTACAATTTATATTTAATGATATAATTCTCAGGAGATATACTTATTAATTAAAACTGTATTGACTAATCATATTCCAAAGCTTATTACAATCTTACGACCCGAATATTTTTAAAAGAATTTCGACTTGTTTTTGTATGTGTGATTACGTGCAGAATTTCTCAGGTATCGATAAAACAAGCATTTAAAAGTCACGTGTTTTAAGTATCGTCCCCACTTACAGCGAAAAAAATTTTAAACTTTATCGCTTGTTCCACCATACTTAACTATGAACACGTTCGGCTTTCAATTAAATGTAAATAAATTTATTAAAACCTCAGAAAACAAGACCCGTAGTTAAGAAGTATTGTATACGATATTTTATGCTATAAGTAATATTTGATTCAAATCATATGAATTTAACTTTAAATTTGCTAAAACCGGGACTTAATATTTATTTACAAATCTGTCAAAAATGTCAGTTTATGAAAACAAAATTTCCGCTCAATATAATTTCAATTTGAACTACGCTGTGTACTGTTTGAAAAGATGGTTCCTGCACAAGTGCAAAGAAATATGGATTACTACTACAGACAAGAAACAATGGTTAAACATCGGAAAATATAAGGAAAACTTAATTCCTTTAAATGATGTGTAAATGGGCTTTATTTGCCTGAGGCAGTTGGCAAGACCCAAAACCCGTGTAGCACAAATATCGAAGAAAAGTATAATATATATTTCATGATTCTTTTTATAACCAAAAACGTTTGCGGCTCTCTCTAACTTAATTCTGAATATACACTTCTCTCTTGTTGAAACTACTATATCCTTCTATATATATATTTTATATATATATATATATATATATATATATATATATTTATATATTCATACACAGTTTATAGACATATATATATATATATATATATATATATATATATATATATATATATATATATAATTATTTATTTAAAAATATGATTCCAACTCGCGACATAAGAGGTCTCATGTTTCAAAACAAGAGCCGAAAACTTCAATATAATTATTTGAATTAAATTGAGTTAAAGTAAGCTCTGTTCCATCTTCAAGCGAAATTTTTTTTTTTTTTTTGCAATAACGTATTTCTGAAATTTACGTGTTTTAATAATTGAAATCAAAATTTCCATGGTAACAGCTAGGGCGAATTGGTTAAATTGGGTAGGCGTGTGTTGGGTGTTAATAATAAGTATCAGTATAGAGTTACTTTCATAGATGTCAAGTCAGGGAAAGGTGTGGGTTTCTAAATTTCAAACGGAAGATGTATAAACCCTTGTCTGGTCTGCGTGTCTATGGAGATATATTTATGCTTGTTTTTAGCTGATGATTCAAACCATGAATATGATGATGTCGACAAAAAACCGTTAACTCATGTCTATTGTTTAATAGATTATTATTATTTAGAAGCTTAATAATGTGCAATTTCTAATGGAGGCACAAAGAGCATGGGTCATCCCAAGAACATGTAAAACTATATATATTTATATATATATATATACCATGACTTCAAATATATATATATATATATATATATATATATATATATATATATATATATATATATATTTGGATAGATGTGAGTTTGTGACCCTGGGTTTCACGCTTTAGCGATCGTCAGAAAAAACCATTGAGCGCTTTCTAATAAGTACCGCATATAATATATAATATTATACATATATATATTTATTTATATTTATATACACACACACACACACACACACACACACACACACACACACACACACACATATATATATATATATATATATATATATATATATCCATTACATTCTTTACGTGCTAATAACTTTCTCCCTGTAGCTATAGGTAAAAAGCAGGACAGACTTTTTTCTATTTGAGTTCAGAGTTGTTCATCCCCTAGACCAGTTGCCATCCACAGCTATAGAACCCAGTCTGCCTTGCTATTTACCCATAGATGGAGGGTGAAGAAGAGGCTTCACACCTTTCCTTAGGGTATTAGTGTTCACAATGTCTCTTCAAAAAATGTGGATGGTTCTGCTCAAAACCGTCACCACTATAATCAAATCTCATGTGTGTGCTTGTGTCAGGCTGTTTCCTAGGAACTGATCTGCTTGAACCTCATATGTCGACGGGAGAGTCGAGTATACACACACATATATATATATATATATATATATATATATATATATTATATATATATATATAAGTATGGTAGAGAGAGAGAGAGAGAGAGAGAGAGAGAGAGAGAGAGTCTCTAGGTTCGAATATATACTATATATCTATTAAATATATTGATCTTTTCTCCAATATCCGGATATGTTTCCGCAAATATATCCGTTAAAGACGTAAAACAATCATTTTGTTTTTATTTTGAACAGGCTTTCGACTATCATCAGTCATTGAGTAAGTATAGAAATGAAATAAGACATATTTTAAGGAACCAATTGTTTTAGAAGTATTGTTAAAATACATTTTTTATTTTTATTTTTTATTTTTTGCTTTATCACATGCCTGAAAAATAAATCATGTTAGACGAAAGCTTGGATCGCATCCAAGGTTTTGATATTTTTTCACATCTAAAACTGCCACATTTCTTCGCATAATAAAAAAGGTGATAAATCAATTTAGTATGTATAGAATTTATATTGCTTTTGATAAAACATGTTTGAAAAACAAGTGTATCAACAGATACCCCAACTCAAATGTTGAGAAAAAAAAGCCAAAATAATACATGAAATGAAAGTAGTAATAAATGGTAGTAATATTGAAGACTCTATTGGCACAGTGTTTTATGATAAACTGTACCAGTATGTAGACAAAGGATTTCTGCCTGGCACAAAGTTACCATATTGGTTCTTGAAAAACTCTGAGTCTGTCGAAAGAAAATGTACAGATAGCAACACAAAATTAAATTTAATGGAAAACTGGCAAAATATAATAGAAAATTAAAGAAACAATCGTTCTTTGTAATCAAAATGGATATTTTATATTTTATATATATATATATATATATATATATATATATATATTGATATTGATATATATATATATATAAAGTTAAACGAGAAGTTAATAGCGATCAAATATACACAATCAGCTACCCTGCAAACTGATCGATAAATCAATGCCTGTCTCTCTTACGATATCTATTTTTTTTCATAAAATAGGTATTTCAGTTTTGATTTTAGATTTCTCTTCATCTATTTTTCTCTTGTGTACAACTAAAATACACTGAATTCTTTGATTAAAATAAAATCTCATACAGAAAGAAGCTAACCATAAAATATTGGAATTTACTTCAGAAACGTCTCCCACATTATAAAACAGATATACATTGTCTTCTTAGAAATACTGTTGTGTCTTACCAGTGTGTTTGTTTCCTGTCCACATTGAAAAGAAACTAAGAGTGGACAATATTAATGATTTTAATTGTAAAAGATTTCATTTTAAAATTCGTTGTAAATAATTTTATAAGATTAATTGAATATCAGTCAATATAAATGGTTAGGAAGTAAGGCAATCGATGCAATTTTATGTACAAGATGTGTGCTTTTTTTTAGAGTTTGAACTGGAAATAATTTTACACTAAAAATATATTCGAAATCATTAAGAAAGCTGTGTTATTCGTTAGGAATTGAGCCAACGCTAATAAACAAAAAATATATATATATATATATATATATATATATATATATATATATATATATATATATATATATATATAAAAACATTTTTATGTGTATACATTTTTTTATATATAGATACAAATAATGAAGTAAATGTTCTGTGTATAATAAACAGTATTATAGACATTTACTGGTCATAGAAAATATGATGTCCGACAGGAAGGGAACCTATATCTTACATATATATATATATATATATATATATATATATATATATATATATATATATATATATATATATATTTGTGTGTGTGTGTGTGTGCATTGATGTATATGCATGTAAGTATGTGTTTATATATACATATGTATATGTTTGTATGTGTGTATATATGTATGTAAATGTGTAACCTGGATATAAGAGAGTTGTCGGGACTAGAGAAAAGTCTCTTATATCCGGGTTTCTCTTATATCCGGGTTTCTCTTATATCCGGGTTTGGTCTATTTTACATACATTAACACAGGCTCTAATTTGGGACGAGAGAAAATTTCTCTTATATCCGGGTTTCTCTTATATTCGGGTCTTTTATATCTAGGTTACACTTTATATGTATATGTCTGTGTATGTGTGTATTTATGTATATATATATATATTTATTTTATTTTATACACTTTTTATGTTGCTGTGTAGATTGATATATTTATATTTATTTCTATGTGTGTATATATGCATATGCGCATATATGTATGTATGTGTGTATGTATGTATATGTGTATATATTGGTATATATATATATTTATATGGGAATTTATATATATATGCGTTGGTATATTTTTATATGTTTCTATATTTAGTGAGGAATGTATGTACACATACTTATATATGTATTTTTTTCACATATTGTTATATATTTGTACAAGTGTTTGCATACTAATGCGTGTATAAGTATATATGAGATATTTATATATATTTATGTGTTTAGGAGTTTTCTTCATATATTAGTGTTATTTTTAAGTGTTACATTATGTTTGGAAAATAATTTGTTGATTTTCTTATTTGTGAATGCGTATATATCTATCCATTTCTATATATTTATTGTCCTTTTTCCTTATGTTTGTTGTTCATTGCTGAATATTTGTTTTTTTCTATTCTATCCATATATATAAGCACGACAGATTTCTTCTCCTAGACCAGGTGCCATCCACGGCTATAGAACCCAGTCTGTCCTGCTATTTACCCATAGATGGAGGGTGACGAAGAGGATTCACACCTTTCCTTAGGGTATTAGTGCACTAAGTCTCTTCAAAAAATGTGGATGGTTCTGCACAAAACCGTCACCACTATAAGCAAATCTCATGTGCTGGTGTCAGGCTGTCATTTTCCTATGAATATCAGATCTGTGACCCTCAAAATTCGAATGTCGACGCGATAGTCAGTATATATATATATATATATATATATATATATATATATATATATATATATATATATATATATATGTGGGGCATCTATTCAACTATTTTTATGTATATATCTTTGCCCATATGAGTTATATTTTATAAGTTTGTTTGAATCCTATTTACTAGCACATTCAAATTTGAATATTTCTTGATGTGCATATGCCCGTGTCGTTCATACTCACGAATACCCTTCGGGCTATTGATATGAAAAGATGAGATAAATGTACTATAACTGTTTAAATTTCTTTTATTTTCATTCCCAGGTACTTTCGATCTTCTTCCAAGATCATCCTCAGGGGTGCAAATAGTACAAAACTATATGTTGTTCAGGGGTACAAGTATTTATGCAAAGCTGTGCGTTGTTATCCATTAACGTAATTTTTCATTATGCTTTTTAATGCGAACGATTGACAATGTGCTGAGAGTTCATGAGAACGTGAAAAAATTATCTCTTATAGAATGTTTTTCCTATCTGTTATAATTTCAACTTCACACGCATATTAAAGCGTCAAAAACTGTTCCTTTATAGGCATTTCAGAACATTACTACATTATTCATAGTTAATTCTGTACAACGCCGGCTTTAAGTGTTTAATATAAATTACTTCTAAGATCTGGAGCTTGATTTTATTATTTTCTTGTTGTAGGATAGTTGTTGTCAATCAGTATTTTTTTTCTATTGTGAATGTTGACTAGAATGTTGTAGGTGTTTCGCAATGGACGAATGGTCAGACATGTGTAGCGTAAGACGCCTTGTTAGTTTAGTTGTCGTGTACCCAACATATATATTGTTTTTTTGTCGGAGATACATTCTCCTAAGGGAGATTTAAATTACTATATAAGGTTGGTTTTACGTAATATATCAGATGTTGGGGAGGCGTTATTACGAATAATTTAATTTGTTATAGTGTTTTTTTGATGATATACAATTTGTGTGTTTGTGTGCGTGCCTTTGTGTTTTCCTTGGCAGATAGCACCAAAATATTATATAGTACACAGAACAAAGAAAGACTTTAAATTCTAGAGACTGTTGGAATAAAAGAGAAACAGCCAATGTCGAATGCCTCAATCATTTCCAAGGATTATAGGCCGCCCATCTAATAGGCAAGATTAAGATTCTGGTAATCTTTAGTAATCTGAACGTTTCAAATATTCCATGGTGACTTTATGTGTAATTTTTAAGTTCAGTAAATCACACTAAAATATTTAATTTTTTATCCCAATATACAATATCTTATTTGAAAATTGGAAAAAAATACAATAAACAAAACAGACTATGGCGGTTGTATTTATTGAAACGTGTTCGACGAAAACTTGCCGGTTAAATATACATTATTATTATTATTATTATAATTATTATTATTATTATTATTATTATTATTATTATTTCCTTTGATTTCTGGTGTATACATATTTCTTTTCGGGTTCCAACCAGAGACCAAAGGTCAGCAATGGCATCATGACATTCGTCCCTGAGCATCTTTTGATGAAAAAAATCCCTAAGATCAAACATATGTTACATCAACACAGACCTTCGTAAAATAAGGCATGGGCTATCAGGAATCACTTCAAAGAGTTTTTTTTTTTTAAATCTATTTCAATAAATTCGAGGGCTGCAGCAAAAACTGGAATTGTTGATGTCCTCATTCCACATTTTTGAGATTTTGATTTTAAGGTCCTCGTATTTTGATAGGTTTTGAAAGTCTTCAAAGATACATTGCAGACTACAGGGACTCTCTGGTCAATAATAAATCACGTATTGTTTTTGTGGTCTTAAATCACTATATTTGGTCGATGAGCTTTGATTATCTTTATAAATTATTATTATTATTATTGTTATCATTGATCTTCTTGGCAGAAATTCTCTTATATTTGTTATATGTTAAATATTTTTTATTGAACGTATCTTATTCACTAGTATTAATAGCGAGTAATTTAATTTCATTATAAATTATATTATAACGAGTAAATAGGAAGCATTTTATAAATTTAACAGATTTTAATTTTAATTAAGCTGCATAATGTGATAACGTTATATATATATTTTTTTTAATTATCAAGAAAAATTTTAGTGGAAATAATTGACAAAGTAGAAACAGTTTTCGTGTAAAGTGTTTTGTGCTTTAAGTTTATGCTTATGGCTTTTGAGACCAAGCATGCGCAGGAGAAATGACGAGACTTACATTTTTAACATATATGCATTTATAATATAATTTACATTTAGAACATATATATATATAAATACACACACACACACACACACACACATATATATATATATGTGTGTGTGTATAATTATTTATATATTATATGCGTGGTACTTATTAGAAAACGCTCAATATCAGAGATAGAGCTAACATATTTGGTTGGATATATGTGAGTTTGTGACCCTGGGTTTCACGCTTTAGCGATCGTCAGACAAACTGTTTAATGTTTTTAAAAAATTTGGGTTTATGTAGATTGCGTGTATTGGTATTATTTGGAAGTGGTGGGGGAAATTTCATCGTTTTATCATTCATCGTACTAACGCAAACATCGATGTATGCAGACACATATACATACTTGGTCGTCTGTCGGGACTCATACATATATAAACATATGCGATATTTATAACAAAACTGATGGACGAATATACGAAAGGAAAGAGAATCTAAATGAAAACAGCAAGATATATGACCAAACAACATATATATATATATATATATATATATATATATATATATATATATATATATATATATATATATATTTGTTTGGTCATATAATATCGCACATTTTGATAACAGAAAATCTCCCAAGAATGGTGAAAGGTCGTAAAAACCTGGACGCAAATTTACTCTCTCGATTAAAGTATTTTTCATACATTTTCACTTTTAAATTAGAGTAGAATTTTTAAAATCAAATTTTTGTCTAGTCGCTTAATTTATTTCTCCCGAAATGATATATAGAGAGTTCAACAAAATTGTATGCACGCTTCAGGAGAGTTAAAACTTGTATTGATATTGTAAAACTAAATTTATTCAGACATCACGAGATTAATACAAGTTACCTTTGGATTCTACAATCACATGAGATATTCAAAATGGTGGCCTTTAGCTCCCAGACATTTATCAGTACCGCGAATTAACGTTTCCACTGTTAGCGAATGTGTCCAATGAGATTGGTGGGGTACATGCAATCAATTGTTGATGCTAAAGCCACGAGCGTAATGACATTTGTCTAGAAAATATATCGTACTACGGCGAACAATAGTAATTTGATAAAACTACGAAAGACAAGTTTTTCCTTCCCGGAAGTCTGTATATATATATATATATATATATATATATATATGAACAAAGTCAGAAAGAAAAAATAAGGCTGAGGTTGAATTTTAAATTAAAAAATTCAACCTCAGCGATGCAACCGGACGCTCAAAAATTTCTAACAAGTAACAATAACACATGTCTAAAAACATATTTCGGATTTCATCTATTTTTTCGTTGTCCTATTATTACAGGGATCTAAAAAAAAAACAAATCTATTTCCATACCTGATGATGTCTGTATCCACAGATGAAAGCTTATAAATAAAATTGAAAAAAGACCTTATGCAACACGAATTTATAAACAGGGATCATAACATTCATCTACAGGTTCGGGGTTAATGTAATTTATTAAATTTCTTTGTGAAGATGGATTCTCGCCATTTATATCATTAACTTCAATATCTGTTTTTTGTATGAATGATTCATGTAATATATATATATATATATATATATATATATATATATATATATATATATATATATATAATTATTTATTTAAAAATATGATTCCAACTCATGAAATTTGGAACAATATTTTCTATATTTTTTCCGTTTTTCTACATACACACACACACACACACATATATATATATATATATATATATATATATATATATATATATATATATATATATATATATATATATGTGTGTGTGTGTGTGTGTGTATGTATGTATATTCTCAGGTAGATAACACAAGTTGTATGTTAAAAAAAATTGTTAAGGACAATATTAATAGATACCAAAAGATTTTTATTTCGTAACAACTATTTATATATAATAGATGAAAATGTTTATAAATTTTCAATTTTTTAAGTTTAAGAACGCTTAAATGTATACTTAAATTAAGTAACACAATACAATTAACTTGGAAAGCTAGTAATTTTGAAATATTTTTAATCTTGTATATAAACACTTGTTACAAAATTAAAAACTTGCATTTGTCTTGCATTATTCCCAAGAAAATACAAGGGATGAATTTTCTTTTTGTCTTTACTAATATTGCCCTTTAAACAAATATAATAGATCTGAAATTATATTTATATATATATATATATATATATATATATATATATTTATATATATATATATATATATATATATATATATATATATATATATATGTCTGTATTTATATATATATATAATTTACATTACATAAAGAATACATGTAATCCGAAATATGTTTTTAGAAATGTGTTTCGTTGTCCTGTTATTACAGGGATGTAAAAAAACAAATCTATTTCCATACCTGATGATGTCTATATGCACAGATGTAAGCTTGTATAAAATTAAAGAAAAAGACCTTATGCAACTGGAATTTATAAACAAGGATCATAACATTCATCTCGGGGGTTGATGTAATTTATTAAATATGTTAGCGAAATTGGATTCTCGGCATTTACATCATTAACTTCAATATCTGTTTTTTGTATGAATTAGTCAATATATATATATATATATATATATATATATATATATATATATATATATATATATATAAAATTTAACGTTCTTTTTATAAACATAAAATATCTTTAATAAATAAATTGTCGGACTTTGTTCATTTCTTAATATATATATATATATATATATATATATATATATATATGTGTGTGTGTGTGTGTGAAAAATATATAGAAAATAGGAAAGAACTCGTTAGGTAAATAATCTAAAGTTCTTTAGAATTTTGGTTATTATTTTTAAAAAAAAATAGTGCTCGATACAAAAGCATAAATATAATTATTTATTTAAAAATATGATTCAAGCACGCTACATAAGAGTTCCCATGTTTCAGAACAAGAGCCGAAAACTTCAATATAATTTTTTTTAATTTAATTGAATTAAAGTGCTAAAGGTATTAAAGTACATTAATTCAATTTAATTCAATTAATTTGAAACGTGAGAAGTCTTATATATAGCGTGTTTAAATAAATAATATTTATAAATAATATATATATATATATATATATATATATATATATATGAAGAACACACACACACACACACATATATATATATATATATATATATATATATATTAATATATATATTAAAGGATACTCGTCTATTTGGGCGACTAGCCTATCCCTATTGCAGACGGTTGCTCAGGCGCAATTGTGCTTTTATGTATTTGTGTTTAATATACATGCATATATATATATATATATATATATATATATATATATATATATATTTATATATATATATATGTTTATATATATATAATGATATATGAGAGAAAGTGAGAATAAGACGCAGATAAAAATCTGATTAATATACGGGAATATGCATGTTATTATTTATTCAGGAACGAAGATACATACATCTGCCCGTTCAGCTTATGCTTGTGCAGCAGTTTGGGGTCAAGTAAACAATCTCCATGTTCGACAATTACCATATTACAACAGATGTCGCCTCTTGCGATCTTTTCCCGTCTCAAAAAATCAAATCATAGTTAAGAGGAACAAGATTTCAAGTCTTCGACGCAATGCAAGTGAATAAAAATTATCGAAAAATTGGATCCAGGATTGCTTCCATTAATGGAAACGATACTGTTTAAGTCTGTCATGTCAGAAGGAGATTACTTCGAAGGAGATTAAAAACCGAATTGATATGTGTTGAAATTTTATTTTTATAGTACCAGTACCGATATTTTTTGATCATATATATATATATATATATATATATATATATATATATATATATATATGCATACATACATACAAACACACACACACACACACACACACACACACACACACACACACACACATATATATATATATATATATATATATATATATATAAGGGCTCAAACACTAATATTCTATGGTTATAATTTATTTCATTAGAATCGTAATCACGATACAATTCATCAGACCTACAAATTCAAAAAAAAGAATATTAGTGTTTGAGTTTTTTTATATTATATTCTTTCTTTGTCCTGGACATTGAGTTCTACCTGGATTCTATCCTCTTAGGAATTTATATATATATATATATATATATATATATATATATATATATATATATATATACATGTATTAATTATTTTTTTTTAATTTTTTGTTTACGAATTGGTTAAACCCAAACTCAAACAAAAACATTGTTTTCAATCGTTATGAGTCTATCGATTGAATAGAATTTTATTATAAACAGTTGCCTTGTAAAAGGAATATTTAAAGCATTCTGAATGTAGAAAATAAAGAAAACGCGTGGAAGATAATAAGAAACACTACCTGCCAAAAAAAAAGTGAAGTTTTGTTGAAATCGGTTGAGAAATTTCGGAAATCCGATCCCATATATAAACGAACACACACACAAACCACCTGGGTTTTATAATAACTTGATATGAGTTGTCCCCCTTTCATTCTGGTGACAGAATCGTGTTTTATCATGTTTTCAAATTGATTTCGTGCAAAAACAATTGTGTTTTTCCAATTTTTGGCACAGTGAGAACCACTGCAAGGTAATTTTACGTAGTTCTGTGAAGTTTTGTTGAAAAACTCGGCTGAAAAATGTAGGAAATCCGATCCAATATAATCGTACACACAAACACAATCTGCGTTTTATAATGGGTAATATATATATATATATATATATATATATATATATATATATATATATATATATATATATTGACCACTAATATTATCAATATATATATATATATATATATATATATATATATATTAGTGGTGATAATATTCGTGGTCAATATATATATATATATATATATATATATATATATATACTATATATATATCAATATATATATATATATATATATATATATATATATATATATATATATATATATGAAGGTGATTGAAAATAGCTCAAAATTTTATGTATGAGTTGCCAGCCAGGTGACCTAACACCATGTGACTTTTTTCTTTGTGGTTTTTTAAAGTAGCATATCTATATCAAACCAAGATTCTTGAAGAAATTGAAGGAAGAAAGCAAGAAGTTATGTATATCACACGCGCTCCTAGTGATATCAGTTGACGTGATCCCTGAGAGGATTGAGAAGCTGGCAGTGTAATCTAGTACCCATATCGAATTTTAAATAAAAACCTCATGTTACACGCTTTCTTTTTATGTAGAATTCTTGTAAAAATTATAAACGATAAATGAATGTCAAGCAATTTAATATAGGAAATTACTTTTCAATCTCCCTGTATATATTGAAGGATTGGCACTCTTCATTTGTAGTTGACTGTGAGAATAATCCCCAGAGAAAATACCATTAATATACGGGAAAATGTTTGAGGTTATTCTTTCACGAACGAAGAAATCAGTGTCTCACTATATGAACAGAGTTCACTCAACAGTGGTTTTTTGTAGAATCTTTTTATTAACCAATATTTCAATAAGGACGAGATGTGGACTCCTTCGTGTCTGTGTTCATGTATTCTGTTCTTGAATAGGTTCAACGTATCTTAATTAAAAACCTTTCTCATTTGAGAACGTACAGCACAACTGTACTTTGATTACTGAAAGTACTTCTGCTCAGTATTATCAAGATCAAACCATTCACTAAATATTAAGCCCATCACCCTTGGGCTTTCATTGTATTGTTAACATTATGTCTATTTAAACTTGCTAGGATCCGATGATATGTTTCTGCAGAAGCGGAAACATACGATTCTCATTAAAATCTTTATTGCTCTTATAATCTTTAATGCGAACAGTGAGGACGCATGAAATGTTGCTACTGATGGGGATTCATCTGTAAATCTCTAAACCGTTGACTGACGGACAGATCTCGACTTCCGCAGTGGCACACTGGCTTTATTTACACGACGATTGGTTTACAGTAGAATTGATCTGAACGAAGAAAACGGATGCTCAAATCTTCATCTGCTTTTGGTTCTTCAGGATTTTTTTCTTCTTTTGATCAAAGCTGAAGTGTATCAGACTTACTGCATTTGGACAGCCGAAGCTAATTTTATGTCTGAATCGATTTCATCCGATAAGATGAAGCATTTGTTTTGCATGATACAAGTCGACTCTGGAGGTTATAAAAAAAATGACTTACAACTAGCTTTATAATACCACTCGTATTACCACAAAGACGCAGGAGTTACAGGAAGTGAATGAAAATGAGGAGACTTTAGGAGAAGGACTAAAATAGAACAGCTTTCAAGAAGTCAGAAGACGGCGACTGATGTAACATTTACATTTTTGAAGGTTGTAGGTAGAAAGGAAGCAAAATCTTGAAATTTCATCAGGTGAGAATTGCGAGTAAAGAATGAAACTGGCGGTTGAATCTAACTAGTTCAACCTTGAAACATGTGAGACCTAACTGCCAATCTTGTAGCAGGTTTAAATTCCTGCAGTTTGTTGCATTGCAGCTCAGACTAGACATCAGGTTCGTTGACAGTGTGCAGTTTCTTTCAGCCAAACGTTTGTGGCTTAAAAATTACCGTTAGGCCAGATCGTTACCCACGATTATAAAATAAAACAATTTCTAGAATTAAAAAAAAAAGAATTTATTCTTAGGCAATGACTTACTACTATAAGCGGGCGATGGTGGGTTGAGAAGTAAGTGACGGGAGAAAGTGTGACGTTCAGCGGCAGTCGTCTATGTCTTTATGCGTGGCTCGCTTTGTTCCTTCTGTTTGCCTTTGCGAGAGATTTGTAGACAACAGTTTTCTTTGTCCTGTCATCTACCTCTAGAAAAAGTAATTAACCATCCTTCCATCACATTCTCTCAGTCTGAGCCTTTTGCTCATGTATCTTGAAGTTGACTCTTATTACTGATAGCCATTGGTCGAAAGTAAATGTTCCATATCAAGTTGTGAGACAGGCCCCGCTGTTTTTAAGTTTGAAATAACCGCTTGACTCATATTTTTACAAAAATATTTGCAAGAAAGACAGAAGGAAGCCAAGTGACTGAAGTCAAGATGCCAGGTCAGGGTCTATTACATTACATTACAATACAGGTTATTCTTTGAATTTTAACTAGAATGTCGAGATATACAGTAGGATCTCCAAACCAGATATGTCGGCACTATTCAATACACGTACCTGTGGTTGATTAGAAAATGTGATTGATGAATTCTAATCGGAAAAGATGTCTGACATGTCACTGTGAAAGAATTTTTCTAGCAGTATTCCAAACAATATTCCTCTTTTCGTAGAAACATCCATGAGTCCAATGCATAATGTTGGAAAAAGCATTTACTAAAAAAGAAACAAATACAATATAGAATTGTTTGGGTTATAAATAATTTTCGATTTTGCTTATCAAGTTTCTCCTCATAAAATAAAGCACAAGTATACATTTTGTCTAATTATATATTTTAGTCAAATTCGCCTTGCCTTTTCTATGAATAATCTCGTTTTAATTGTTCGTCTGGTACATGGAATTTACAAATTTAAGGCCTGATTGGCAGATAGGTCTCATCATTTTACCGTTAAAATTGATAGATGTAAGTTCTGTTCTAACAGATACCGCTTTCGCACGATTCATTCGTGGAATTCCTTTTTTGGCTTATGACTTTCCAATCAACTTTGATATTCAAAACTTTAAATGCAATGTCAATCTTTTTCTTCCGTTTTTTTTTTCCTTTTTTTTTTTTTTTCCCCATACAAATGGCTCTTTTCTCTTGTATTTTACATTCTCTACTCCCTCACATCATATCCGATTTATTCTCTTGTATGGCAGTGAAATTATTAAAAAACAATGATTGACAAAATGGGAACATTCTATGCGACGCTTATTTTATTTTCCTTATTTTATGAATTAACTAATGCGGCGACATTTTTTTTATCACTTCTCAGGCAGCTTCTCGATACTTTTCGAGTGAAATTCCGAAATATGTAAAAGAATTTGTCGAACACTTGGATCGTGATTTCATCAGAGAAATGTTCCCTATCAAAACGTTTTGCGGCAACAGAACAGATATATTTACCAAACTTGCACAAAAATAACTTGAAATACTAAAGGGTAAATTAATTCCATGAAATCGTCATTGGCTTCAAACACGGACATCGGACGACTTAGGAATCTCCTGTAAATCTTCTGGACTCTCTCCTTGCTTAAGGTGGTTAATTCTGTCATAATACTTCAGTTTATCGTTGATGTTACAAGGAGTTTTGTTAATCTCTCGCTCAAATGCGCTTCACACTGAAGGTGGTTGCAGTCTGGGAAGTTAGGTGTGCAAATATATAAAAGGTAATGTAGTCGCAGAAATTGTCTGACAACTTGTGTGGCATGGTCCAGAGTTCTTTTGTCAGAGATAGAGCCCAATAGCAGCCACCATTTTCACACAGGTCAGCACTATCTCTTTGATGCACTTGATGTATGCACACGTTTTGAATCTGGGGACCCGTGGGATAACGAATGGAAAGAGAACATCGCTATCACTATTAATCAATTCAAACACCTTCCTAACCACAATTAGATTCATCCAACTCTTTCCGAATCCTATGCACTGTCATCAGACTGATACCCAAAGACACTGAAATGTTCGGAATGGAGCTTGGGACGCGAATGCCAACCAGTGCAGCATGTCGTTTCCAAATCTCTGTCGGAGTGGATTGCGTCATGGTGACTTTTTTCAGAAACGGTTCCCAACTGACCCTACTATACTGTATGTTCAACAAAATCAAAAACAAGCAACCCACATTCTCGAAATTAAAAATATAAAATGTCGACAATGTATATGTCGCACCCTGTATATTTACTGAGTAAAACTTCATTCCTGAATGCCTGATTGATAATCATAGTGTCGATTTTTCTATTCGTTTCTCCATTTTTTACGCATTGAATGTTCTTGAAACCAACTACGATTCGGTGTGCAGAATTGGACCCATTTTTTTCAGTATTCATTACGAGTTCCAAGTCGGAGTTTACTAACTATTCCCCCATCTTCTGTCTATATATCCGAGATGAGGCATTTTGTACACTATTTACCTTATTCGGACTATTGTCCTCATCTTTGTCGCCATATTTATTACAACGTTTCTCTTTGGGTCCTCTCACTGGATATAACCAACGACATTATCCCCTGTGTCCTGTGTCTTTGAGGACAAAGAGCGTGAGTTCAATACCCGGTTAAGGCAGTGGAGAACTTGGAGAGAGGAATTAACAGGAGATAACTGATAACTGACATCCATTAAACATGGCACGTGGAACTAGAACAGTCTATCCCAGTGAGCGGAATAAAGGGTTCAGTTCGACATTCCAACCACCTGAAGAAGGCCGGAGCGTACAACAACCGAAACGTTGTAATGAATATGGCGACAATATGAGGATACCCATCCGAATAATGTAAATAGTGTACATAATACCTCATCTCAGGAATATAGACAGATACTGAGGAAGGCCGGAGAGTAAAACGGCCGAAACCTCGTAATATATATGGCGACAAAGATGAGGATAATCGTCCGAATAATGTAAAAAGTGTACATAATACCTCATCTCAGAAATATAGACAGATACTGAAGAAGGCCGGAGCGTAAAACCTGCCGAAAGATTGTAATTTATATGGTGAAAAAGATGAGGACAATAGTCCGAATAAGGTAAATGGTATTCCCCCATCTTGGTCTTTGCCTAATTTCGTATTTAGATGTCCCATGCGGATTGTATAAAATTATGAGTGACATGTTGAAATGCTTTTCTTTCAGTTTAACTACAAGAATTCATTCAGACAGTTGATTGTATCCCAGAATACATTTCTTCATGTTTTGGTCTCATACCAATTCTACTCCTCTCTAAATTTTTTTCTCTCCGCTTCCATATATTATCCCGACGAAAACTCCCCAAATCAGTTCGCCTAGACGTCGAGGAAGATGGATACAACAGCGAAAGATGAACGCCAATTCGAACAGCAAAAGATGATTAAGTAACAAAGTATTAAGAAAGAGGTAATTGTGGAGAGCCATAACCGCCTATATTCTGAAGTAATACAGCATAGATAAGAAGGTTGACATAAACAGAAAGAAACAATTGAAGTTTCTCCGACACACAAAGAGAATTAGGGCTCTGAGAATTTATCACTGACAAGACAAATTCGTTTAATTTAATTCAGACAGCATATTTTGTGCAGTTGTGATCACCACTCCCCTCTATCTCACTGTTGTTGTTCATGGTGACATTCAAGGAAGAATAATGCAATGTCTTACGAGTTCCTTTTGCACCGAGGCTGTTCAGGTTACACGGTCCCTCTTCTCAGAGGTGGATTTGTTTTTGAAGTTATCTTATAACTTATGCCTAAAGAGACAGGACCGACAAACAGGAGGCGGTTTGAATTCAGAGTTTCCTTCTCCTAGCCTAGTTGCAATCTAAGGCTATAGTATCCAGTCTGCTCTGCTATTTTACTCACAAAAGAAGACATCAAAGTATAAAGTGCCGGGACGAGCTTTGATGAATGCATATTCGATCTGGCGCCTGCGCTTGACAAAAGGACATATAAATAAGGGCTGATAAGGGTAGGAAGTTGTGGAGAACCATGCTCGTCCACTCTCTGAATTCACACGGCATATAAAGAAAATAACTTTTCCATTTTTTTTCGTTACATTCTTATACGCTATGATGGCCATGCAATTAAGATCGACATTTTGAGATTTAAGGGATTTTATAATGTTTATTTTCAGAAATGGAAATTTCCTGGCAAATGCAGGAAATGGCAGCTTTAATTACTTTTTTAAAAAAATAATCCTTGATTGACAAGTGAATACTTGGTTGATTGATCATTGATTACTTGATCAGGTATTTTCATAATTACAAGGCAACCATGTCTTATTCATTTAAAATAGCCTTTCGATGCATTTATTAATTGAAAGATTAATGTCCTTCTTTTCAGATATTTTCCGGCATTCCTTGGCCTGATATTTTCATTTTTTTAAGATAAAAATGTAAAATAAAAACAAATGTTATTGAAGAAAGAAAATTGAATTTCAGACGAGTAATATTTTTTTAAATAATGATTCTAATGTATTTTGACATAAATTATGTCCATGGCATTCGCTTCCTTCGAGGATTTCAACTTCCGGATAAAGCGACCGAGTTTGATGAACAGACAGGAAAGCTTGATGACGAGTCTGAATCAAATACGATGTTGTTTCTGCTTTCTTGAACATGAATTTTACTTCGCAAATATTCATAATAAACTATCCCCAATCAACAACGCCGTAATTTAATACGACTACAGATAAAAGAAAAAAGAAAATCATGAACACTTAACTCCAGAACCGTAACTGAGAATCGGGTTTACCGGGCAAGTAGACGTCACACAATAGCAACTTCATACATTTCTGATTTCTGTCCCTAAGATTATGCATTTCTCACATCCATACATCACCTCATTGGGGTGAAACGGATGTTGTTTTTCACGATGCTAGCCCTGGCAAGGATGATGTTGTGGGCGTCGCTGATGGAGGGGAAATATATATATATATATATATAATCGCTATAACTGTTATATAACGATAAAAAATAAAAATAAAAAATAAAAATAAATAAATACTAAGTTAATTCAAATTCGAAAAGAGAAAATATACAAGTAAAATAAATTGACCTAAATTCATCCAAGTAAATAAATAAACAAGCCAATCCCGATAAAGTTACAGTTAGAAAAAACAAATAAAAATAATCAATCCAAATAAATAAATAAACAAAAAATTAAAAACTGTTCCTGCCAAAATAATAGTTAATAAACTACAACAATCATCAACCCCAAAACCGAACAAATAGCTTTAATTAAATTCTCAAACCAAAACAAAACTATTAAATAAGTGATATAAACAAATTTTTTACTACGTTAATAAAAACATCGATTTAAAATATAAATAAATAAAAGATAAGAAATAAAAAAATAAAATAAATAAAAACAAGCAAAATAATTTAACCCAAATAAATAAATAACGACTTCCGGTAAAATAGATAATAGATAGATAGATAGATAGATAGATATATATAAATACACACAAAAATAACACACACACCTATATATATATATATATATATATATATATATATATATATATATATGCAATATGTTGACTTTTAATCAAACTTATTACAACCAGCTGAATATATATATATATATATTAATATATATATATATATATATATATAAACTATATATATATAAACGATATTCAAAAGAAAACAATTTTGAAACTACGATATTCATGCTTATTTCGTCCATGGAAATGTCCTTTTCCGTGGGCTCTATCAAATAAAATTTGATTTTTATTTTGGTAATAAAAACCCTCGTTTCTTCACATCATTTCGTTTGAAAGGCAAAATATATTGAACATAAAAAAGAGAAAGGAAAGAATAAAAAGAGAAGGAGTAAACTTTGGCCTCTGAGACATTGTTAGTTGTTTTAATATAGATAAAGAGGGTTAAGGGTCCTAAAAGAACTAAGTTCTGGTCTATCTATGGACACTGGACACTGATATAAAATGCAACCTATCAACAGCTGTGTAAGGAAGAAGAATAAACAATAAAAACGCCATAAAAAATTTAGATAGGAGTTTAAATATTATAGAATGAGATTAAGAACTTAAAATTAATACTTTCATATAAATGTGTTAATACTAATCCATTCAATATTACATCTTTAACTATTTACAATAAAAACATTTTAATTAAATCATTAATATATTGATTTTATTTAAATATAGCCAGTCTCATTATATCCATATATATTAATGACTTTTCAAATACTAATTTTATAATTTAAATTATATCATAATTATACCAGTTATTTAAAAATTCTGTAAAGGATTAAATTTAAATTTAGTTTGCATATGCATTATTCATATTATAAATACAATTTAATATGAAAGGAAATTCCACATATTGTTTATTTTCAATAATTTCAGGGATATTTAATATTAAAAAAAATTTAAAAAAAACTTTTTAACCTGTATTTCGTCTCATTGTCACAATATAAAAAAAATTAATTTAAAAAATGTAAATGAAATCCTTTTCATAAATATATATATATATATATATATAAATTTTTTCTTTATCTGCAAAACCAAAAACCATTTATTTTATTTAACATAACATTTCCATTATAAACTTTTTGTAAATATAACATACATGTTAAATTTTTTATAAAAATAATTATATCTGCTCTAAATATATATAAAAATAATATATATCCATTCCGTATAACTTATATAAAAATATATATATATATATAAATTTAAATTATTTGTCTGACAAGGCATGAGCTCTCTGGATTTTAACCTCCTTAGGTTTAATTACATATGAATTACAGTTTTTCAAAACTAAATATATATATATATATATATATATATATATATATATATATATATATATATATATATATATATATATAAAACAAAATAAAAAAAAATAAAAACAATTGTTATTTTTCAACGTAAGATAAGAGCTGGAAAATTCATTTTGCTCTGAATTAATAGTCATTTTATTGTATTTATTGGTTCCTGAATAGTGATGTGTCTTCTTAAGTATGTGTATTTGGTTCTTCAATGAATGAGTCGCGAATGATGTGTGATGTAAGGATAGTATAACGACCAACTTTTATCATTTGGCTCTTCAAATGTGAAAAAAAAGGTATGATTTATTGTTTTAAAAGTTCCTCATTAAACACATTTTTACATAAAAAAATATTTTCTAATTAGGTCAGATACTACAAAAAAGTAAATACATTCCAAGTATATTTAATATATCCATATTTTATTGAAAAGCGACGATTTCACCAAACTTGTAAATACAAAAAATATTAATTTTATTCACAATCAAATTTGTTCTAAGCTTTCAACTCCCATTTACCATCAAGCACACACACAAGCACAGACACACATGAATATAAAGAGACAGACGGACAGACATAGATAGATAGATAGATAGATAGATAGATAGATAGATAGATTTAATCACTGATATGTTTGTGTGTGTGTGTAAGAGAGAGAAAGTATGTATAAAGAGACCTGGGAAAATTCTCTCAATCACATCGTGGTAGTAAATACATGTCAGAATATTCAGAATATTATGCGCGCGTGTGTGTGTGTGTGTAGGTGTGTGTGTGTCTGTCTGTGTGTGTGTTACGAATGTAAATGGATCAATAATCAAATGGGGAAGTATATAGTTTGTATTATGCCAATTATAAAGCTTGGGGCAAGAATTAGCTGTCATAAAAATCAGTCTCTGAAACCTGAGCTTATACCTGAACTCGACCACACACCTTTGGCCGCAGCAGGGAATACGTAATTATACCGGCCAAATTTCAAACCTTTGACAGTGACCCTTTGAATCCAACTTCGTCGATTGAAAGAAGGGATGATATAACACTACAAAAAATGCATTTAGAAATTCACATGTCCTGAACTCGTATTCTTAACATGCCGCTATTGAACTATATTCTTTGGAGGCTTAATAAAAAAATAATAAATGAATTGTTTGAATTTCTCAGAATTGTAAAACAAGCAAAGACAAATAAACAACCACAAACACTTACGCTCCAAACAGTTTTCAGATTACATGATTTTGCAGGAGGATCCTAAACAGTGAAGAATGGATCGACATCAAATTGACATGTTTTCATCTCTTGACATATTTAAAATTTAGAATTACCTACAATGATGATCCATAATTCAGCACCAGGACAAAGTGAAATGTTCTAAATTTCCAAAGAAGTATCGGAAATCATGCTTAAAAAATTCTTGTTTTAGGTGATGCGCCAAATTTTTTCCATTAAAGATAAAATAATTGTATCTCATTAATACGTTCAGCGTAAATTATCGTCTTTTTTTCTGCTTTAATATCTTCTAAGCCAAAAACGTCGCTTGGTAACCGAACTGTAGATTATGCAAGAAAAATGACGTCGTCCCCCGGTCGCAGCGTCGACTGTGTCGTTCGATCCTGGTCGCGGCGCCAATTGTGACGTCACGTTCACCCCAGGCTCTGATATCCTGGTCACGGACAGCACCAAATGTGACGTCTTCGCCGCGGCGTCAGCTGTTCGCTCCTCGCTGCTCCAAAAGTGACGTTCTAACCCTTTGGTTAGATTGATACCAGCCTCGCCGTTCCCAACCCGCTTCCAACGCCTGGTTACCAGGGTAACTGCACTGACCCCCAGTCTGCCTACCCACGTTGTGAATTGATCTTAGACAGACGAGATCAAACAGGGTTTTGGGCCGTAATGCAAGTTGAGTTCAACGGGGGTGATAACACACAATTATGTATAAAATAAAATAAAATAAAAACTCACAAGGTCCAAAGTATCAAAGAAAAAGGTAACAAACTTTTTATGTCTATTTGCTCGGTACATAGGACTATGTCTACTTCCCGACCCGTTCTGTGGATTGTGGCACGACGCTTTTACTAGGCAACTTTAAGGCTTCAAGTTGTCTGCTCTCTAAGAAATTTGTGGTTCGGTGTGTCTTTGGACGAAAGTCGAAAAAACTTATTTCTGTGGTCTGATTCTAAGTCGCTCTTCAAACTACTTGTTCTTGGTTGAAGAAGAGTCCAGAAGTGTGCGTGAATCTTGGTCAGCTATCTTGACGCGGTTTCAAAACTGGGCGCTCATCTCTGCTTGTCGTCCAAGGTTCAAAACTTCTCGCCAGGGTCCGCGGCTCAATCTGACTTTTTCTCTCCGGCTTGCGTCGAACGAACTGAACTTCTTTTCTCCAGAGTCTAATTTACTGGTCACTCATCTCCGCCGTCGGTGAGCGAACTAAATTCTTCTCTTCGTCTTGGGTCGGACGAACTTCTTCACTTTTCAAACGAACTTCTTTCTTGCCCGCCGTCGAAACTCACCGCCGTCCGCGGTTCCACTCCGCTTGCCGTCCGCGGCTGAAACTCTGATTTCTGTCGGTTGGGGTCTCGCTTTTTATTGACGCAGTCAAAACTGGGGTGGGTCTGTCGGCGCCAGGGTTTTCTTCGATAATTCTAAATACGTATCCACCCTTCTTATTTCTGGTTAGGGATTTTTCATTCTTTTCCATTTTCGGTAACTCACTCTCACTCCCACTCCCTTACTGTGCCTCTGAGGGGCGTGTACCCGCTTCCCCACTTCTTCGTATCGGCTTCTCACACTTACACTTCTGACAGGGGCGTCGACCGATTCTCCTCGTGCGTCACGTGACCGCTCTCGGCCAATGAGGTCCTGGTCGGGTATCTTTCCTCCTCCTTCGTGTGTCATGTGATCTTATTTAGCCAATGACGTCTTAGTCGGGCGTGGACAATCCGTGGCTTTGTTTTGGGAAAGAAATACCTTGCTTAAAAAACAAAAATATTAATTTAAATCGCCCTTATCATGAGCGACTGAGATGACACTCTCGGCTTTTTTTTAACACGTGGTATTTGTCAAGCAGTTTATCGCTAATTGGATATGATCTAAGAAAGGGGTTTCTCAGACTCGTTGGCGTTTTTGAAAAACGGAATAAAAATATTTCATTTTCCCTCCGCTCGAAGGTCTGATAACAAAAATCTTTATTATCTCAAAAAAATTTTTTTGCCAGTGACAACATCTTGTGTGGGCTTTTTTCTAATTCTGAAGACTGTCTATGTTTTCGTATTAATGGTTTGTCTTCATATCCTTAGATTTGTTCCCCACCCACTTAGACCTTTACTATCATTCCAATGACACACTTTCCCATTGTTACTTATCAATATTTTCATTGTCCCTAAACTTCGTTTCTTCTTTTCCTCCTTTTCTTTCTTTTCCCTTGGGTGACAACCAATTGATAACAAACTTCCATTTTTTAGTGGATCCGCGGAAATCGGTCTTTTTGCTTGACCTGATTATTTTTCGACACCTGTTATCTGTCAGCCGTGCGTGTGTGTGCTCGCCTATGACCTGTTTTCGTATTATTTTTTTTTTTCTTTCTTCTTCGTTTTCTTTTCTTTCTTTCTTTCTCCAGATCGCTTGAATGTAAAGAAAAATTTATTCTTAAAACCCAAAATATTTTTCGGCCTTAAATAATTATTAAATGGTTGATAAACCGTAAAAAACAAATCATATATCTATAGATATTTCTCTCAGCTCGTCAGGTATGCATGGTGCCACAGAGAGATTATCAAACTTTGGATGCCTTCGCCAGGGACAGAGATACGGCCGGTGAGACACGGCATTTCAGAGAGTGATTACGGGATTTTACTATATATTATGCCAAGCAGCAAGACATGACTGTCCACAAAATTTAAGAGTGCAGAGGAAAGAACATTGTCTCCATGGGTACATTAAGCACACCACTGGCCTGTTTATTTTTGCACTCTAGAAATATTACAAGATCCACCCGCTTTTTCACTAATTTGACAGAACTTGTTGTATGCATGTGCAATAATTTCTCTTTGGGACAATAAGCAACAAGTATGTATAGCTCTGTATAAAATCTATTTGAGAACAATGTATGTTTGTCATTACTTTCTTTTAACTATTCTGCCCCGCACTCCTGCATGTGTATTAGGTTTTTGATATATATATATATATATATAATATATATATATATATATATATATATATAGATAGATAGATAGATAGATAAAAAATTTTTGAGCCATACAAACCTACACAGGTTTCACCTAAGCGGATTTTCCCTGACGATCCGCATAGGTGAAACCTGGGTAGGTTTGTGTTTTATTTAGGTTTATCTAGGTCTACTCTACAATTTGTATTGAGCTCTTTTGTTAGTTAGTTGTTTACTCGTGTCGGGTTTTTTTCTTTGGGCTTTAAACCTGTATCTGTGCGATTTTTTTCGACAGACTTTCATGTTTCTAGCTCTTTCTTTTTTTTACCTTTTTTTAATTCGAGATTGATTTTACCAAATTGGCAAATCAAAAATTCGAAAACGACCAAAACAGAAACGAAAGTATAGTTATCAACATATATATATATATATATATATATATATATATATATATATATATATATATATATATATCGTATTTACCTTTAACACGAAATGGAATAAATTATGTCCATGGAATGATAGTGTTTAATTCTTTTTTATTATATATATATATATATATATATATATATATATATATATATATATATATATATATATATATAAAATATATTTATTTAAATAAGTTGGACATATTATGTCAGTTTATTTTAGTTTCAATCTTTTTATGTCCGCGAATGAATTTCTTGGATGCTGCAGAAAATCAATGAAGAAAAATTCTAAAATTTTCCTTGAAATAATTTTCCCAGGTACATTTAATCTCAAGTGAGACCATATTAAGGGGATTAAAATGTGTGGAAGTGTATACAGTAGCTCAGTAAATTCAAAATATTTTTCAATGTTTGTTTACACAGTCACAATTCGAATATGCAAGGCGGTAAAAATTTTAAATGTTATTTTTATATTTTAAAATATAAAAACATTTTTAGTTTTTTGGGTTATAATATTTGAATTCAGTATTTTGTAGAAAACTTTGCTGTTACAACCATTTAAAGAGTTTGTTGTTATACCTGTAGTTGACTATATTTATTTTTGACCTCAATTCTCTTACATAAAGGGCTTCCATAAATTCAAGTACTAATGCATTTTCGACTAATATCCATTAAATGTTCTGAGATCGAACTGCGCTTATTCAAGTTCAGTAAGCCGTCTTGTCAACGTTGTTTTTCTAAAAATATACATCTAAATTATTTAACTAAACATGCTTGAATGAAAAAAATTGCCTAAATATATACACACACATATATATATATATATATATATAAATATAACATTGATATCAACATATATTCTTATATACAGTCTGTTTCATGCTGGGCCCAATTAGGCCACGAATGCTGTTAAATTTTCTCGGCTATTTATATATATTTTGACAGTGGTGCATTGTGGGTAGACTGTTTTTTTTCAGTTATTTTACAATATCGTATATTTGTTTATTTATTTATTTGGGATTGAAATTATTTTGCTTGTCATTATTGATTTTTATTTTTCATTTTTATTTTTTATTTTTATTTCTTAGCTTATATAATTATTTATTTTGTTTTTAGTTTAAACGACGTTTCTATTGAACTAGAACAAATTTGTTTATATTTAGAGGGTTTAATAGTTTTGTTTTAGTTTTGGAAAATAATTAAAAAAGAAAAAAATTCAATTTTGGGGTTGATTGTTGTATTTATTCTTATTATTATTTTATGGATACATTTTATTTATTTATTTGTTTATTATTTCCATGATTTATTTAAATGATTATCTTTATTTTTTCGTTTTTTGACGTTTAATTTTTCATTGATTTCATTTTTACTTTTGTTTATTTATTTAGATGAAATTTCATTAAATTATTTTGTTTTTTTTTTTTCTATACTGTATATTTTTATTGCTTTTTTCGGTTTTCAATTTTTAAGTTACATCGACTGTCGCCTTTCTAAATATTTTGACTTCAATGTTCATTAAAAAATATTTAGACACACTCTATCTCTGATATTGATTTTTTATCCCATAAATATAGCAGACCTTATTCATATATATATATATATATATATATATATATATATATATATATATATATATATATATAACAAGTTAATGTAAGTTGAAATTTCCAGTCTTTAAACAAGTTGATTTTTTTCCAACGTGAAATCAAGGACATACTGTTATAACGCGTAATTCCTATTGTAAATTTTCTCCTGGAATATTTAGGGTCAATATAAGTCCCTCAATAAGCGATGAGGAACGTTTGTACTTTTAGAGAATTTCTTTGCCTGTGGCATCTTTTAGGAGTGAAGCGCACCGCAGACCCCAAAGTGATCAATATATATATATCATCCATTGCTAAAAGAGCTGTAACATTGACCAGTTATATATATTTCTTTTGAAAATACAATATGTCTTGGTGTATATCTACAAGGTTAAAATCAGACTAAAAAGAAATCTCCCTACCAAAAGCTAAAATGATTAATATCTGCCAACTCATCTTTTATTTTTATTACTTCAAACATTATTTATCCTGGATACGTGTATTTGTGTAGACACTTCATTTATTTTAAACAGTAATTATTTCATCTACCGGTCAGAATAGTAGAGAAAAATTAATAAAAAAGAAAAACCGGAACGTTTGGTGGGATTTAAACCTGCGTTTCCTTTTACAAGAAGGTTATCGTCTGGTCCATCGAGATTTTAACACTTGGTTACCAACAGCATGTCAGTTAAGCGAGATTCTATTTTGCTTTTAGATTAGATTCACATATTTGCTTAGTTTTGTGTTCAAGACGTAAAGAAAGTAAGCACTAAAGGTTTAATGGATTTTTTGAATATGCCATATTTTTATTGCATCACACATTTTCTTTTTTATAGGGGACCTGTATTTGAGTAGACGCTACGTTCATTTTAGACGATTAATTGGACACAAATGCAAAATAGAACATTACTTTATTGTGAGCTGAGCGGTAATTGCACGTCGGATCAAACTGCGGTTCTTCCTGCAAAGAGGAACACAGGTTCGTATCCGGTCGGAGGGCATATTTTCTTAAATACATTTTCTCGAATTCGCCGACTGTATACAAAAGAAATAAAGATTATAAACGCAGCATATATTCTAATATGTGTATCAACCAGACATAACGTAATCTCTCTCTGTCTCTTTCTCTCTTTCTTCATACAATTTCTCATGCTATCTAATACTTTTTTAAAATTCATATTATAAATTATATAAAAATATGTCTGAAATGTTCTTTTTTATCCGATGGACCGACTATTTATTCAAAATTTTTCAAGGATTCAATATTTTGACTATTAAATAAATTTAAATAGTTTGTTTTGCATGTGTTTTTTAAAATGTTTTCATTTTTCAAAACACGGTCAAGATATTCTGTCCATGTTCATAGTTATTATTATTATATATTGTTTTTTGTTCTCATTAATAAGGCTTATATTATTTTTTAGCCTTTTTTTGTATGTAGATAAAGCTATTTTATTAATGTTGTCAACAATTTATTACGAATAATCTCCATGAATATTTAAATGAAATCTAATTGAGCTACGGTCAGAAAGGTTTAGAGTGAGTCTGCAGGTACTAAAAACATGTTGCAGTGTATTTATATAATTATTTAAGAAATTTTTTATTGAGCAGGAATACAATTCCTTTTTAAATTTTAAATCCGTAAAAAATATTTGCCCTATTTAAAAATTAAATTTCAAATTTTATTTTATATTTTTTTTTTTTTTTTTTTGAATAAAATATTTTTATAATTTATCGAGTCTAATTAAAATCCTCATTCAAAATATATCTAGTACTGGAAAAAATAATCTATTGAGGGTTTCATCAGTTCGCATGAATCGAACCCAGACCGTTACGATACGACACAAGCATCGTACCATCTGGACCAACGTGACGAAGAGGTAATTAACTCGACTCGATAGAGCGGCGCTTTTCACAAATTCCGCTGTGTAATTAATCCAAGTTTAATCAGCCCAAAGGAGTGTGCCCCCATGAATCACGTCTTCTATCCCCTACGCTCCATCCAGAGCATTAGAAGCCAGTTCACGTAAGTGATAGAAATATATATATATATATATATATATATATATATTATGTTTATACGTAATTTTTATAGATAAAATTTATTTAAGTAAATGCTCTGTTTTTAATTAAAGAGTATTAATTAAAAATCTTGAGGGTAAATATAATTAATACTGTTTAATTAAAGGAAGCATTAACTTAAATAAATTGTATCAATAAATAACCTATTAACAAAAAAAATATATTAAATAATTGTCGGACTTAGTCCATTACATTATATGTTGTCATTTTTACGTTAAGATCCTTTTAGTGAGCAGATATGATCGATCGATAAAAATCGTCGAAGATTTTGTGCTTAAAAACAGTAATTTGAACTTCCCAAATTAGAAGCTTCTATGTAGCTAAATGGTATAGCACGTCAGATCAAATGACGTTTCCGTATAGGAATACCCTTAAATCAAACACAGAGCATTTACTTAATCAAAATGTATCTATAAATGAAACGCAAAACTAAAATTTTATATTAAATTATTGTCGGACTCAATCCATTTTATCCATATATACATATATATATCATATATATATATATATATATATATATATATATATATATATATATATATTAGAGAAATGATTGAGTTTAGAGAAAATATTATGTAATTGATTATCTCTCTATATATATATATATATATATATATATATATATATATATATTGATATATATATATATATATATATATAGAGATATAAAGAGAGAGTTTTTGAATCTTCTTCTTTTCAATTCTCTCTCTCTCTATATATATATATATATATATATATATAGAGAGAAAGAAACAGAGAGAGAGAGAGAGAGTGTGAGAGAGAGAGTGGTCAGTATGTTCTAATGTTTCTGGTGGTAAATTTTTCCTTCACAATTTCCAACTTAAAAAACCTTGTTTACCACCTGATCCCCCAGTCTAGCCCACTTTGGGCGAATATAATTTATTATTTGTAAATTTGAAAAACGCCCTTAATGGACAATGATTTGATGTCATTCCGATAAATGTTTCTACATAAGCCCGGAAAACGTGCTCAAACAATGAAACTATGGTTTCAAGTATGCATGAGCAACCACTAGTAAGAAAAACTCCTTTCAATACGTCATTCAGGAAGTACATTTTCGCAGCTTGTATTCGAATATTCCAGTTAATTATTGTTCGTTTATTCCTACTCAGACACATTGGTATTTATTCACTATCCACAGCGCAAATATCTTTATATATATATATATATATATATATATATATATATATATATATATATATATATATATAAAGAAAATATAGTCTTAAGGTGTGCTATATTTATGGGATAAAGTGCTCAATATCAGAGATAGAGCGTGTGTAAATATAAAAGTGAACATAGAAGTCAACACTTAGAGGCGACAGTCTGTTTCATGCTATATGCAATCGTCAGGCCACATATGCTGTTATTTTTCTCGGCTATTTATATATATACGGGTTAGTGGTGCATTGTGGGTATTCTATTATGGCGGTTATTTTTTACCGGAAGTCGCTTTGTTTATTTATTTGGGTCAAATTATATTGCTCGTTTTTTTATTTTTTGTTTTTATTTTATTTATTTATTTATTTATTAACGTATTAAAAATTTGTTTATATCACGTATTTAACAGTTTTGTTTTGGTTTGAGAATTTAATTAAAACTATTTGTTCAATTTTGGGGTTTTGTTGTAGTTCATTCTAACTATTATTTTTTTAAATTAAACAGTTTTTAATTTGGGATTGGTTTGTCTATTTATTTACTTGGATGAATTTAGGTCAATTTATTTGTATATTTTCGGTTTTCGGTTTTAAAGCAACATAGTATTTATTTATTTTATTTTTATTTTATTTTATTTTTTTATTAGTGTATTTGTATTAAAAATATGAAAAATAACAGCAAATGGCCTGACGATTGCATATAGCATGAAACAGACTGTCGCCTCTAAATGTTGACTTCTATGTTTACTTTTATATATATATATATATATATATATATATATATATATATATATATATATATATATATATATATATATATATATTGCAATTGTCGTGTGGTGAACCTATGATTTTCTTGATAAGAGCTCATAATCTGACGTGACACAAAATTAGAACCGACCATGTCCGCATAATTCCTTGGTTCTGAAGAATTTTGAGTACGTGGATAGCACAATCATCATGTGGGCTTCTGAAAAGTTTTGCCTGAGTCTTTACATACACAAAGCTTCGGTCAAAATTGTATCCTTTTTAGGAACTTTCAAACGGTTTGGTTTGGCTTGGTTTCTTTTACGTCATATCAATCTCGATTGGTTATTTAATGTCGACAAGCTTTTTATTGCTGGTAATATTTTTTCCCTAATTGTATTTCTGTTAATATTTTTTGTTAAAGATGTATTACTAGTAATAATGTATTGCTGGTAATATTTTTTTAAAAAAATGTATTGCTAGTAATAATGTATTGCTGGTAATATTTTTTTTTTTTAAATGTATTGCTAGTAATAATGTATTGCTGGTAATATTTTTTGTTCAAAAATGTATTGCTGGTAATAATATATTGCTGGTTATATTTTTTTCCAAAATGTATTGCTGGTAATAATCTTTTTTTTTTAAATTTAAGATTATAAATTAAAAATTTTTTTTAATATTTTCATAAAGTTTTGACGCAAGTTTGGGGGGGTAAACTGTTCACCCATAGCTGGGACCGTAACAAGTGCTACCACCCCGATCCAAGGTGGACGTGAAAACACCAGCAATTAAGAGGCGGTTCCACGTTCCTCAAAATTTTCCTGATGGCCACTAGCCTTGCTTCTGGAGGATTTTATTGTTTTACCCAGGATTCGGTTATATTCTATTGTCTTACTCAGGTCGACTTCCATACACTGCCGCACACCTGGATGCTCTCCCCAGTCCGATAATATCAAGAAGTCCCTCCCTTAAAAACCGACCACGGGGAAATTCGTATTCGGATCTCATAGTCGAAACGACAACTTTGTAAACACTCTGCCCTCTGTAAATCTACTGTCTTACAGTTTTACTAATTTTATTCCAGAAATAATTTACTTTATAAAATTTATTAGATATTTAGGCCATGATTCTGTCACGTGTCACTCTGCAAAAATGTATATCTATGTTTCTGTTTTATCATATAAGTGAGGATTATTTGGGGATTTTAAATTTATTTTGGTTTAGAAAAAGAAAGCAAGAGAGTAAAGCAACTACTGGCAATGGAACTGTGATAACATATTACGTTGTTTCAGCAAAACCAAACACTTGTCGGGATATTGTAAAAATGAGATAAGGAAAACAAAATATTCATATTGTTTGTCAATGAAGAAAACGAGTGGAAACGATAAAACGGAAAGGAGTTAAAAAAATAACATTGTCAAATTCTAAGAAAAAAAAGTTTTTATATACTTAAATTAAAAAAAAATTCTTTAAAAAAAAATGTCTAACAAAATCGGATTTTTATTGTGATTATAGCCAATATAGGAAGAGGAAGAAAGAAATGGACACATCTTTATTTAAGGAATCAGCACTTATGCTAGGCCACAAAAATCTCCTGAGTCGACCAAACATAGAAATAAATACAATATGGGAACCAGTAATAAGGAGTGCCAGAGAAAAGCAATGATAACAAAGTTACAATATGAACTCTGGTAAAGACAAGCTATGATAACAGCAAAAATTGCAATATGAGCACTGGTAAAAATGATGCTGAAAACATTATTGTTTATAATACTCAGAAGTTCATACCCAGATGTCCTCAAGGACATGGCACAGTGGATAAAGACGTTGGTTAGATCCAGTGACAGACCCAAAGAAGGTGAGTTCAATTCCTGGTTAAGGCAGTGGAGAACTTTCAGAGGGAAAATTAGCAGGAGATAACTGATAACTGACATCCATCAAACATGGCACGTGGAACTAGAACAGTCTACCCCAGTGATCGAAATAAAGGGTTCAGTTCGAAATTCCAACCACCTGAAGAAGGTCCGGAGCGTACAACGGCCGAAACGTTGTGACAAATATGGCGACAAAGATGAGGACAATAGTCCGACTAATGTAAATACTGTACATTTTATTTATTTTGTTATTTAAATAATTAAAAATAAAAAAAAACAATCGTTGATTTTTCGAGTTCATATTTTTCACTTATTCATATTGTTTAGGATTCTGTTTTAATTCTTTGAGTTGGTTTGAGTTTCTCTCTTAACTCTGTTGCGCTACCAAGTCTTCTTACCCTTTGGAATTATATAAAAATAACTTTAATCCAGGGATTATTTAGTGAATATTAAACCAGGAAACTTTCCTCATTTTTAAGAAAAAATTTTAAATTGATATGTACTAGATCGTTTACACAAATGTTTCAAATAAAATAATTTAAATTCATGATATACTATTTTAATTTTATGACCGTTTAGTTGTAGAAAAATTGGTTCATCACATTTTTTTTTTTATTCACTATTTATTTACAAAATTATGAAAATTTTTTAAAAACTTGGAATAGATAACGAAATCGTTTTCAGTTGCCTTCACCTAAATTCGGTGTGTTAAAGATTTTTTCCAGTATAAATTTTCTTTCTTTAACCTATAACGCGTCGGAGAAGGGATGAATTTATAAACTTACCAACGGCATTAATGTAAAGGTGAACGCAACCGATTAATACCGAATTTAAACTCGGATCAAGGATTTCAATATATAGGCCAGAATCCTCTTGATTAGTTAATCGGCTCATAAATGTGATTGTGAGGCGCATTTGTTTGCACCTGTTTTATTTGGCGAATAAAAGTTTAGCAGGGAAGCCCCTATCCATATTGATATGAAACTAATTTTTTTTTTTATCTATCTATATGTCTGAGATGAGGTATTATGTACACTATTTACATTATTCGGATTATTGTCCTCAATTTGTCGCCATATTTTTTTTTCGTTTCGGGTCTTTTACGCTCCTTCATCAGTTGGTTGGAATGTCGAAATGAACCCTTTATTTCGCTCAAAGGGGTAGAATGTTTTCTAGTTTTTTTTTGCTATGGAGGTATCAACATTATCAATTTATCTGTTAATTTCCGAAATGTTCTTCAAAAAACTTATATTAACCATATTTAAACTTACACTCATTGATTCCTATCATTAATATCTAAAAACTAAATTCCATACAAGTTGTGTCCTAAGACATATGTCACAGTGGATAAAGACGTCTGTTCATTCTTTCATTCTAGTTCCAGATCACTGTCTCTGTTTTGAAAAAAAAAGTTTGAGTTCTATTTATTTCAATACTTCGTAAACGATATGATATTTTTGTTCTAAATCATGCTTATCCCAATTATTAACATCTCTGTCGTCGATATATCTCCATATTAATACACTGACCACGTTGGAGGGCAGATTCGATGACTACTATTGGTAGATTAGTATGGGATGTGGTAAGTAATGCTTAAATAATCAGTGCCGTCTCTTCATATTACGCTTGTAAATGCGCAGGGCATATTCTAGGAATAGATTAAATAGGCTGATTTTTAAAAACTTAAATAGTATGTACATGTTGTGAAACTTAGGCAGACAGTAAAGGACTTTAGATGATTTGGATTTGAGAGATTATTCATTCTTTGATTGGTTTGCGATCCTATTAGGCCAGTCTGTGGAGACTAAACCTGAGCTTTTTTCGAGGAAAATTAAATTGATCATTTCGGATAATAAACACAAAACAATCAGATAAATAATAATTTTCTAATCTATTGGCCATTGTTGGGTGAGCATCTATGTTCTACAAGCAGACAATATGCAATTATGCTTACGAATTGTTTATGCATTACAAGATCCAAGAGCCACTCAATATAGAGTTTTTGTTTATTAACGGCATATCAACACCTCATGACGAAATGACGAAATTAAATTTTCTTGGGAGCTTTGAAATAATAAATATATATTTCATTCTGCTTTCACAATTGAATACATGGTAGATAATTTTTAGATTTTTAACATATGCGTATTTGTGTGGACATAATTACTAAAGGCGGTAATCTGTGTTTTATGTTGTAGTTTTGTTGAAGTTATATTTTGGAATAGAGTTTGATTTTTTTAAACAAATTGTCGGCTATTATATGGATTAATGTTATGAAAGAGTTATTTCCATTTTGTTGTTTTATTTTTTTATTTTGTTTTGCAGCATAATAACCACTATGGGTTATTTCGTTTCGTTCATCTTTAATAAATTTTGAACGCCATTGTATAATAAGAAATATTTTTTTCCACAAAAAATGTATCGTTGGCCATTTTATTTTGAAATGTATCAAAAAATAATTTCTAAGATAAAATGTATTTCTGGTCATTTTTGATATAGGTATTTTTATTGGTATTTTATTATAAAATGTATTTTTATACTTTCCTAATGTAGTGTTTTTGCTTGGGAGTTCACTATTTGCCCATAGGTTTGACCCTAACTTGTGCTTTAAATTTTAATCAAACTAGACCATGGAACAATAGCAATTAAGTGGTGATTCTTGTTTTTCAAAAAAATATAATTCTCCTGATCAGAAGGCCGCGCTACAGGATGTAAACAATCGTCATACCAGGACTTGATTGTTGTATAAAAAATGTGAATCCTGTGTATGAACGTAAAGTAAAAAGAAAAATGCCATTATTATGAAGATAAATTTAAAAAATTAAAATTGTAATCATCGAAAAATTCTTTTTTTTTTATTCAAATGTTCAAAAAGCCAGAGAGCCACTCAATGTAGACTGTTACTGAGATAGATATTTACTTTAAAATCTATCTATAAATAATCCTAGAGATTTCATTTATGCTCATTTTGGTTACTTAACAATGTTTGTTTGTTTAGCGGCATATCAACACATTATGGGTCATTTAAAGCTGAAATTTAACTTTCTTCGGCGCATTAGTAATTTTCTTTACAAATATGCAATGCCAGTATTTTTTTTTTCTAAAAAATATATTTCTGTATTTTTATAATATATATATATATATATATATATATATATATATATATATATATATATATATATAGATAGATAGATAGATAGATAGATAATATTAGTGGAAAATATACATACATATGAAAAATATATATAAAAAATTTCCATACATGTATATTTTCAGAAAAAAAAAAAATTTTAGAGGAAGAATCCAGGTAGAACTCAATGTCTAAGACAGAGTAAGGATATAATAAAAAAGGCTTAAACACTAATATTCCATGGTCATAATTTATTCCATTGGAATCGTAAATACGATCCAAATCATCAGACCTACAAATTCAAAATGAAAACAGAAAAAAACAACTCCGGAAATCAAAACAGAATTTAGAGAAAGTGTAAGTATGAGGATGAGTGACAGAGAGAATTTTTTTAGATGTGGGTGGGGGGGATTTAAAAAGAGGAGAGAAAGAAAGTCGACGGATGTCTAATACATAAAGATACATTTCGTGGTGACATATACACACCACAGACAATTCAATTCTAAAAAAAAAAAAAAAAAAAAAAAAAAAAAAGGGTGGGGGAGAGGGATGGGACGAAGGAAAATAAAAATGTGTTTACATAAAGGGCCGCTTGTAATTGGGAAAATTAAATCAAATATAAATATATGAAGATGAATATAACGATTGTCTCATTTCGCAAGGACCAAATATTTCTATGTTCAAAAACACATACTAATACACACAAAAACATAAAAAAAAAAAAATATATAGTAGTAGGTACATACATTTAGGCATGTACACACACACACACCCCAGACATACGTGTACATGCACATACATACACACATACACATATATATATATATATATATATATATATATATATATATATATATATATATATATATATATATATATATATATATATATATATATATACATATATACATAATATACACACACACATATATATATATATATATATATATAAAACCTAAAAATATATTCATATATCCACATATACACATATTCATCTATATTCATATACACACACTTTTTCATACATATATAACACATATATATGCCCCATGTATACATTCATACATACATACATACTTATACATACACATACACATATATATATATATATATATTTATATATATATATATATATATATATATATATATATATATATATATATATATATATATATATATATATATATATATATATTACATACATATATAAAACACACATACATATACACACATTCACATACATATATATATAACATACATACATATACACACACACACACACATATACATACATATATACACATGCAAATACATACACACCCTTACATATGTATATATATATACACATGCAAATACATACACACCCTTATATATGTATATATATACACATGCAAATACATACACACCCTACACATGTATATATACACATACACACACACACATAAACATGTATACACATAAGTACACATACACACCTATACATATACATACATAACATAAACATCTCCATACGTACATATATACACTTACATACATACACACATATATACACATACATACATATACATACAAATATACACACATATACACACACATACACATAGACATACATACATATAAATACACACAGAGATATACACACATGTACATATATATAAAAAAAGTTAAAATCTAAATAAGTGACGATTCAAATATTTGCGCGTGTATGAAAAAAAAAAAAAAAAACTTATATATATATATATATATATATACATATCTACATATACATACATGCACATACATACACATACATATACATACATATACATACATGCACACACATACACAAACATATATATATAAATACATAGCGCATCACATAAACGTGCACAAAGGTACATTTAGAGATAAACATAATAGTCATACAATTAAAATGTCATGCCCGATGTTATATTCCTAGTATTTTGACAACAGTTTGGGGGTTCATTATTTGCCCATAACTCAGACCCTAACAGGTGCTACCATCTCAAGGAGCAACACCAATTAAAAGGTAGTTTAATGCCTCAATCAGAGCCCTTGAAACCGGATGTAGTTTATCGTCATACCCCGTATGTCCGCTGACTTAAACACTATAGCTCATTTCAGTGAATTCTCAATAACAATTATGATACGCTATGTCAATTTTCTAATAAAATTCACGTTGTTGTAAAATCTTTTATAAACAGTTTAAACAGATTAAAGCGGGAATTGCATAAACGGAATTGCTATTTAATTGGCTTTAAATGAGTTAGAACAAAGTCACATATGTGTAGCACTCAGTTAGGAGCGAACTCACAACTAATAAGAAAAATAAAGCAGACTGGCACGTTAACCATTACCGAGGCCCCGCAAACAATTCGCGGAACTTCATTTTTTAAACAAGACAATAAATACATGGCAATGCCTGTAGATTTAATCCTTTAACTGGTCGCAATAATGAAACCTGTTGGCTTGTCTTTTTGGAGAAATAAATGACTTGGTTACATTTTTACTTTTGCTTGGTGTGATTGACAAAAGAAATGCCTTAAAGGAAACCTTGCCTCTATGTGTTTTGTAAAATTTTACTGATCTAAACAAACAAAAGATATAAAGAAATCCTGCAGTTACATACGCGATCACAGATTTTAAGTTTAACTGAAACCTCATTTAATCCTTTTGTGCATACAACCAGTTGAAACTAAGTAGTTACTTGGAGATGATATAGTGTCAATGAAGGGAACGTTTACGATTATTAACACGTCCCGACATAAATTTATTAGAAGCAACGTTATCTTTTCATCATTTCGCACAAAACAAGGCAATAAAGCCACTAAGACACAAGGTGTTACTGAATGAGAATAATATACAACAAAGAAAACAATAAACATATTGAAAATAACGACTGACATAGTATTTAAAATGTTTAATATCAAACTTGAATTGAAAGCAAGAAACCGGAAAAAAAGTTCCACATGCGAAAACTCCGAGAGAAGAAACCCTTAACATAGAACTTACGGTTACATCTAGTTCAAGAAATTTCAACTGTAAATCTAGTTGCCAAAACTGTACTGCGCTTAAATTAATGATCTCCAGGTTATCGAGAAACAACAATGCTTTTATTAATAGACATCAAAGTCCGTTTTATATAACACTTGTGCTTCATTCAGCTGAATCAGTGAAAATGAGAAGTGATTATTTCGAGCAAATACTTTTGGAAGCCGAGCCGGGATAAAAGCCTTTAAATATTTCCAGCGGAAACTTTTTCCCGCTCACGCATACAGGTCCACTTTTATGTTCACTGGTTGCGTCACGCTCGGCTGAACCAGCATATTCCCTCTTCCTTTGTCGAATAAACATCTGTCCCACCACATCAAATACAGTGCTGACGTATCTGGGGTTCTATTAAACCTTACAAGAATATTTTAATATTACACCTTTATTTCTCTTCGATTTCCCGCTTTGCATTGAATAACGGCATGGAGGAGGAAGTTGCTTCAAATAGTTTTATATTGGGACGTGTTAATAATCGTAAACGTTCCCTGCATTGACATTATATTGCCTTCAAGTTACTCCTTAGTTTCAGCTGGTCGTATGTACAAAACCACTGAATGAGGCTTCGGTTAAAATTAAAATCTGTGATCGCGTATTTAACTGCAGCGTTTCCTGATAACGGAATAGACGTAGAATTCTGTCTTTTCGAAAAATAATAATAAAAAAAAAAGTTTATGTTTTACATGTTTACATCAGTAAAACTTTACAAATCATATAGGCAAGGTTTTCTTTTAGGCAAAATTATTTGCAGAATCCTACCAATCAAAAGAAGAAAATAAACGAAAAATCCAATAGCAGTCATAATCTTTGGGATTCCTTTAAATGAATCATAATTAAATATTATTAAATATTTCGGAAAATATTAATAAAAAAACAAACAAAAAAAAAACTGTATTAAAAGAAAAGTTTTATCCTTGACACCGCTATTATTTTGAATACCTTTATTCGCCGGCAATGTATCTTTTCTGAAAAAAAACGAGAGTTGTTTAGAATTGTAATGAATCCAGCCGTTGTATGTTATTTTAAATGTTATGATAAAACAAAAATATTGCTTTTCGATCTCATTACTCATTTTATCCAATGTGACAAATTTTTGCAATGACATCAAAATCAAACAATGTTTTTTTTGTTCCGCAAAGAATGGCACGATCTCAAATTTGTCTTCAAATTGATCCAAATAGAAACAATCACTGGTAAACAGATTTACATATTCCTAGCACCAAACATCATGTCAGAGTGATCAAATAATGTTTTTTTTTTGTTCTATAAAACAAAGAATGGCACAAGGCCAAATCTGTCTATCATGGCGATTGATCTTCCTCTGTCTTGAACATATGTAGCCACAATCACTGGTCAAACAGAATTTACAATATTCCTAGCACCAAACATCATGTCGGAGTGGTCAAATAATGTTTATTTTATTGTATAAAACAGAGAATGGTACAAGGCCAAATCTGGCTATCAGAGAGACTGATCTTCCTCTGTCTTGAACATATGTAGCCACAATCACTGACCAAACAAACTTTACAATATTCCTAGCACCAAAACACCACATACTTACGTACCATTTTTACTGGAACCACAATAGTACTTCAAAGTCTCTATGAATTACTAATGAGTCCTATATATAGAAGTGGTCAACTATGCCTTTGATAATTGTGAATTCCTAAATGTTTTGTTCTTGAGAATTTATAACAAAATATTAAACAAAATTCCAAAAACTTATACAAATAGTATTACAACTAATGAAATGCAATATTTTTCACTTATCAATTTATAATAAAATAAATATGAAAACAATTTCATATTCATAAATTAATAATAGTTTAGTAACAGTGGAGTAATGGATAGCGGCTCGGATTGAGGAATCAAATTCAAATCGAATCCATTATGTGCTAATAACCTTGGGAAAGGTATAAATACTCTTCTCCCCCACCCCAGCTATAGAAAAAATAGCAGGACAGACTGGGTTCTTGGATGGTAACTCGTCTACTGCAGAAAGAAATCGCAAACTGCTGCGGTAAAAAATCTGCCTCGTCAGTCATGTATCGAAAGATACATGATCGCTTAAGCGTGTATCACGCATGACACATAATTAACTGACTGTGTTAAGGAATTATATTATTTCGTCTACTTTTGCTTTCTCAAAAAGCTCATATATGTTGTTTATATTATAGAAGTTTTGCCTTGAAAGAGCAACGTCAGAACATTCGGTTAATATATGTTTAATAATGTATACCGTCCCACATGTTTGGTATAGTGTTTGACCTTCATTGTTTAGCGAGTACGTTGGTTATTCTCGTGTAGCCAGTGCGTAAACGGGCCAGTAGTAATTCTTCCTTTCAATATTTTCTGTAGGAAGACTTCTATTTTCTGACATTCTCCTGGGTTGAATAGCGAAGATTATATCGTGTGGGTTATCATCACATCCCCGTTGACATTCCTTTTTAATATACTTGTTAATGACTTTCTTAAAGTCGGTGTATAGGATCTTGGTCCTTGGGTCTACATCCATATTTAAAGCTGATTTAGCTGCTATCTTTGCTTTATTGTTACCTTCCACTCCAATGTAGCTAGGAATCCAATATAGTTTGATACCTTTATGTTTAAAAATAATGTTCTTTTTACATAATAGTTTGATAATGATCAGGCTATTGGATTTTTTTTTATTCAAATTCATTACGACGGATAATGAGTAGGAAAATATTAAAAACATTTTTCTTTGCTCTGTGTAGTAATGTTGAGATCTAGCTCTATTCTTTTAGAGTCCGCAATGAAAACAGAACTTCCCTTTGGGAGGCGCGTTTATTTGTATTAATTTGGCTCCCTACGGCACATCCTGTCTTGTCCACAGACTTTGGCCAGTCTATATAGATGTATGTATCTTTAGAGTGGCTTTTCAGTATGCCTTTTGTATGTTTAAGTGTGTGCTTTCTTACTCCCAGAAATGGCTTCCATCCTGAATCCATAAAGTTGTACGGTATTGTCTTTTTGTTGAAAGATCACAGTAATTATGTTTAAAGTTACTGCTATAAGCTGTGTTAGTTGGACATGATTATATTTTGCTTACTGCTATAGTGCCAGTTTAATGAACCTTAAATGTAGAGGTGTTTCAATGGCTTCTGTTTATAAGCTTTCCAACGGAGATATTCGAAAAAACCCCAAAACTAGTCAGAGGCACTGATGATAGGTTGCGTTAACTATTCTAAGGTATAATTTCCTGGCCGCCCCATATATCAACTTTGAATTGAAGTAGTGACCTGTATAACTTAATTAGTGATCGTCGATCTTCTTCCCCTTCATTATGGGCCACTACACGAAGAAGTTCGGGGTCTTTACAAATTTTATTTTTAGATATTTTGTATAGAGGAAGAAGATGCCTAGAAACTTGCGCAATTCCACTACTAGGATTTCTGCTTCCTCTAGTTTAAACATGGGTTGTTTTGTAATTTTCTTAATTTACACAAATGTAGACATTTGGTTTCTCTTTTAGAAAAGGTAAAACGATTTTCAATGCCCCATTTGTGTATTTTATTGAAGCATTTTCTTTTTAAGGTAGGCATATGATGAGATCTATACATTATTAGAAAAACATCGACATATAAGGAGTATCTCTCTCCTGGGCTTAAAGATTTAACTAGAGAGTATTTTTTTACGCAGAATAGATTCACTGGAAAAATGCTTCCTTGTGGAATCCTTCCTTCTTGATTTTTCAGTTCTGCTAGCGTAGTTCCTGTACACAGTTAAAATCTTCGGTCTTCCAGGAAATTCTGTAAGGATTTAGTCATCCTTCTTTTTACGACCAGTTCAGCAGACCTTACAAGGTTTTTAGGTGATTTAAGTGGTCTGTGGTGTTTCATTTGCTTCTTTAAAGTGCATATAAAATCGATGATTAAACTTTTAGTTTCCAGCTACCAAGTCATCCTCGGCCAATTGTGGACTTTCTTTAAACATTCATTTAGTTCCTCTTGAGTGAATGGTAGGTTATAGCTCTCGGCATTATTTGATTTAAAGCTTAGTTTGTATTTTTCCTTTTATTGTTTTAGTTTTAGAAAGCGTTCTTTACAATTCTAGGCAGATTAATTTTTAGAGATGGTTTTGGCTCGTTTTTTCAACGATATCCATTTTGCTGATTATTTTATAGTTATTTATCGAGAGATGCCTTTCATGTATGTTTGTATTTGCCTGCCATTTTCTTTATCATATCCAGACAGATCTTGTATTTTGTACGAGAAATAAGTCTTTTGAATTAGATCTTCCAGCATCCGTTCTTGGTTTCTTTAATTACACACACACACACACAAATATATATATATATATATATATATATATATATATATATATATATATATATATATATATATCCTTTAAATTTATCATTGAACCAAGGTCTGTTGTGTTTTTTTGATGCTGTATTTTTGGAAGGCAGTTTTTGTGGGGTGGCTATAGAGATGAGGATTTCCATGAAATTTTTGAAGTCCTTCATAATTTTTCCTTCAACTAGGTTTTAGAATATTTTAAATTCGTTCCATTTCAGCCCACTTAATTTCCAAAGTAGAGGATTTTTATCGCTACATTTCCAGCTTTATAGGATGATTGGCAAGTGTTAGCTACCGCATGTGTCTGCCATTACCTTCCAAGAGAAATCCATGTAAAATTGCTGGATCACATGGAGATAAATCTATTGCCGAGTAACTGCCAGTGAATGGATTTATATAAGTTAGCGTTTTATCCTTATAAATGCATATATCGTTGTTATTAGTTAATGTCCTCCCCTTTTGGGTTGTGTCCTTACAATCCTATATAAGGCTGTGAGAATTAAAGTTCCTTGGTATCATAAATGGTTAAAGGAGTTGTTTATGATTTTATAAATCCAACTTTATTTACCGGTTCAGTCGGATGGATATATACTGAAATAATTTTCATTTAAGGTCATTTTAACAACAACCCCTGTAAAGCTGTTGTAACGTTCATTTTATATTGAGGCACAACAATTCTAACTAGGATGAATGTACCTGCTGTTCTCGAATCACGGTGCCATTCATGTAGTTATATTAATGGTATTCTTTTATATGAAGTTTTTCATTTTGCTTAAGAATATTTCTGTCGATGATAGGTCTGTTATTAGCAGAAGCAGTTCATTTATGTTTGCCTTTATTCTGCGGCAGTTCCAATGGATTATTTGATACATGATTAGCAAATGTTTTCAGGATTTAGCTTAGTATGTGGTTGTGATTTAATTCTCCAAAGTTTTGAGTTTGGAGCTCTAGGCCATTTGTGATTTCTGGCTTTCCCCTTCTATTTCTTCTAGTTTGTCAGATTAATTTATTCTGGGTATTTAGTCATTGTAAAGTCAGCCTTTAATGTTTTTTAGTTAACGGACTAGAGATCGCTGAGATGTTTGCTTTGTAGGACTCGTTTTTGAAGGAGATTTTATATATTTTGGAGAAATATTTTGTGCTTGAGCAGTAGTTTTATCTTTAATATTTCAATCGTTTCATTGGATTTCTTTTGTTGGTTGTGTTTACTATTTTTTGGAGTAAATGTCTTTTATGTAGTTTTAAAATTTAGGTCAATCATTTGGCTCTAAGTATCCGGGTTTCTCAATGAGGGCTCAGTCAGTCAGACTGGTATGGTTTGAGGACATTTTTTGGATTATTTTTGCATAAGAAGGGCCTTTCTACTATTTGCCTCGCCCATATGAATAAGACATTTCTTTTGTACTTCATCTCCGCTATATCCTTTTGTCTTTTTCAGACGTCTCAAGATCATGAGTATGCTGGATGTTTTTCATGACTACCAGCGCTTCTTTCTTCTTAATGGTATCCTTCTTCCGTGGGGTCTGAATCCCTTCTACCACATTTCCCACATGTTGGGTGATTCTACAGGTATCCCTGTGATATCCAAATGTTTAGCACTTGAACCTCGTTAGTGGAGCAGGGATATATTGTTCTACAGGCTCACTATTGCAGCCGACTTTTATGTTTCTAGGCATTTGAGTTGTAGCAAATGTAAGAATATACGTGTCTCTTATTATAGTTTCTCCTTTTCTTTTTATTGTAATTCTACGGTAAATAATTAACCCCTGGCTTACTAAGATAGATGTGATTTCATCAGGTGTGGCCTGAGACAAATCTCTGCTTCTAACGACGACCTTAGATGTGTTTAGTCTTTCATGATAGTAGATTTTTTTTCAGTTTCTCAGAAATGTTCATCTTGATTTTAATCTTGGCGTGTGCTATAGATTATATCTCTACTAGCCAATTGCCCTTCCTCAATTTCTTTACTGTTTTGGGGTTCATCCTATTGGATAGAACCTTTTCATTTAAGAAAGGGGAAAGTTTTGCTAAAGGCTTTTCATCTAGCAACGCGGGCACAAGAAATCTTGGTAATTCTATAGTAATTTCTTTTTCAGAATCAGAATCTGAAAGATAGCATTTGTTGTAGTAGAACGTACTGCCTGTGTGCCCACTCATCTCGGAACCCGACGTCGCATGGACGAAACCCAGTCGCCTTGACAGGCCAGGGATAACCAAACCAGTATTTTCGATTTCGAGAGAGATTATGAGAATCCGTTACATAATTTTTTTGCACTTCCGAAATCTTAAGTGTACATACTGGTATATTTAATCATTTTTTTTTATTTCTGTTGCAAACTGGTATGTTTTATCATATCCAGATTGCTAAAGAAAAAACAGGAAAATGACTAGAATCTTCTTGAAGTTTTATATATCCACTTATTTGCCGCAAAGCTTCCCTCATCTAAATAAAACACAAACTGGATACTTCTTAACTTCAATTGTTTTTATTGACGTTGTGATTTCTTTGTAAATTTTGCGTTTGGCAATCTAAAAGTCTCACAACTGTCGGGTCTTCTGAGCTTTCAAAACTAACACGTTGTAAATAATTTGATCAAACTAATTACTAACTTCAGATTTAGTTTTCTACGAAGATTAAAGTAAGAAAAATAGTCTACAGAAAACTTCCGTTGAAAAGCAAAAGCAGCAGCAGCGTCTGCCTCAGCATTAATAGAATAATGGCGCTCAGCTTAGAAGAAAACCAACGTGTTGTTCCCATCTAAACCTATTGGCTATAAACAAATAGCTTTTCTAAATAACGGACGGTGGATTATTCCTTTTTCGGAAACGTTTTACCATGAGAAAATTTTATTCGTACAATGCCCCACTTACTTTGAAGCCATCTACAATTACATGTCATTACTATTGTCTGAAAACAGCGGAAAAATGAGAATAATAGTGATTTTTTTTTTATTGGTCCGCAACGGAAAATCAAAAGCACACCTTGCCGGCAGTGGTTCGACTTAATTTTACGACAAATAACAAAAGACTTTAGCTAATACTTTACTCTTGTGAAAGAAAGAACCTCTGGCAATTGGTTCTTTGAAGTATAAAGTCTCTTTAAAGCAAAAGAAACAAAAACGCCAGGACAAAATCAGCTTAAAATAAACCGACAGCTTTTGCTAAGTAATTTTCGTAATACATACGACTGCCCACATAGATTTTACTCTCAAGAAAAAAAAGAAGTCGAATTTCATTTCATAAAGAGATGACCCAAAAAAAAGACTATTTCGTATATTTTCTATTAAAACAACTATTCATCTACGATGACCGAAATTAAACAAATTCGAACCTGGTCACCAAATACATGGGGGACTTCTTGGCAATCTCAGGTGCATTAAACTTCGATATGCAGGTGGTTCAATGGGCTTCCACACCTATCACACGGAAAACAGCGAATCTTGTACGGTCAGCGATGTTAAGCAATGTCGGAGCTGGTCAGTAATTAGATGAGTAACATCTTGGGAACATCAAGTGCTGTCAGCTGGAATCTTCGTGTGGTGTAATGCGCTTACAGCCATATTTTTCGTGCTATCACTGGTTAAGCATAATCGAGCCTGGTCAGTAACTAGATGGGTAACATCTCGCAAATACCAGACACTACAAGTTTTATGTGCCGGTGGAGTAATGCACAGCCATGTCACTTTTGAAAATAGAGATTTTAGTACGATCACCGAAATTAAGTTGAAGCTGGTCAATAACTAGGTGGGTTACATCTTGGGAATATCAGGTGGTGTAGGTTTCGGTGTGTGGGTGGTGTAATCTGCTTACGGCCATACCACGTTGAAAACACAGGTTTTTGTACGATCTCTAAAGTTAAGCAACGTCGAGCATGATCAGTAATTAGATGGTCGAGCAATTAGGTATTCCAGCTTGGAGGGGCGGATGGTTTAATGGATAACAGCTCAAAATTGGAAATTGGAGAGCTGAGTTCTAGTTCCAGTCGGGTTTATTATATTCATTTACGCGTAAATAGGCTTACTCTGATATCTGCGTTAATTGTTGGGCCATTTATGAGCAAATCAATCAGTATCCCCCCTAAAAAAATCTTGCAATCTAAAAATATTTTCTGGCATTAAAACACCCACAAAAGGTTGATAAGTCGTAAAAAAAAACACAGATCAATCAGTTTCATTTTCAATGTAAAATATTTCTGTGGTATATGAATAAACATTAAATGATCGAATTACTTCTTTTTTCTTAAAAGGTTGTTTTAAGTCAATTTATACACGTGTGTTTTGTGAATGTGTCAGATGGATGTTTGCAAACATATAACATTGAAGCACCGGTCCACGTTCGATCACAGATTAGTTCAATAGACAACAGCTGAGAATGAGAACTAGTGGAGCCGAGTTAGATTTCTAATCATGCTCTTTCCACCCACTTACATGAAAATAATCTTGGGAAATATATATATATATATATATATATATATATATATATATATATATATATATATATATATATATATATATACGCTTCCCTACACCCCATATATACGCTAAATAACACATATTTGTTTCTATGACAGGTGAATCTTTCAAATGCAGACACAGACGACAAGAATAAACGTGAGACAACTCCGGTTGAGGAAACACCATTAGACAGGACACAGAGAAACAATAAAGTTAATGAAACAGTAGCTAAAACTAGATGTTCTTTTTTATAAATTAGGTAAAGAAGCAGAAAAATATTACAGTAATAAAAACAAAGAAAAGACGTAGCTATTTGAAAATAATCTGGTCTGTTGATTCTGCTTGTCTATTTAGAGATACTTGATAAAATCCTAATTAGAATCTGCAATATTATCAGTCCTGGCCTGGCCTCTCGGCTTCATAACTGCATAATGTAGCTTTTCTGTGCTTTTATACAAATACTTTAAGGTGATTGATTCGATTATCTTTCTTATTATGTCCCACGAATTTAACCGATGTACTTGATTGCAAGTAGTTCCGAACATTTTGGCTTTAGCATTAACCATTTATTCTCATGTTGAACGTCTGCGGGTTCACTCACATCAAAGCTGTAGAAATTAGCCTCGGGTTTACGGTGATAAAAGCATACTTGGCTGGAAATAAAACGTACAGAAATTAAAGGAAATCGTGGTAAATTTTAAGTTAATTTAATATAATTTATTTATATTTTTGTGTCTATTTGTGTGTGTATTTTTTAGGTTATAATTGTTTTATGGTACATAGAATGAGAGGAAGAAGTCACTTCGTATTATTGCACGCCATATCAGAGACAGAAGATGGACACGTGTTGCCCTTTCAAGGTTCGTGACGAAGAGGGTTAATTTAACGAGATATTAGTATTTCCGGTATGAAAAAAATTATGTTGAATGTTGGGAGTATTTTTATTATTTTTTATTGAATTTCTTTTAAACAAAGTTTAAATATTTTTATTTAGTTTAATTTTATTATTATTATTATTATTATTATTATTATTATATTTTATTTTATTTATTTATAATAATAATGTCCCTAAAACGCACTTCCGTGTTCCGGCTTTCCAGTTGTCGTTGGTCATCGACAAATTAAATGTAATTTCATCTGCTTTCTTAATTTTATTATTCTGTCTCATTAATATTTTTACACTTGAATCTTAGTGGCTTCATTGCCTTGCTTGGGGCGAAATGATTAAAACAAGAAATTAAGGGGCCTTCCTTTACATTTCATGAGTACACCGAGCATAAACTTACTTTGGTATGGGTGAAACCAGTATATAGTGAGATCAGCACAGATCAATACATTTTAAATAAAGGTTTCAGATGATTATCAAATTTTATATATAGTTCGCACTCAAACATTTTACAGATGTTTGGAATTCCGAAGACATATGGCCTAGTGGCTAAAGAGGTTGGTTAGATCTAGTGACTAGTTCCAAAGAGTTGTGAGTTCGATACAAGGCTGTAGCAGTGCTGAACCAAAAAAAATGTGGAGTTGAGTTAAAGAGAAAACTGAGATATCCGGAAGAGGCATGAGACGTCCAACTTGAACAATCTACCTCGATGGACGAAATAAAAGCTTCAATTCGAAATCCCAATCACTTCAAGAAGACCGGAGCATACAATGGTCGAAAACGGTGTGAATATGGCAATGAAGATGAGGATAACAGTTTGAATGATGTAAATAAATCAAATGAGGACAATACCTTATTATGGTAATTTACCCACGCACGCATGGACTCTCCAAGCTATAAATAGGAGCAGGTACTGCCTTTTGGAGAGAGAAGTTTACAGCAGTTAGCTCTAGCACTCGGACCGAACATTCTTGCTGTAGCACTCTCGTTTTTATAAGTTTGTATTACTGTTTCTGTTAATATATTTGTTTAATTCTATTCCTCTCTTGTGTCTTTATTTCTGGTTCTAACAAAGACACAACATATTTCATCTCAGAGATATAAATAAATACCTGAGCCTTTTCAAATTTTAGCTTGATCCGTGACACACGTCGACATAACAGCAACACATTCTGTCATTATAATCTCTACAGTGATTTCATTTTCTCTCTATGACACAGCTTCATTGTAACAATGCAAAAATGTAAAAGCCTTACTTCCAAATCACTTTTTAATAAACTAAAGCTACTCACTAGACATATAACTCAAAAGAGACGCCATCAGTGACAAAGAAAAGTAACAATAAAGACATTAAAGTTGTTTCCAATTCATACAATATATATATATATATATACTAGCAGCATGGCTCGGCATTGCCCGTGCTTGATTCAAAAATCGTACGACTCATACACCAATTGCTATCACTTGAGTTAAAATATTTTTGCCCTTCCATGCCTTTAAAGGAGTGCCCTTTGCCGTGCTGATGTTGCTACATGCATTACTTCTTGCCTATCTCACACTGCGAAGTTTTTCTAAGCTCTATACTAAACATTAAATCTGTTACGAAAAAAAGAACTACACAAAATGAACACAAAACGATCAGCTTTATAAAGGGACTCGTAACGGGAAAAACCGAATGAAAAAAGAATGTTAACAACAAATACTTTTTCGCAACCAACCCAGTTCTGCGGAATAAGAATCAACATTGAGTTTAAGCAAGCGAATAAGTCAATTGGAGTCAAGTGCCATGCAGATTTAAATTTTTCCCACTCGTGACGAATGCAGTTATCGATTTTTTTGCATGCTAGTTAACATTCGTGTCAGTCAGCTGTTGGCTCTCACGCTGGGCAATAGAATCTTCCTACCTATTCGTGGCAGCCAGCTATAGGCTCTCATTCTGGCCAGTACAAAATGGTCGCAAACTACATGAAAACTACCGTAGAAGCATGAGAAAATCGATTATTTCCATTATCGATGGGAGTTTGGAAATGCAGAGTCAGTCTTGGCCTTCTCGCTAACTTGGAGCATCTGTATGTAAATTTTGGTGCAAATCCGTCGAAAATTCCAGTCGTGCATTTGTTACACACACACACGCACACACACACACACACACATACTGCCTTATATATAATATATATATATATATATATATAATTTTATTATTATAATATTTTTATTATAATAGATAAAAATATTTTAAAATCGCTACACAAAATTTTTCATGTTTCAATCCTATGATTGTACTTGATCAGACGATAGTAGATAACATGTGATAAAAATGATTTATTAGGCAAATTTAAAAACAAATAGTTACCTCACTCCGGAAGTTATTGGGTGCGGGCACATAAAGTCAGAATTAAAACATATATCTGTGGGTATGTCTCTATTAACCAATTAAAACCTGATCTACGCTGAAAATAGAGAAATAAGGTCAGTTGGTAGAGGTGGGTGGCTTATGTTATATGTCATAATAAACTGACGCTTCGACCTGTCATCCAACGATAATAGCAATCATGACAGCGACAAATGTATTATGGATGTAGCCAAGTATGATGTTCTGATTTGTTAAAGTAGATAGAAAGTTTTCAGAAACACATTTAAAATAATTATATTCAGGAAGCTTCTGAAAGCGGCTAAAAGCTAAAATTAAAAATGGGGAACATCTATATACGATGCTACAAATACTGGATTGCAACAAACTGTGGAGTTTACTCCATCTACTCTTTCACTTTTTTGACACACACACACACACACACACATATAAACTGATCCACAAAAAAGAGCTCAATGAATGTATCATTACAGAGCAAATAATTAATAAACGAAAAAACCCAAAATTACCTCATATAGGGAATAGCCTATTTCGGCAGACGAAAATATCGGTCCTCAGTCTTAACAACCCCATTGTGAATTGACTTCGTGTTAGAAATAGAAATTTAACTGTGAACGTTAAAAAAAAAAAAAACTGTCGCAAACTTAATACAGTCTATATATAACCTCAATGTTTCAGTCAGGCAAAAGGCACGAGACAGAGCTCAGGGGAAAGTGGAAGGTAATTGTCTTAAAGCAAAGTAGTTTTAAAAAAATTAAACGCGAACATTATAATTATGACATTAATTTGGGTATATATGAAAAATGAAATGTAAATTTGTAATTAAAAGATGAACAAAAAGGTGTTTAAAATAACTTTAAAATATATATATAAAAGGATGTAAGTGATGAGTTGAAAGAGCGTTGGAAGATCTTGAGTAGGGGAAAGTTTATGAGTTTTAATTAATATAGGGTAAAGAGGGCGGGAAATATATAAATTATAATTAGTTATACAGTCGACATATGAAGAGTTGGGGGTGAAATTTATTTAAATATATTAGCTAATTAAATTAAACCTATATTATGGAATCTAAATTTGTTTTTATGGTGACAGTTTAACACTAATTCATTCCTCTGATTAATAATGATTCCTCTGATACATACATACACACACACACACACACACACACACACACACACACACACACATATATATATATATATATATATATATATATATATATATATACAGAGAGAGAGAAAGAGAGAGAGAGAGAGAGAGAAAGACACACACACATATATATGTGTAAAGAAAAATTTCAGCAGGTTCAAAGGTATTCTTAAATGCTAATAAAAATACATTTTTTAATAAAATATATTTCGTCAAGTAACCCATTCCTTTTCGTCTTGGAATTTTTTTTTTTTTAAATTCCCTGAAATTAAGGTAAAAATTAACAACTATGCCTGAAGATGGTACTGGTACTTGTATGCGTCGAAAACATTTGCAAACTTTATGGATTGAACACCTAATCCATCGTATACTTAATAAAAAGAAGGATAGTGTCGTTCAGCCAGTGGTCAGTAAGTTAATGATTTTTTAATGCTTTAGCGAAGTGAATTTGCCGTTAATTACATTGATTTATTGTTTGAATGGATTTTTATGATATTAAGTTGCATTACTTCTTTATATATATATATATATATATATATATATATATATATATATATATATATATATATTTTAGAGAGAGAGAGAGAGATCATCATATTCGACAAAAATGAAACTCACAGGAAAGTTTAACAGATTTTTTCTTGATCATTCTATTTAATAGAAAATGTTTAAATAAAGCTGTTCTACGTGAAGATCTATCTCTCTCTCTCTCTCTCTATATATATATATATATATATATATATATATATATATATATATATATATATATATATATATATATATAATTATTAATCAGATGAATGAACTTGTCTCAAAATGTCGACATAAAAACAAATTCAAATTTCCGTAATATAGGTTTAACTTAATTAGCTACTATATTTCCATAATTTTCCCACCCCTCTAAAACTTCAAATGTGGGATGTATAGCTAATTAATTAAATTAACTTTACTAATTTGTTCTTTGAAGGGCTATTTTATAATATATATATATATATATATATATATATATATATATATATATATATATATATAGAGAGAGAGAGAGAGAGAGAGAGAGATCGATAGAGAGAGAGAAAGAGAGAGCGATAGAGAGAGAGTGAGAGTGAACGTTATTTTTATTGGATACTCGTATTTGAATAGACGCTCCGTTTGCTTATTAAACTATATATTTTTCGTCTACCGGCCTTAATATTGGAGAGATCTTATTAAATTTGGTTAGAGCGTGTATATATGCATTTATAGACAATGTGAACAGGCAAATCGGCACTGTATGGCATGTCTCGGTTATGGCAATAATCAACATCCAGCAGAAATGCCTCGGATCAGGGGTTTTAAAGAAGCATGAGACTATCTGTTAATTACTGTACACAGGTCCACTTTGAACCGGGGTGGTAGCACTTGTTATCATCTCAACTATGAGCAAATAGTGAACACCCGAAACTGGGATCAAAACATTATGAAAGCAAAAAAGGTATATTTTTATAGCAGAAATACCTTATAATATTAAAAATTACCAAAACTCCGGAGAAAATTAAATTTCGGCATTAAATGATCCATAAGGTGTTGACATGCCATTAAAGAAACAAACCAAGGAACTAACATTATATGGTAATCGTTGAGTTTCACGCTTCATTTTGTGATCTTCAGGAGTTCCTGTTTTCTCTTGTTCAATTTTCCGGCGCAAAGTTTTATTTTTGAAGTCTCCTTTCATCAAAACAAGTTTAGTAGAGATTGAATTTGTGGCCAACAGACCATTTTTCACGTTCTTAATTAGTTGGAAAAATGATGTCTGACATGAAATAGCTTTCAACGCCAATAAGTGCCATTGAACTCACCTTTGACCTTCCTGAACGACAACTGTGGATGGGATAACAGCCCGTGCAGGTCCATTCGCTGTAGAATTAATATTCCTGATGGAAACAAATTTCGATTTGGTTTTCTCTTTTATCCTTGCGTAAAATATATGCTACAAGACGTATTCATCTGACCTGCCTGTTTGAACTCCAGAATTTCCAGATGGACAGACTACCTGACAGCTTCGTTAAATATATTAATAGCATCTAAACATTCCATACCATCTCGATAAGACTCCATCCGCCTAGGAGTTTTTTCTTACCTAATGCTGATACAGAAGCCGCGCTTTTACGAATAACTCGAATTTCAGTCACTTAAGCTGTCAACAAAAACTGGCGTGTATTTCCGTTTGAATTAAATTTGAATTCGTAATGCAAAACTTCTGATTAATTCTGTTAGACATGCTATGAAGTTTAGACATAAATTAAGCCAATCAGGTCGACAGTTTGAATGACAGAAAAAGGTTTTTTTTTTTTTGCCAAGTTATCTTTGTTCGGTGTTGTGGGGGTGGCAGACATATTTCAGTAACTCATTACTGATAGCCAGAAAAATTTCAACAGAAAACGTTAATTCTGATATGCACGTCACTGATAGATATATATCACTCATCACATGGAAAAATATCTTAATACACACGGATTTCCAACTGCCAGTTGGTTGATTCCAACACGGTAACAGTAATATATAGCTCTCATCTTGGCTTAGTAATAACTTCTACAGATAAACATGCGGGGATTAGCTTAGTTTGTCTCCAATAGTATATAACAAATTTTCAATCAGATAAAAGAATTGAACTGGTATTAAAAATATAGTCAAATTTTCTTGAAATATAGTGTTTCTTTTTTAAGCATTTCACAGAAAGGAAGGTTATAAATCCACTAAGACAGAAACCAGAAGAAAGTTATCAGAGAGAAATGCTAGAAAATGGAATGACAGCAGACCAATGATAAAACCTATCTCGTCCTGTGTATAGCAATCAGCTACATCGGGAAGCAAAGCATGTGATAAGGAAGTTTCAAGCAGCGCGGAAACACTTCTTAATTGCTATTTTTTCCAGATTAACCCAGAGCAAGGGTTGTAGTATCTGTTACGTTGCCAGCTACAGGCAAATAGTGAATCCCCAAATTGGGGTTAAAACTTGAAAATATAAAAATAGATTCGAAAAAAATTACTAACAATGCACTTTCATAGTAGAAAAAAAATTACCCCCTATATATTTTTGGAAAGAAAAATTACCAAAGCTGACGAAAAAAATATAATATCAGCATTAAATGACCCATAAGGAGTTGATGTGCCGTTAAACATACCAAAACACTGTGACCTAGACTGTCAAAGTATTACTGCGCTATAATTTGTTTAACGGGGGTACCAAAGAGGAAAGTCAATTCAGAACAATTATCATAAAAATATTCATAGAAAAGTCACAGGGAAGCTATGTTAGAGCGATGGAAAAGTAAATTGAAGCTGATATGTCTGATAAGAACCGATAAGATTACAGATTCTTCGTTGGATTTTGTCCAGAATCTCTAGATACGTCAGACCAGATGTGTCAACTTTATTCAATGCACAAAAGAAAGGTAAACATCTAAATGTACCAGATAAAATTGGTTGAAAAAAAAGTGTCTAGCAAATCACAGTGAACTAACCTTGACGTTTCTAATCTAAAAAACTCAATTTAATCTCATCTTGTAATATAATCTAATTAATTAAGTAATCTAATCTAATAGAATTTATTCAATTCACAAAATAATGGTAAACATTTAAATGTACCAGATAAATTCGGTTGTGAAAATGTGTCTAGCAAATCACAGTGAACCAATTTTGATGTTTTTAATCTAATAAACTTAATTTAATCTAATAATCTAATGTGATTTAATCCAATCTGATCTAATATAATCTGGTCTAATCTAATCTGGTCTAATCTAATCTAATCTAATATAATATAATTAATTTATTAATGAATTTAATCTAATAACTGTACAAAATAATGGTAAACGTTTAAATGTACCAGATAAATTCTGTTGAGAAACCTCTCTTGAAAATCAAAATGAAACAAACTTGAGGTTTCTAATCTAATAAAGTAATTTTAAAGCAGATAGAAATTAAACACTTTTCAAACTGAAGCTAATTCATCTCCTTGAAAATTATTGGTATCGATTGATAACTTCTCTGATTTTCCAAAAGAGGTTTTAACCATATATAATAATAAACCTTGTATGTAATTTAAGTAAATTAAATTCCTTTTAGAATTACAACGGTTGATTGACAAGTGAGGTCTCCAGTCATACAAAACAAATTTCAGACCAGACAGAATTATAAATATACTGGTATCACTATGAGAAAAAAATTATTTTCAAACTTACAAGGGTTGATTGCTTTGTAAGGTTACCTATCCTATAAAATAAGACGGGGTTATGAAACTAATAACAAAATAGGTAAATTTATTTCTCTCTGAACTTTCTATTAGTTGATTTATAAATAAGATTTCCATTTCTATAAAATACATTAAACCAGATAGAATATGATAATTATAACAAAGTGAGGTAAAGTCATTTATCTCGTAAATTATGAGGGTTGATTTAGAAGCAAGATTTCTAATCTTATAAAACACGTTTTAGACTAAACAGAATAAAAACATTCTCATGATAATTAAGTAAACATATTTTTAAACCTACAAGGGTTACTGATAAGTAAGATTCTGAATCCTATGGAAGGAGTTTTCAACCTGCTAGAACCGGGTTTACCATCTTTTATTACGTCATCACCCACTTTGACATAGAAAAAATTTCCAATGCTCACCTGTATAGTAACTATTCAAAAGCATGCAAAGATTGTTTAGTAAAATTTGTTCCTGGTTCATAAATTGACTATTATGATGTACCGTAATTCCCCATATATAATACACATTTTCCTCTAAAAAATAAGCTAAACTGGGTGGGGGTGTATTACGGACAGCTACAACAAATCTTTGAGAAATTGCCGTTTCATTTGTCGATTTCAGTTGCGAAATGATTGACCACAGCAAAATCCAACAATTTGACACTAACATTCGGCAACTGCGACCCCATAAAGATGTCAAATACAATCATATGTATCTAACAATACTTACAAACTTAAAATAAAATAAGAATTATCATAAAACTAAATTACAATAATATTATTCTATGTTTAAAACCAGTTTTGTGAAAAAAACTACATACAGATCCGGAAGATTGCATATTTTATCGAACAAAAACAGGTTAATGAGTCTGCGCAGTAGACATAATATAAGTATTTCCGTTTCCTTTTAGAATCGTGATGATTGGAAATTTTCATAAATATCTTCAATTACAGCTTGAATAAGAGTAGGAAACGCTGGCCGTAATGAACTTGGATAGGTACAATATATAGGGTTTGATTACAAATAAGGCGGTGCGTATTATGCATGAGTAGATGCTTTTTCCCATACTTTCAGCACAATTTTAGTGGTGCATATGCTTTGCTTTTATTTTTCAAGAACCCACCTTCTCACCCGATTCATTTAACCTTTATCCGCGATGGCTAACTAAGGGGAGTAGATTTCTCAGCAAGATTACACAACCTGATACATATAAAGTACGCAGATGGCACAATTTTGATAGCAGACAAATAATGAGAAATGCAGTAACACGTAAAGAAGTTTTAGGTCAGATAGAATAATGAAACTGCTGTCAGAATGAGGTAAAATAACCTAAACAAAGAAGAAGAAAGCAAAAACAAAGGAATAACTCTCAATTTAGATGTGATTCTACAGATGGATGCTGGGCATGCAATGGGCGGAACATGCAAATAAGGACGTTTTAAGGAGAATGGCAAAAGGTGTGGATACTTCAGCTTAGGATCAACAAAAAAGAAAGTTGTGTCTCCTGAGACATATAATAATGTATGGAGCATCGTTGATAGAACCGTAACTGGGGGAAGTTATAAAAGGAAAAACACGGCTTAGATCAAAGATGAAAAGTTCGTTAAGGAGAGCCATGTTTGATCAGGTCCGGAAACGGTAACAGAAGAAGAAGAAGAAGAAGGAAAGAGGAGAAAGAGGGGAAGAAGGAGGAGGAGGGGGAATAATGAGGAGGAGGAGGGCAAGAAGAAAGAGGAGGAGGGGAAGAAGAAAAAGGAGGGGAAGAAGAAGAAGAATGATGATGACGAGGAGGAGGAGAATAAGGACAAGGAAGAGAAGAAGAAGTAGAAGAAGAAGGGAAAGAGGAGGAAGAGGGGATGAAGGAGGGGGAATAATGAGAAGGAGGATGGCAAAAAGAAAGAGGAGGAGCGGAAGAAGAAAAAGGAGGGAAGAAGAAGAATGATGATGATGACGAGGAGGAGGAGAATAAGGACAAGGAAGAGAAGAAGAAGAAGAAGAAGAAGAAGAAGAAGGGAAAGAGGAAAGAGGGATGAAGGAGGAGGGGGGAGGAGGAGGGAATAATGAGAAGGGGAGGGTAAAAAAAGAGGAGGGGGAAGAAGAAAAGGAGGGAAGAAGGAGGGAAGAAGAAGAATTGAATGATGATGATGAGGAGGAGAATAAGGACAAGGAAGAGAAGAAGAAGAAGAAGAAGAAAAAGGGAAAGAGGAGGAAGAGGGGATGAAGGAGGATGAGGAGGAGGGGGAATAATGAGAAGGAGGAGGGCAAAAAGAAAGAGGAGGAGGGATTGTGTCAAGAAAAGGAGGGAAGAAGAAGAAGAATGATGATGACGAGGAGGAGGAGAATAAGGACAAGGAAGAGAAGAAGAAGAAGTAGAAGAAGAAGGAAAAGAGGAGGAAGAGGGGATGAAGGAGGGGAATAATGAGAAGGAGGATGGCAAAAAGAAAGAGGAGGAGCGAAGAAGAAAAAGGAGGGGAAGAAGAAGAAGAATGATGATGATGAGGAGGAGAAGAATGAGGACAAGGAAGAGAAGAAGAAGAAGAAGAAGAAGAAGAAGAAGAAGGGAAAGAGGAGGAAGAGGGGATGAAGGAGGAGGAGGAGGGGGAATAATGAGAAGGAGGAGGGCAAAAAGAAAGAGGAGGAGGGGAAGAAGAAAAAGGAGGGGAAGAAGAAGAAGAATGATGATGATGAGGAGGAGGAGAATAAGGACAAGGAAAGAAGAAGAAGAAGAAGAAGAAGAAGAAGAAAAGAAAAAAAGAGGAAACAGAAGAAGGGATGAAGGAGGAGGAGGAGGAGGGGGGAATTATGAGAAGGAGGAGGGCAAAAAAAAGAGGAGGGGGGAAGAAGAAAAGGAGGAAAAGAAGAAGAAGAATGATGATGATGATGAGGGAGGAGAATAAGGACAAAGAAGATGAAGAAGAAGAAGAAGAAGAAGAAGAAGAAGAAGAAAGAAAAGAGGAGGAAGATGGGAAAAAGGAGGATGAGGAGGAGGGGAATAATGAGGAGGAATAATGAAAGGAGGAGAGGAGGATTCTTTATCCTAAGAAAAAGGAGGGGAAGAAGAAGAAGAATGAAAGATGATGAATCCCCCAATGAATCTCAGGAAGAGAAGAAGAAGAAGAAGAAGAAGAAAAGAAGAAGAAGAAGAAGAAGAAGAAGAAGAAGGAGAAGAAGGAGGAAGAAGGGATTTAAATATTATAGGAGGGGAATAATGAGAAGGAGGATGGCAAAAAGAAAAAGAGGAGGAGGGAAGAAGAAAAGAAGGAAGAAGAAGAAGGATGAAGATGATGACGAAGAGGAGGAGAATGAGGAAAAGGAAAGAAGAAGAAGAAAAGAAGAAGAATAAAAGAAGAAGAAGGAAGAAATCCAAGGAAGAGGGGATTGAAGGTGGAGGAGGAGGGGGAATAATGAGAAGGTGGAGGGCAAAAAAAAAGAGGAGGAAGGGAAGAAGAAAAAGGAGGGGAAGAAGAAGAAAAGTAATGATGATGAAAAAGGAGGAGAATAAGGACAAGGAAGGGAAGAAGAAGAAGAAGAAGAAGAAGAAGAAGAAGAAGGTAAAATGAGGAGTAGAATGAAGATGAGGTGGTATAGAAGCAAAATATATAATTTATGCTCATTGATTTCCCATTCGTTGATTTCGTTGATTTTGTTTAGCGGCATATCAACACCTTTATAGGTTATTTAATGCAGAAATTTATATATTGAACACATAATTTTATACTTTCACGGTAATAAAAAAGGTATTTTTAATTATAGTTTTTAGGTCCTAAAATGTAATGCTTGTAATTTCACTACCAAAATCTATCGGTCATTTTACTATAAAAATGGACTGCAGATTATTCTTATTTCGGTATTTTCCCATAGCTGGACATTTACAGGTGCTACCACCCCGGTCCGTGTAACTTATTGTCACGCGTGGTATTTCAAACTGACTATCGCATATTTTTTTAATTTTATCACAGTTACAATAAGTTTGTTTTTGTAATTTACTCTTGAAAATGATCTTGCGAAAGATCGAAAAACAATTTAGGTAAAAAAAAAAAACTTCGATACCTTCCTTGATGGATTTCATCTTAACTTCAAGAAACTGATGAGACATTTGCAAAGGATGAGTAGACACAATATTCCTATATCAGTAAATGAAACTATTATATATATATATATATATATATATATATATATATATATATATATATATATATAAGCAAATATATATCCGACAGTATGAAGAAAAATATACATAAGAAAAACAAAAATCCTAATATGCAATTATGCTGTTTTAATGTTTCAAAATACTCTATTTTAGGAATACGTTTTTCACAACATCGCCCACGTGACGTCGACGTGATCATATTGAAACGGGACGCTGATGTCTGTTATCTGTTTTTGATTAGTCTTACTCTTATGTCCATCGTCTTTTCATGTTGAATTGGATATAGTCTAATGTTAATTATGTTTTATGAATATGTCCTGAAGATGGTCTGCTAGACCGAAACGTCCGACGTTGACATTATATTAACATTAAAACAGCATAATTGCATATTAGGATTTTTGTTTTTTTTCCGTATAATTTTCTTCATATATATATATATATATATATATATATATATATATATATATATATATATATATATATATATATTCGAACATTATAACATAAATTTGTTATAAAATGACTACAAAAATACCCATTTTGTTTCAACACTTCTGGTGTTTTATCAAGTGATGGTGTTGAATGTAGAATAAAGGCTTTTAAAATGATCAAATCAATCAAACACCCCTCGCTAGGGGAAACTCTGTTACATAAGCTGCAATATCCAATCAAAATACAAGTATATGAGAATTTAAAAAAAACTTGACAACGAACCATGGTTATAATAATTAATGCTTTAATGTTAGGGTTATACTAACATAGAATCATTCTAACTTACTATTTTACTTTTACTGGTGTTAAATACTTTTGCATATAGGTTATTTTATTTATTGTTAATAAATGTTTCTCAAAACAGTGGTTTTAAATTTTCCTTCTATATTTAGATCGACAATGTTCGTTTAAATATTTCCTATAAGTTTCCTTGAAATTGATCTGTTATTTTTTGAGATATGTAAGAAATAAATACTTTTGCTACCCACTGTATATAAATATATATATATATATATATATATATATATATATATATATAGAGAGAGAGAGAGAGAGAGAATTTTTTTGCAGAGAGTTTTATGACTTTCAAACGATTTATATATATAGAGAGAGAGTTTTATAAATTGATATGAAGAGATGTGTATTTATGCGTTTATATGTCTCGAATCTTACTGGATTTTTTTCGTTTTATGCAGAAGGTGGTGGCTGATTGTTTAACATGCAGTCTAATTGATTTATTTTATCACGTGATCAGGCAGAATCATTTTTGCGCCAATATGTATATATATATGTGTGTGATTGTGTGTGCGTGTCGCGGAAATAATTATACTACATCATTATTCTAGTTTTATAGCGTCACGCCGTAGCAAATGATCAGCGTTTTGTTCAAGATAAATCATTTTTCTTTTCTTTGTTTTTCCCAAAATAATCCTTGATTCCTTCTTTAATGTTGATTGTAAATGAAGAGTCAGTAAATTCTAACAATTTTCGGGCGCATCAAATCTGCAAAGATTGACAATTCAATAATTCTCCTTGCAGAACAACGGACCCTCCTTTAAAACAAACCGGGGCATCATTAGCAGAAACCTCATTGTCAACGGAATTTGGCTCCCTGCTTTATCATTCTCCTGGCCTGTACTGGGCGTGTAAGAAAGGTGGTTGGCCTCAACTGACTTGATGCGATAACGAGTTTCCGTTTGGCTTGTTGGCGAAAGGAGTTAATATCTTCGAAAGAATCAGCAATAATCACGACTGTTTCGATGTACCTATCCCTATGTTGATAATTTCATTATGGCTTTATGTTAGGCCCCGAACAGGCTGAATTGTCTCATTGCTCGTGGCATAATCAGGTAGATATAATGTTTATGAAAGTCATCAAGCTAGCCTTGCCGTGTCATAAAATCTCGCAGATTCTCGTGTGCTCACACTTAAGCTGCTAGTGATACACCATCTACTCATATATAGCAATAAGCTCCAGTTAGTGGAATTAGAATCTCATGAGTGTTAGCTAATGAAGTCCGCTGAATACAGTCGTATTTAAGAGATACTATTTCTTTCATAAATTTGAGTACGGCTAGATTTTCTCAATGTCTCTCCAACTATTATTTGCAGAGAAAAATCCAGATACCTGTTAACAAGTTCATCAACATTTTATGCATATATTACTTTTCAAAATCTCTGATCTGTTTTTTTCTGCTATGAATTGAGATACCTGAGAAAATCCAAACAAGAATGCGTAATATTATTGTCTCTAACCTGACATCTCGGCTTCAGTCTTTTTCTCAGCGTCTCAAAAGAACTTTCCTGTGCCTTTTCAGACAAAGGTGGTACTCGAGTGAAAGGAACAGCAACACGCGGGTAGATGAAAGAAAGGGCGGTTTATTGTAAAAGAGAATACCCTGCTGAAAGACGAGAAAACGAGTAGTAGACTAGTAATTCCTGAAGCAGGGATATCTACGAACCGCTTCACGCAGAAGGCCGAATTTAATGTTGTGTATCTGAGCCCGTAGGCTCAGCAAAAAATTGCCTGTATAAAACTGGATCTGGTAGCTGTTTCCCGAGAGGAGACTCTGCCCTTCGAAATAGCCTCGTCTGGGGATCCTCTCTGCCCGGAGGCCGGGATTTTGACCAGCGCAGCGTGAGACGGATCCATAACTCTAGACTAATTTCCGAAGCAAGGATATCTACCAACCGTCCCAAGCTATCAGATGTGGCACAAGGCCGAGTTTAACCATCATAGCTGGAGACAAATCTCCAACACTAGAGTAATTTCTGAAGCAAATCGCCAGATATATCCTGTGCATAATGTATATATCTACTGATATAGTCACTCCACAATAGGCGACAGGGAGAGTGGGACATTCCATTACAGCACCACCCCTTCGGACTATTGCCCTCATCTTAGACGCCATATTTATCACAACGTTTCGGCCGTTGTACGCTCCGGCCTTCTTCAGGTGGTTGGAATGTCGAACTGAACCCTTTATTTCGCTCGCTGGGGTAGACTGTTCTAGTTCCACGTGCCATGTTTGATGGATGTTATCAGTTATCTCCTGTTAATTTTCCCTCTGAAAGTTCTCCACTGCCTTAACCGGGTATTGAACTCACACTCTTTGGGTCTTGTCACTGGATCTAACCAACGTCTTTATCCTTGAGGACACATGGCACAGTGGATAAATAAGGTTCTTTAAGAATGTTATATACCTTACCTGTGAACACTAATGGGTATGTTCCAATCCTCAGAAATACGTTAGACCCTATTGTAAGTGTGGGTAATATGCTGTCTATATAGTCCACCACTAGCAGTGGTTTACCTATACACGCCGCTGGCGAGTATTGTATCCGGTATTTACCCGGTAAAAAATCGAAAATTATTTCCAAACTTCAACAAAAATCAAGAATGGTCTACGAAAATGGTATCGACAAGCTTGTACAACGATGAGGGACAGTTGTTAAAACCAATAGAGATTATGTACTCGACAAATAGATGTCTTTTTTTTCAATATAAAATTTAATAAATTTTCTAATCGGTCACGAACACTTGCAATGATCTAAAATAAACATTAGAAAATCATACAAATTTTTCTTCCAGTTCAGCGCCATGTAGCGACGTCTAGATTATAAAATTAAACAGGAAAAATCAAGCTAGAAAATAGTTTACATGAATTAATTTTAGAACGATAAGAAACTTCTATGGCAATTTTCACTGTTCGTTGGCGGAAAATTTGCTGGGTTATTGAAATAATTATTTTACTAATTAAATTTTATTACTGTAATCTTTTGTTGTAAGGTTTTGTATAATTTGTGTTTTTTTTTCTTTTCAGAGAAATAGCACTGGCTGAACAAAATTGATAAGACAGAGATAGAGAAAGAAAGAGATAGCTCTGTAGGTATGATATGATTCGGTATCCTTCAGTGATATGTTTGAAATACAGTTCACATTCATTTGGCCTATTTGTGGTACATAATTTCGACCGGTAAAATATTCCGTATTTCGTCATATTTTGCTTGATAAGTCAGTCATTATGGTTCCTAATTTTTTCGATTTGTCGTTACATTTTTCGACTCCATTTTTATTGTTTTAATGTCATATATATATATTTTTTTATATTTAAATGTTTTCATTCCCGTTCTTTTTTTAAAGACATTATTTGTTCCAATCCTTGTAATATGGCGCATACCATTTTCTTCTGGTGTCTCGACCGAAGGATTTGGGGTTTCCTCATATAGTTTTATACTAACGTTCAACATTAACCAGTATAGGTCCGAGAGACAAAAAAATACCAATGGTTCCGAAATATTTTTTATCTGTGCTGCATTTTCGGAATGAAAATTTATTCGCGCCTCACTAAAACTAAGTCCCGGTAAAGACGCACAAGCAGCCCTATGCCAAAGGACCTCCAGAGAGAAGATTAAAGGGAGATAACTGCGTATTCAAAGATAATCATTGATAACACTCTCCTCCAATTTGAGGAACCTAGTTACTATATTCTGAAAACTTGATATAATGTAAAAATATCACAATGATAAAATCGGTCAATAATGACTTATAACTATTTACACTAAGACTCATACATGCAATTGCAAGTAATCCATAATTATCATATTTTAATTTTTGAAAAATCATATTTTTATTTTTATATATGATATTTTTTAAACTATTTATAAATCATTGCCTTTTGATCATTCCAAATTAATGAAAATTTTTCGAACCTATAAGACAAACTACACCACACCGCATGGGAAATACTTCTCTAGACGGAGGGTAACTATTGAAGTGGGTATGATGAATAAAATGTGATAAGGAGCAAAGACAAGAAGGTAGGAGGCGAAAATTATGATGATAGGAAAGTTAGTTACCGATTGACTCTTAAATTTGAAGCCCTTATTTTTCCAAGCAGTTCTCACCAAATATTTGTAATATTATATATATATAAATATATTCAATTTTCGAATATAACCTATATAAAAGAATTTGTTTCATGGTTTTGTTTGTTTAACGGCATAACACATTATGAGTCATTTATGGCTGAAAATTGATTTCAAGTGACGGATTTTTAATTTACTTTTTTTTAAAATATATGATATTATTATATATATAATATATTTGTCATTTTCCCGAATCCATTTTTCTTAACATTTATTCGAACAATTTCAATAAAAAAAATAAAAATATTTAACATGTATTTTCATTCATAATCTTTATATTTTTAAACTTCTAAGAAAACAAATTAAAAAAAAAAATATTAAATTTTTATGTCTGCTTTTTTAAATTTTGATCTGTTATTATTTAAATTTATTATTAGACTAATTCAGCTTTGTCTATATTTTATTAAAACCTTTTACAATATTGTCATATAAATAAATTTTTAGTTTTTGATTGGTTAATTTCATTTTATTAAATTAATTATAAATATTTTTAATATTTGAAAATTTTGCTTTATTTTTAACACCAAATTTCATAAGACTCAAGAAAATAGTTGACATTAAACGATCATTCCTCATGATTTAACAATATTTATGATATAATTTTCGAATAAATAATTATATAATAGATGATGGGAAATTTAAATTTTGAAAAATTCAAGATGAAACAAATTCCCATATAGTTTTATAATGTAAAATAATGAGAATATTTTATATAAAAAAAATAATAATTTTTAACTAGTTTTTATATTTTTTTTCTTATGCAAAATTTTCAAAATTTTTATTTAAAAAGCATAATTATTGATATTCAATTATTTTTAAATCGTTATTTTTATTAAAAAAGCATCCCATTTTTGAAAAGAATTTATAAATATATATATATATATATATAAATATATATATATTATATAATCATTTCTTCATACAACTTTTTATTCATAGATGAAATTTAACCGGATGTGTCAACGATATATATTTTAATAATAAAAAAATACAAATGCAGAGTAAAAATTGTTATTTTTCAAATTTTTCAAACAATTATTTGTGATGTTCTTGTATAAAAAAGTTTTCAATATCAAATTTTCAGATAAACCCAATATTGAATTTATTTGTTATAAATTTCATTTAATAATAATATGAATTAATCAAAACAAAACAGTTTAATCTAAAAAACGCGTGGTTAATTAAAAAATTTAGAAAACAATCGTCTCGTGGAAAAAGCTGATATTGAGATGAAAAACATTTTTTTTTTATTTCTAAATCAAAAGATCAAAAAATATTTTTATATTGAAAATGCTAACTTTATTCCATCAATCAAAGAAATGTTTTCAAAGTATAAAAAGCTAAAAACGCATCCAACAAGACGATACGAAAAAAACCATTTATTCTTCGAAAAAAATGAATATTCAATGTGATTTTAAGCAATTTTTTTGGAAACAAGGAAAAAATGTTGCATGTCGAAATTCCATCGATTGATAATAATCAAAGTGTTTGGGAAAATAGGAGCAGCCTAAATAATATAACCAAAAAAATAATGGATCAGCTGTCAAGAATTCTCAACTGGATCCCACCTCTGTTGGAAAAATATATTCCTGTTAGATGATGTTTATAGAATGAATTAAAATATATAAAATTATTTTCGTATATAGTTGGCTTATACATATTGATAAATATGTAAATTTTTTTAAAAATAATAAACGTTACTTTTAAATCTCTCCACAACGTATAAGTTGAAATGTCTGTATTCTAACAACCGTATATATTCCTTTCATGTCTGTACTGACGAACTGTAACAGAAGAATTCCAAGAGGTTCATATGGCTAACAAGATCAACTACTGATAAATAAAATGATCCTGGAAAATTGCATGAGACAACGTAGAAATCTTAGCGGAGCGTGGATTGATTATCGTAAAGCCTTTGATAGTGTTTCACATTCTTGGGTCCTTTTGATTTTGGAAATGTACAAAGTCTCCCCTGTGGTATTAAATTTCCTTAAGCACAGCATGGGAATGTGGAACACCAAACTATACCTAAGTCACACCAGGGGCACCTGCCATATCCAACCGTCTGAATATCCGACGTGGAATCTTTCAAGGAGACTCTCTGTCACCCTTCTGTTTTGTTTATCCTTGATCCCTCTTACACATGAACTGAACAACAGTAGCTATGGTTACAAAATAAATAAGAAAATATTCAATCACCTACTCTACATGGATGATCTCAAACTCTTTGCCAAAGACGACAATGAGTTGAAAAAATCCTCAATATTGTAAAAAAATACTTCAGTGACGACATAGGTATGGACTTCGGATTAGATAAATGTGCAAAAGTAACATTCAAGAAAGGTAGAATTACAGAAACACCCTTAATAGATTTAGATTTTGTCACAAAGATTAGGGAACTGGAGCATGATGAAGCTTATAAGTACCTAGGAATTAGCGAAGGAGATGGCATAAAACATCCCCAAATGAAGGAAAAAAAATAAGAAAAAAGAGTACTACAGGCGTGTACGTCTGGTACTAAATACTGAGCTAAACTCAAAAAACAGAATATCAGCCATAAACACATTGGCTGTCCCTGTGGTGCAATACAGCTTTAATGTCCTTAACTGGACCATAGCTGAAATTAAGCGAATGGACGCCAAAACGAGAAAGCTTCTCACTTGCTATCGCATGCATCATCCCAAAGCTGATGTTGATCGTCTGTATGTGCCCAGATCCGAAGGAGGCAGAGGATTAGTTCAACTAGAACTGTCCTACAAAACTACAACAATTGGCCTCCAAAGATATTTGGAAACTACAGAAGACTGGATGATGGTATGCGTCAAGGAACATGAAAGTAGTAAGCGTCTTTACTCCGGTAATGAAAAAAAAGCCAACAAATTCAAAATGGAGTTTCAAATGGGCGTAGAGATGCAACTACAGCACAATACACCGGCTGAAACTGCAAAATACCTAAAAAAAACACAGCAAAGACGAATGCAACCGACCAGATACAGAAGCGATGGCAAGATAAACCGCTTCATGGCCAATACTCTGCCCGTACCAAACAAGCTGACGTAGACAAAACCCGTACCCATCAGTGGCTACGTAGTGCAGGGTTGAAAGCTGAAACTGAAGGTTTTATCCTTGCTGCACAGGACCAATGCTTGCTAACTAGGAATTATCAAGCACATATACTAAAATATTGTGTCAGTCCAAAATGCAGATTCTGTGATAAATATCCAGAAACGATTGATCATCTTGTATCAGGTTGCACGATGTTGGCACCCACTGAATATAAAACCCGACATGACAGAGTGGGCCAATATCTGCACTGGAAAATCTGCAATTTCTACGGGAAGGAAACTGAAAGAAACTGGTATGAACACCACCCAGACCCGGTTACGGAGATAGGACCTGTTACAATTCTATGGGACTACACAATACACACTGACAGAACAATCAAAGCCAACCGCCCAGATATTGTTATTAAAGACCACAAACAAAAAAAAAATGTGCCTCCTTATTGATATGGCAGTCCCTGCTGACTGCAATGTATCTTTGAAGATATTCAAAAAGCTGTCAAAATACAAGGACCTTGAAATAGAAATCTCAAAAATGTGGCATATGGGAACATCAACAATCCCTGTTGTAGTTGGAGCCCTAGGACTGGTTGGAAAAGATTGCAGTAGACTAATTGAAGGGATTCCTGGAAGTCCATGCCTCAAAAGAGATACAAAAATTGTTCTGACAAGTACAGCCCACACTTTACGAAGGGCTTTATCTATGTAATTTTTTTTTTTTTTTTTTTTTGTCAGTGGAAAGTGTCATGATGCCATTTCTAACCTTAGGTCCCTGGGCGGGACCCGGAAAGAAATGTGTAAACGCCAGAAATCAAAGAAAAATAATAATAATAATAATAATAATAATAATATTTATAATAATGGAAAAAAAATAAAAATTTAAAATAATAAATACAGATATCATCCCTTTGAGAAAAATATTATTTTATATTATATAAAAAAATAAAAAAATAAAAATAATTGTTTAAAATCCATTTTTCTTTTAAAAAAATTTTATTAAAATGACAAATTGGTATCAAAAAAGTATTATAACGTTACTTGAATAAAAAAAAATTTTTAATGCAAATATTTTAAAAAAAAAAAAAAAAAATTTACAGAAAATTGTTTTTTGGATTGTTTAAATGTTGTTTAATCCTTTTCTCATCTTCATCTGAAAATGATGAATATTAAAATATATTTATTAATATGTTTGAATTCAATAGAATTTATTTAGAAAAATTACAAAAAAAAACAAAAATAATATTAAATTTAATAATTCAAAAAAAAAAATTCATTTCTTAAAATTTCATTTTGTTTGTTGTTTTCTTATTTCTAACTTTAAAATTTGCAAGAAATTTCTTTCTTTTCATAAAAATATAGGAATTAAAAAAGTAATCAAATTTAACAAACAAGAATAATATAAAATAAATATATATATATATATATATGAGTATAAAAATATTTTTGTTTGAAAAAAATTAAAGGGCCAGTATATTTAAATATATATATATATATATTTTAATTGTTTGAAAAATTTTTTCAAAATTTAAATTTTTTATTTTTTTTTTTTATTCCAAACATAATGTAGATTTTTTCATAAACAGCAAGTTATATAAATATATTTTATATATATTTTTATGTGTGTGTTTTCAAAAAATGTTCAGTTTATGTGAAATAAGATAAACTCTATATTGGCATTTATTAATTATAATTTAAAAAAACAATTTTGAAAAAGAAATTTTTTTCTCGATTAGGTTGGAAATTAAAAATAAATAATATTTTTTTTATTAATTTTATCTTGTTAAAAAAATTTTATTAACCCATAATTTAAATCAAAGGAAAAAAATATTTTTTATTCCTTATTTAATAATAAATATTTTGTTCTTTTAAGAAATGGTAATCAAAAGTATTTCCTTTATAATTGCCACGGTGTTCATATATTTTATTAATAAAATAAAATTTCATTCAAAAATTTAAATGTTATTTTGAAAATTGGCATAATAAAGATTTTCAAAAAAATTTTTTTTTTTTTTTTCTTCTTTTTAAAAAAAAATTAATCAATCAATTTCTAAAAATCTTTTAAAAATATATTTTAATTTTTTTTTTTAAAATAATTATAAAATATATATGTCTAAAATATAAAAATTCATTAAAAATGTTTTTTTTATCTTCTTGATGTTTGTCTTTCATTTATATGTATCTGTCGAATGAAAATATATATATATATATTTTCATGTTAAATATATATATTTTTTAATTATATATTCATTTTGAAAATAAAAAAAAAATATGATGAAAAAATCAACAAATAAAAAATTTTTTTTTTTTTTAAAATAAATTTTTTTTATTTGTTTATTAAAATTTTTCTAATAAATTAAAAAATATATAAATTATTTCTTTATTATATATATATATATAATTTATGTGTGTGTGTGTGATAAAAAAAAATTTTGTTAAAAATGATTAAATTTTATATATAAAAAATTATATATATCAAATATTAATTATTTGAATTTCAAAAATTTTTTTTTTTAATCTAAAAAAATTTGTTTTTTAAATTTAAATTTAAATTTAAACAAAATTAATATTAAAAAAATATTAGTTTTTGATTTTTTATGTTTTATTCAAAAATGTTGAAAAAAATTATATATTTTAAAAAAATTCCAAATGAAAGAAAATCTTCAAATTTAAAGGATAAAATTAAATTTAAAACATTAAAAATTTTTTTTTAAAAAATCAAATTATAATTTTTTTTCTTTTTTTTAAAAATAAATATGAGCTTTAATTTTCTTTAAAAGAAAAATCATCTTTTTTTTTTTTTTTTTCTGAAGATTTAAAATTTTTTATCAGACATCTTCGATAAAATATATATATATAATTGTTATATATATTTATATATATATATATATATATATATATAATATATATTCATGTTTAATGACAAAAATTAGAGAATTTATAAAACAAAGAATGATTTAAAAACAGGAACTTTACTTCCTCTAAATTTTAAGATTTTTTGATTTTTAAGAACAGTATCACTAGATACAGGTTCATCTACACTTGAACATTTAAAAAAAATATTAATGGTAAAAAGTTTGGAAAATAAAGCTGAAAAAACAAAAAATTTAAAAAAAATTGTTGAAAAAAAATTTAAAAAAGTTGAAATATTTTTTAAGGTTGATTTCAAATTAGAATAACACTTTCTCCATATATCTAATATATAATAAAGAATGTCAAAATATGCTCATGCAATGAAATGTTTTTTTTATAATATTTAAAAAAATTTTGAAAAATATTTTTTAAATATATAAATATATATATATTTTTTATTTTATTATTGATATTGGGAAAAATTTTTAAAGAAATAAATCTTTAAATTAAAAATTAAAAATTATTATAAAATTGTATTTCCATTATTGAATTTTTTATCAAAAAATTAGATTTTTTTAAAACTAATTTAAACTGATAAAAAAAATTTAATCAATTAAATTTGGTTCTTTTAACATGATTTATTATTGAAAATAAAAACAATAACTTTTCTAATTCTTTTGATTTAAAAAAATAGATTTATCTATTTTTATAAAAATTAATTGTTTAAATAGACTTTGTAATGAATTTTGGCAATTTAACAGATTTGAATTTTTTTTTTTTAAATTTTAAAATTAAAGATATTCAGATTTTTTAATAGTAATAATAATTCAAAAATTTTGGAAATATTTTCTTGTTAAACTCATTCAATTTCTTCTTCTTTAACAACTTTCTAGATTTATAATATTTTTTCCACAATAAATTTAAAAATTTTATTTCTATCTTTTCTATCAAATATATCATAAATTGTTATATTTGAATATATTTGTAAAATTTTTTTTAATTTTATTTATTTATAAATAAAAATATCCTGAATACAAAATATATATTTAAACATATACAAAATTTTGTTATTGTTTTGAACTTGGAAGATTTGTTCTAAATATATTATGCATATATTATTTTTAAACCCAAATAATTCAATTAAATAACTTCAATTTAAAACATTGAAATTTATTTATTTTAAGTAAAATTTTTTTTTTTTATAAAATATAACATATAAATAATTTTCGTTTCATTTTTTAATATAATTTATTTTTAAATAGGAATTTAATTTAAAATTTTACTAATCTTAACCGATTTTGCAATTGGCTTTTAAAATGTTTTTTTTTTATATTATATATTTTATATATATATATTAATGCATCTTATAAAATGATATAATGCCGAATGATTTTTTCAATATATAAAATTTTATATAGATAAATTATCTTAATTGGATATAATAATTTTATATATAATAATATATATATATATAATATATATTAAAAATTTTCTATATTCATATTTGAATTCAAAATGAAGAATCGACCATTAAAGCCAAAAAAAATAATATTTATATTTTTTTTAAAAAATTTTTCAATAAAATAAATAATTTTCATTGATTTTTTATATAATTTTAAATTGAATTCTTTGATATTTGAATGATAAATATATAAAAAAAATATAATATATATATATATATATTATAAATAAGAATATTTCATAAAATATAATTTGAAAATGGCAAATTATAAATAAATGAATAAAATTGTTTTATTTTTTTTTAATAATTTATTTTTTTTGAAAAAAAATATTTTAATTGTATTTAAAAAATAAAATCTAATATATAATTTATATATAATATATATATATTTTTATTAAAATATATATATATATATATTTAAAATATATATATATTATATATATATATATTTATATATATATATATATATATATATATATATATATATGTATGTAATTTAAAAATAGAATATATATATAGAATAAAGAGGTAAATAATAATATCAAGCTGTATATTTATATATATATTGAATATTTCAAATATTGTAAATATATATAATGATCTGATGACTATTTGAGAACATAAATAACTTTTATGTATTTTTTTTTATAAATATTTATATGCATTCTCACCTTTATAAATATATATATATGAACATTTACAAATATGTAAAATATAAAATAATATATATAAAAAAAAACAAAAAAAATGAATATATTTAATGGCATATATTGATACACCTCATATTTATATATATATATATGTTTTCCACATTAACATATGCGATGAAAACATTTATAAAAGCATCCAGTATACATCAATTTAACATTGTCTTATTTTAACAAGTTAAAATATAATCCTGAAAATGGTTAAATGTAAAAATGCATACGCAAGAATTCCTTTTAAAAAAAAGCATTTTTTAAACCACTATATAATTTATCATCCGAAAAATTCAAAAAAAAAATTTCCACATGTGTTGCGTCAAAATATTTATGCGTCTGGTTGAATAATTTAATGAAGTCTACGGGGTTCAACCTTCCCAGTGTATTGTGTGCTAAATCGCCTTTGACCTTTGAGAAGTTTTTTTTTTCATGATATGAATCGAATGATTGACCATGTACAAAAATCAGCTACATTTTTCATCAACAACAGCTTCATTAAGTAAATAATTCTCGCAATTTAGAGAAAAATAAAATTAATAAATTTACGAGAATAAAATTCATATATAAATATATATGTCTATTGTGTGTGTGTATATATATATATATATATATATATATACATATATATATATATATATATATATATATATATATATATATATATATATATATGCATGCAATCGAGTTTGCCAGTCAATATGTTTTATCATAAAATAAATACGTCTAAAATTCACATTCATCCCTGTCGTGCTCCAATGGCTTAGGAGTAGAGTCTCCGACTGATACCAATCAGTCAGGTTTTGATCCCGGCTTGAGTCAATCGGATGTCTAGACACAGTCATGAGCTGTGAAACTGCGAAACAGTCTCTCTGTGGTTGTATATATATATATATATATATATATATATATATATATATATATATATATTCCCAGATGAATTAACCAGAAAAAAGGCTTAGACACAAGCATCTATCTTTTTAATTTTAATGTAACTATAACAACAAAAAACATTTCGATTTCATTTTTGCCTTGAAAAAGTCGGAAGAGAAAACGCGTCGGCAAAATGTATGATTTTTTCCAATTGACACCATTTATATATATATATATATATATATATATATATATATATATATATATATACAAAAATGTAATGAGAACGAAAATAATAATAAATGCTTTCACAGCGTTAATTCCTTAGGGAGTTCAATAGAAAGAGTAGAGTAATAATTAATTATTGTTAATTTTTACCAAAGCATTTTTCAATAGAATCATTTATAACTTCCGTATCGAAAAGATAGCATCTTTCTCGTAATTGTTTTATCCGTACGCATCAATTTATAATTTAAATAATATATATATATATATATATATATATATATATATATATATATATATATATATATACACTAGTGTGCAACAGTTATGGGCAAACTGCATAGAATGAGTGTACCCCTTTATTTAAGATATTAAGATTGTTTACCTGTATGTATATATCAGTAGTTAATGTCTATCGAACTTGTATATTGCACAAAAACGTGTTAGGCATTCCCAGGTGTCGTGTAACAGAAGATACAGCATCTTAATCAGCTTCAATCTGACCCCCCCAAAAAAAAAACAGAAACCTATTGTGGTAATAATAGACCTGAGATGATGAAGTCATGATAATATGAAAGATTCTAAGAAAGACTTGCTCTAACTTCTTAACACGAGCGTAAGTTGCCTTAGGAAGTGACTCTAAATGAACATTAGCTAGCTTTTGTAGAATAAAATCTTAGCTAAAATTCCAACTGAAACAAAAATTCGGCTTATGATTTTGTAGGGAACGATGACTGAAAACAAGTTAAATATAGGATCTTCTAGAAACAGTGTTCAATGTACAAGAATAAAACATTTTCTGGAACTGAATTGTTTTAAGTCCAAAAGAAACCTGAAAATCACAACATTTAATCAAGAAAATGAAGAAAATTCTGAGAATTTCGGTGGTCAATACAAGATTAAGTGTCAGCGAAACGAGGATTGAATTTAGTCATAAAAGTTGGATTTCAGTTGATGCAATACGAAGAGTATTCGGACAAGAAAGAACTTGAACGGGCCTATAACAAAATATTTCGAGGGAAATGTTGTCTTTTTTTTTTTAACAGATAATTGAGGTTCCTAAAATAACATCTTATATGGATGCTGGGAAATGACAAATAGTAATTTGTAGTGATTAATGCAAAATAGAGTTAAACTCCAAAGCACGAGAATATGTAAGGAGACCAGTAGCAGAAGGAGACATTAACAGATACATTCCAAAGACTGTAAAATTATGTAATCATGTCTTTGCAAATATAAAGCGATGGTAGAAGAAAATTGGCTGAAGTCAATGAAATCCTAAACAAGCGAAAACTATATTAGTTTACTACTCTCTAATCTTTAGATAGACAATGAATATGGTAAATGCTTTTAGCATGACGTTGCTCTTTGCCAAACATCACGTGCAACAGAAATGTTTCTAGTCGATGAAGATGTTCAACTTTTTGAAGACTGACCAGCACAAATTCCTGATCTCAATATAACAGAACAATCGTAGTGGCAAATGAAGAAAGAAGTGCTGCAACAAAGCCAGCGTACGCTACAAGAATTTTGGAATTATTGCCAAGATGAATAAAAGACATTTAACTAAGGCAATTATTCGAGTCAAAATCAGTAACACTAAATCCATATTTTAACGTTTTTTTGTAATAACAAACATTATTTTTTTCTAAAGAATTAAATAGAAAATCCTTTCTAACTCAAGAAAGCGCTTAAATCTGAAATTTCCGGTAGTGGCCCAGTATGTTTTCTCAAATTTAGTGTGTGTGTCTGTGTGTGTCTGTGTGTCCCTGTGTGTGTGTGTGTGTGATCGGATGTTTTTTTACGCGTTTAAACAGTTTTCATTTGTTATCGATGATTTTTTTTGGTTTGAGAGATGATTCTTCAGTGCCGGTTTTGAGTCCAAATTACACATTTCCCTTCTCGCCAAGCATTGAAATCCCTCTCAAGTGAAATTACCTTTTCTGATGCATAATGCCTACTACTAAGGTTTAAGGCGTTACTTTCATTCTCGTTTATACCCGTTCCTAATGTAATTTTTTTTTATTGTCCTGCCCATTTTTGCATTGAATTCACAGTAGTAATAAGTAAGCTTGCTTTTTTTTATTATTCAACGTTTCTTTTTCCAACCTTTTCCTAAAGTTATTCCAGCTTAGTGATCCCTGTAGATTCACAGTGTTCTCTTCTTTGCCCATGCATTCCATTTGAAAATTCATACTTGCCTAAGACGTGCTACCAAAGAAAAGAAGTTTTCTTAGGTCGCAAAACCGCTGCCCCCAGGTCCACCATGCGAATACGAGATAGCGAATCGTCTTTAGGACGTTCAATTTGCCTGTCTCAAAGTGGCTCTCTGAATGCTTCAATCAGAGTCGCTGACAAAAACCCACTATCTTGTTTTCTGATTAAAGATCGTAGAATGTACTGAGAAAAGCATACAGTAAATCGCTCGAGTTAGAGACAAAATTAAGAAAAGTAATTAATTTAAGGAGGTTTAGGAGGCATGGTGGATATAATAATGGATAAATTTACGGATTGAGGAATCAGGGACCGAGTTCGAATTCCAGTTAAAATTCCATTACGTTCACTTACGTGCTAATACCCTTGGGGAAGGTATGAATCCTCTACTTCTCACGCACCCATCTTTGGGTAAATAGCAGGGCATATCGGGTTCTATAGCCTTGGTCTACCGCAGAAAGAAATGGCAACCTAATGCTGGAAAAAAATCTGCCTCGTCAGTCATGTATCGAAAGCGGGTATCACGCATGGCACATAACTGACTCAGACGTAATCATTCTCACGCGATAAAATTTCTATCCAGCAATATGTGTCGAGGTGCCTAACATGATTCTTTCTGATAAATAAACTACATTACATGTTCAAAATTATTAACTATCTTCAAGCTTTAACAAAAATCCAGTAAATTCTTTTGTGGCCTTTAAAGATCGCAAAATGTACCGAAAAAAATCATACCGGTAAAGTGGACCAAATTTTTTTGTATCCTTGTAATGAATAATACTCTTTTTTTTTTTTGCGCACGCGCGAAACAAGTTCCTTTTCTTTGTCCCTCATATTTAGGCTGTTATAATCTATGTTTCAAGTTTTAATGTATACTTGCAAGATGCAGGCAATGGCGAATCCGATACAGATATTCATTGTCCGGAAGAAAGGAAACGTTGCCATATTGATAGAATTGAAAATACTGGCCTGAGTATTATGTCTGATTTGCATGCGTAGACCTTCCGTCTATGCAAATCTTTTCATATAATAAACTGCTGACATTGGCTAAACAAAACGTCGTTATTTTTTTTCTCTCGATAACGTGTCGTTATATTAGTCAGCGATACGAAAAGATTGCAGGTATAAATGTATTTTGATCGGTTTAAAGATTCTGGTCGATATTTATCTCATATATAAAATATAATTCGTATTAATTTCCTGGATTTCCAGAGCAAATTAAAGACATCCAAATTTGTTAATTTCGCTTAATTTTAAAACTGTGATCGAAATGCTTATATACTTTACTTTTATTAATGCAATTCATTTTTGGTTTATTTGAATAACTAAGTGATTTAATTAAAAAAACCAAAAAAAACATGTAAAGCCAAACATTTAAAATTTTGACAAAGAACTCATTTAAATCATGTAAACCCAAGCAAGGCAATAGATCCTGGAAGATTCAAGGGCTTGCTAACTGAGAAGATATAAGAAAAAAAAAAACATTATTAAGGAGAGACTACAGTAAAATGAAAACAAGTGATAAGACTATTTGAAAATCAAAGTGTGAAGACGGAAGCGACATCCACAAGCAAGAAGTCGTATAGAATTGCTTGCTACAGAATTTACGGTTACCTCTAAGCATTTTTAATGCGAAATGATAAGACCTGATCACCAATATACTGTTAGACATTTTCATGGTTGGAATCAGAGGTTGAATATTTCGGAGACAGTAGGAAAGCGTAGTGCAGGTTCGCAGTGGATATCGCAGCAAAGCAGAGCGTAGTTCTTCCGTCTGTCATGTTCGCCGGACAAGTTGCCTCTAGTCATTCCGGTAGGAAAACAAAGATGGCCGCCTTTATACACGACGGATACAGTGTTTTGCGGCTTCCTGATTGGTCAACCTTCTATTGGTCGACTATAAAGGGAAATAAGTCATTCTGACTCGCTCACTAGTTACATACGGTGGTATCCCCCTTGTTGGTTTTTGTATATTTACTGTGTATTGTACGTCAGTGGACGGTTTTTACACCAGTGGACAAAAAAAAAAATTAAGTGAGATATTGTTTTTCTTTTTTTTTGATTTTTGAAAACTGTTTGTTTGTGTGGGAATACCCTCCCGCTATGGCGGAGGGGACCCAGTAAAAAGAGCCTTTGGCCACTACTTCGTTAGCACCATCTGCTTGGGTGCCGGAAAGGCCGCAAAAAGGCCCTGAATATTATGAAAGTAGAAGGCAGGAGCTTAAAGAGTTCATCACGAAGGATGAACTATTACCAGTGCCGTCGGTTATGGAGACGGTAGAAAAAAGGACAATCTCCCTATTGACAGTGGATGTAAAGACCAGGAAGTTCATACCGGTCAATAGGGAACCGATGGAGGAAGCCCTAAAGGCTCTTAAGATTGGGGTGAAGGTCCTAGCGCGTAGATCAAACGCGTGCTGGGACGTGCTATTGGCATCGGAGGAAGCAGCAAAGGCGTTGGCCGGTTGCACCCTCACCACAAAGACTTTTAAAATGCAGACGGAGTACATGGGTACGAGGAAAACGCGGGTGATTCTGCATGATGTACCCATGTTTATCTCCGAAGACCAGGTGGGTGCCTTCTTTTCGGACTATGGTCCAGTGGAGGAGGTATCGGCCATTAGAAGTAAGGCGGGGATCGCCACCGGCGACATGGAGGTCATGGTGACCGTGAACCGCCAAGGATTTAAGGACATCCCAAATATAATCCTGTGTAATAAAAAGAAGGATTTTTGTGGTGGTGGAGGGGCGCCGGCCCTGCTGCTGGGTGTGTGGTGAAGCCGGACACCTGGCAAAGTTGTGTCCTACTCAAAAAGCCGGCACCATCAGAGAAACAGGCACCGGTACCTACACCAGTGGTGCCAGTAGAAGGAGGGAAAGAAAAGCAGCCAGCAGCGAATGGACAGAGGTGGCGAAAAAGAGAACCAAAGTGACAGCTTCACCTCCCAAGCAGCAGCAGAAACTCCCAGAGAAGGCTGCAGCAGCAAATAAGGAAGAGGTGGCTTCCAAACAGCAGCAGGCCGTTAAACCCAAACAAAAACCGGGGAGTCCAAGTAAAGAGGCCGCTAAGCAAGAGAAGCAGCAGCAGCAGGTGCAGAAGCAACAACAGGGGCAGCAGCGGCAGGAAAAAGAAGAAGAAGTTGCAGGAGCAACAACAAGAGAAGCAACTTCAACAGCCGGAACATCAGCAACCAACAACAGGGGGAACAACAGCAACGACAGGAACAAGATCAACAAGAGATGGAGGTGGAACAGATGCCTCCGCCTAGTGTCCTCTCATGAGGAGGAAAAAGAAGTGACATCAAGTCAGCGTAGCGAGGAGGATGGACACTCAGACACATCGGGGTCCCAGGCCTTCCCGGAAACCCCGAAGCAGGCAGAATCCCAATTAAGGAGTCGCTCCTCTTCCCCCTCCCGGGTTTTGTCGCCCTCTCCGTCAAACTCCTCCTTAGGTTCCACCCCACCGGGCACTTCCACCCCACTGCCCACACCTACCGCTTCCTCACCCCTCCCAGATAAAAGAAAAAAGAAAAAGAAGAGGTTTTTCCCTGGTCCTGACCTAATCTGTAAGGTGGAAAGGAAAGAACTTGAGAGGGACATGTCCTATCATAGAAAAGCAAGACTGGGTCCACTCTTCAAAGTATCTGTGGTGGAAGGCAAATCAACGGAAGATCCCCGTAATTTCCCGAAGGCCCCTGGTATCACTACTTGTGTTAGGGACACGGGGGAAATTTAAAGGTGTGGTACTTCCTAGAGGAATGTAGTGAGGTGTTCCCTGATATAAGGATTATGGAGACAGGAACTCCAGAACTGAAAAAAATGGCACATTTTTGTGCAGAGAGGGTCCCCGTTTTGCTCCATCCCTCGGTATATAGGGCAGCGAAATTAACCTTCCCCATGGACGTTGGTGGCATTGTCTCAGACGGTCGGATGACGACCGAGTTAGGCACTGTTAGCCTGGGACATTCCGTCGGGGTCCTTTCACCCTCAGATTTCCGCTCCGTATGTGAGTAGGTTTTTGCTGTTTTATTTCTTTGCAGACTTAGAAAATGGAAACCAAGATAGCGACTCTGAATGTGAGGGGCTTAAGGGATCGGGGTAAGGCTGCCCGCCTGCTCCGGGACCTTCTGTCCCTGGATGTGGATGTTGCCGCGATCGAAGAGACACACTTTGTTTGCAGTGCCGATGCGTGTGTGCTGGAGGATGACTTTGTTGTCTATTCAGCATATGGGGACCGGTTTGCCAGAGGAGTTTCTTTGCTTGTCAGACGGACTCTTGATGCGAAGGTGGACCTTGTGCATACCGATGCCGAGGGCCGGTTGATCGTGGCCGATATTGCCGTGAAAAGTGGTTCGTTCCGAGTCGTTGCGGTTTATGCGCCCAATGACCAGGAGGAGCGGGTCTCGTTTTTTCGGCAGTTGGGGCCGTTCCTGGTTGATTCAACGCGCCTAGTTTTAATGGGGGACTGGAATGCCATCCTGGACCCCAAGTTAGACAGGGGGCGGGGTGCTAGTGGGAGAAGGGACGATCGTAGCCTGGTTGATCTGATCGACGATTATGGTCTCGTCGATAGATACCGGGTCGATCATCCCGGGGAGAGAATGTGGACGTGGGCTCTTAGTTGGCCTTCTGACAAGGTGGTTAGCTACCTTGACAGAATGTTAGTTAGAAGAGCCGACATAGATCTACTAGATTGCCCTACGTTCCACTGGGTAGGCTACGCGGACCACAAACTCGTTTGTGCCCGGGTGGCGTTAGATCATAGGCCTAGAATGGCTGGGTACTGGAAGTTCAATCTGTCTTTACTGGACAGGCGGGACTTCCAGGAACAGCTAACTAGATTAGTGCAGCGGGAGCTAGTGGGGGCGGTTATCGGGAATAAGTGGTGGGAACGCCTTAAGTCTAGGATTAGGTCTTTCACCACTGATTTCAGCAAACGGCTCGCTCTAGATAGAACTGAAAAAGTGAAAAGGCGGTGGCTGGGGGTGGGGATCCCCTAGAGATAACCTTAGCTAGGGCGGCCCTGGATCGTTTGAATAGCGAGCGGTACATGGGCCAGGTAATTAGACATAAGTTAAGCAAGATGTCTTCTGAAGCCGTGAACTTGGGCGCAGATCTGCGCAGGGAAGAGGTCCGTCGAGGTGGCGATCGTTTCATTCGTGAAGTCAAGTCCCCGGAGGGGCATACTCTTCGGGCCACTGACGACATGTGCGAGGCGTTTCGGCGCCATTTCGAGAACCGGTTTACCAAGGAGCCTGGTCTCCGTGAGGAGGAGTTTCGCAGCTATTTGGCTGACTTTCCTCGGCTTTCGCCGACTGAAGCGGCTAGCTGCGAGGGAGAGATCACGGAGGGCGAAGTCTACGTGGTTTTGAAGAAGGTCGGCAGAGGCAAGTCGCCCGGTCTGGATGGTTTGCCCTATGAATTGTACTTGAGGCTGTCGCACATCTTTGTTCCGATTTTGACAGCAGTGTTCAACAACTGGTTTCGGTCGGGGTCCATCCCCAATCGGATTACCAGGGGCGTGATCACTCTGTTGAAAAAGGGCAAAGGTGGTGGGGGGAAGCTAGATGATTACAGGCCCATAACTCTGCTAAACACAGAGTTAAAGATTATGGCCAAGATCCTGCAGGAGCGTTTGCAGTCAGTTGCCGAGTCTCTGTTGGGACCTGAGCAGACTTGTTCTGTGAGGGGCCGAACAATTCAGAGCAACCTGCATCTGATCCGCACGATCATAGAGGGTGTAAAAGACGACGAAGAAGCCGCGCTGATCAATTTGGATCAGTCCAAGGCATTTGATAGGGTTGACCATCGCTACCTTGCTACTGTCCTGCAGGCCGCTGGATTCGCACCCAACTTCTGCCGCTGGATTAGCCTCCTGTATCGCTCCCCCAGTGCTGTGGTACAGGTGAACGGAAGGTTGTCGGACGCGTTCGTGCTGTCTAGGTCGGTTCGTCAGGGTTGTCCGCTGTCGCCTCTCCTTTATGCTTTGGCGTTGGAGCCTCTCCTTCGCCGGCTGAAGGACGAGACCGGCAGTCCGGCCCTACGTGGAATTGCCGTGCCTGGAGGGTCTCGAGCCAGGGTTTCCGCGTACGCCGATGACGTATCTGCTTTCGTGTCGTCCCGCAGCGACATTGAGGCGGTACAGAAGGCGCTTGATCGGTACGAGAAGGTGACAGGGGCCAAGATAAACCGCGACAAGTCGTCCGGCTTGCGGTTAGGTGCCTGGAAGGGGGTCGATCTTCCGGGCCGCTTCGGTTGGACGGACGGTCCTGTCCGCATTCTTGGAGTGTGGTTTGGGCCCGACCTCCAGCTGGAGAAGAATTGGTCTGAAGTACGTGCAAAGGTCGATTCTGCCGGTCAGACTTGGAATCGACGGCGGTTGTCCGTGAAGGGCAGGGCGGAGGTGTGTGTTACATACATTTTCCCCCTGATTCTTTATCGATTGTCCGTACTTCCTCTCTGTAAAGACCGTAGGAAGGCGCTCGAGCGATCGCTATCCTCCATTTTATGGAGGGGACGCGTGAACAGGGTCGACAGACGAGTCTGCACCAAACGTCCGTGTCATGGGGGGCTGGGAATGCCGCACCTTCTGAGTCACATCCGTGCCTCTAGGTTGGCTTTCCTACGCCGCGCATTGACTAGAGGAGATCCGATTCTGGAGGGGATTGTTAGGGACGCCTTCCCTAGCCTTACCATCAGTCCCCCCATCTCGCGGGTTGAGCGCCGTTGTAAACCCCGGGGTGAGTCGGATTTCCTCCGCGAGTGTCGGTTGGCCTTGAAGGCCATTCCCCGGTCCAGTGACCTTTCACGGCCTAGGAAGGTCTTCTATCGTGGTTTAGTGGAGGGTCGCGCGAAGGATTCGCTACGTGATACGCTCGGCTTGTCGGAGGAGGAGTATCGCTCCTATTGGTCTTGGGCGCCAGCGGCGGATTACCTCAGTAACCCTGAGTTTTCGCTTACCTGGCGATTGGCTCGGAATCGGCTGCCTCTCAATGACAAGGCTTTCATATGGGGTTTGGCGGATTTGCCAGACTGTGAACGGTGTGGTCTTGGTTTAGAAGAAACGGCTTCGCACGCCTTCTACCATTGCCCCCGGGTCCGCCCCTTATGGGACCATGTCGGCGAGCTGACGGCTCGTCTCGCTCCCGAACAGCTTGTGTCCATTGATCGCGCATACGCGTGTGACAATGTGTCGCCCCCGTATTCCGGGGAGAAACGAATGGTGTTTCTGATGCTGATGGCCACGGCTCGAATGGTGATTTGGACGACGCGCATGGAGGAAGTCTTGCGGGGCAATCGTCTTTCTTATCAGCATCTAATCCAATTCTTTGAGCATCAGCTCAAGATGAAGATTAGATCTGATAGAAAACGATTGCATTCGACAGTCTTCAGCGAAAGGTGGGTAAAAGAGGCGAGCTTGGTTCGTGTGACCGGGGCTAGCCTTGATTTTCTTTTCTAGGTCAACCTATAGCACATCGGGGTGGCTTCCTGTGGAACCCTCCCCTTGGTTAGGTTAGACAAGCTTCAGTGTACCTAGTTAATGTGAGTAAGTGTTGTTCCTGGCCTGTATCCCGGCTGCTCTTTGGTTATGGTCCAAGTCGAGATTCCCAACCTCCCCAGTTTGTTTTTGTCCCCTTTTCATCTCGATTGGGTCAGCTTTACATTTTCCCATGCCTGTATAATATTTTATCCCTTTTCCACTCCCCCTTAGCGAGAGCTTCTTGATTTTGTCCCATGGGCAGAATACAGCGGCCTCTCTGTTTTTGAGGGTTGGACGGTTCCTACTAACATATGTTATGTTTAGTTTGCATTTTGTGTTGATTTTTAGTTATTATTGGGTTCATCTCCTCCCTTGCATTCTATCATTCTTTAGAATTTTATGTATAGTGTTTTATGTATCATCAAATTTTTATGGTTTGGGGCGCGTTTTGGTAGGTCCCCCTTGTGAGAATCCGGTATTATGGTGCATGAAGGATTGATTGGTGATGGATAAGTTCTTGTGGTGAATGAGTAAATTGTAATGTATGAATGGGTCGTGAATCAGATTAGCTAGGTATAAGATAGTTAGTGAAGACCAGCCTATACACCCCCCCCAATTTCTATGATTACAAATTAAATATAATATTGTTAAACAAATAATCAAATTACCTTATATTTCCACGTATAATGCGACCTATAGATAAGCCGTGACACCAACTCGAGGTAAATTCTTGTGATGTACGTTAGGCTTGCCTACGCCGCCAGTAGAAGTTAGGCCTATCATAATGATTCCTAAGAGTATAAAATAAAGCTGTTGTTATTACAAATGTGGTTATGCGTAACTTTATTGTAATCATATCAAAATGAATAAAATTATATAAAATATTCATCTGAATATTTATGAAAATGGTAATAATGCTTCCATTCTTATGAGTGGTACGAATGAAAACAACAGCTGCCTATTCTTTAATGAGAAATAAAAAAATCATGGTTTCTTAAATGTCTATATTTCTGAGATGAGGTATTGTAATTATTTATATTATTTACATTGTTCAGACTGTTGTCCTCATCTTTATTGCCATATTCACTCCTTCAATATCTGTCTATATTTCTGTGATGAGGTATTGTAATTATTTACACTATTTACATTGTTCGGACTGTTGTCCTCATCTTTATTGTCATGTTCACGACGTTTCAGCCGTTGTACGCTCCAGCCTTCTTCAGGATCCGTTTATATTTCTGAGATGAGGTATTGTAATTATTTACATTATTTACATTGTTCGGTCTGTTGTATTAAACATTATTGTCATATTCACGACATTTCACTTAGAAATTCCAATCACCTGAATGTCCCTGTTTATCGCCAGTGATATCTATGTTTTTTTATCAAGTAGACATCTAATCATTCCACCCCAACAAAGGCAATAAAACCACTAAGACGCAATGATTTATTGAGTGTTAGCGAATATGAGAAAAACTCTATTAATACATAGAAATATAAAAGAACACGAATTAATGAGGTATACTCTAAAAGGGAACTCTTGGACTTGATTTTAGGAATCAACGAACAGCGGCTGCAAGAATCCAGATCGCCCCGGTGAAGACAGGAAACAACAATGAAGAAATCTGGTAACAAGCAGACAAGAAATAAAAAAACAACAAGGTCGCTCCCATATCAAGGAAAAGTTATTTCCTGGTTTTCTTGATGTATTCTTCGCTTTTACAACGGAATTTGCTTAAAAAATTGTACCAAATTATACTTTGAAAATCATTCAGAAATAGATTTCTCTTGTTTTCACTTTATGTAGATTTCTTTTCTGACGCCCTTCTTATGCAGCATTATAATTTTAAAATTTTAAAAACGGGATATTTTATTTTCATTGATAATTTACATACGTTATTGGCCACCATTTATCACCGTCAGTTATGTGCCATGCATGATACAAGCTTAGGCGATCATGTATTTTCCCTGTAGTAGGTTGCTATTTCTTTCTGCTGTAGACCAGCTGCCATCCAAGCCTATAAAACCCGCTCTGCCCTGCTATTTACCCATAGCTGGCGGTGGAGAAGATTCATACCTTCCCCAAGGATATTAGCATGTAAGTGAATGTAATCGATTCGATTGGAATTCGAACTCCGCTCTCCGATTCCTCCATCCGAGCCACTATCTATTACTCCAACATTTGTATAAATTCATTTTTGTATGGTAAGAATAAAAATTTCCTGTTTTTTTAACTTGGCTCAATTTGTCTATGTAACTTGTTAAGATCTATTGCATAAAATACACAATTGTGGTACAAGGCAGAAAAAGGGGGATGTGGTTGAGACTGGTCCTCACTTACTATCCTATAGCTAGCTAATCCGATTCACGACTCATTCATTCTTTACAATTGAAACATTCGTCAAAAAAATTCATCCATCACCAATGATTTCTCCATATACCATAATAAGGCATACGCTCAGCGGGGACCTAAAAACGAACCCCATGACAAAAATTTCATTTCATGATTATAAAATCCTATACACAAAGAATTGTACATGATATAAAATAAGAGGAGAAAGGATGAACGCCAAAAAACAAACTAAAATATTAAAACAAACTAAATTAAATATAACTGATGTTACTTGGACCCGTCCAGCCCTTAAATAAGAGAGGCCGCTGTAGTCTGCCCTATAACAGAATCGAGAGAGAGGGAAAGAAGAAAATATATACGGACATGGAGAATAAAGAAAGCTGACCCAGTCGAGATGAAAGGAGGCCAAAAAACAAACTGGGGAATTTGGGAATCTCAACTTGGATCATAACCAAAATATAGCCGGGAGCAGGCCGGGAACAACACTTACTCACATTAACTAGGTACACAAAGCTTGTCTAGGCTGGCCAGGGGAGTACTCCACAGGAGACCACCCCGATGTGAACTAGGTAGACCTAAAAGAGAAAATAAAGTCTAGCCCCGTTCACACAAACCAAGCTTATTTAATTTGTTTTAATTTTTTTTTTCGTTGCGTGCTTTTATTAAACAAATCCATATTATGTCACAAATGACAATATTTTTTCAGTAGATCCTCATCAGTTTGAAATGTTGAAGGGATTCCATATAAAGCTTCGATTGTCTTCATCCTGACTTATCCTAATTAACCTATTTTACACCACTTGTCATAATATCTTTCTTTAGTAGATACTAATTCGACTGAGGGAACATGTGATCTAGTCACAATTTTTAATAGATTCTCTTTAGGATTAGAGGCTCAAAACTGCCATGAATCCAGTCACAAATTTCTACAATTTAGATTCTTGAAATAAATCGTTTTTTTTCCATGCCAGTGACTATCTTAAACAAATTGAACATATTTCCCGTTACGATAAAGAAATGCAAGAAAATGTTTAAACGCTGACGGATTTCTATTTGGATTGCAGTAAATTCGTTTTTTCTAACTTGAGAAATCATACTACCATTTCTAAAAACTGCAATTAACTGATCCCTCAGTCAATAAGAACTAATGAAAAAGAAATCAATTTCTAAGTTTACCCTACCATTATCTAGAATATCACCACAAGTATTATAAATTAAGCCTTTTTAAAAACGCAACGAAGCAGTGAATGTACATGAATCAGCTGTACCGTTTACATCGAATTTTGGTCAAGATGAGCCATGCACTCGTCAACAGAAAAAAAAAAAAAATTCCTTTAAGAATACATGAAGAATAGTGTAAGGAAAATAAATATAACGTCTCTCATCTGTTAAATCGTCATCATCATATTCAGCTGACCTTGCAACAAGCATTTTTTTAATAGCTGCAAACGATTTACTGTGGAAAAAGAGTCTCAAAAGCTAATCGGATTAAAGAGATTATCGAAAATTTTTCAAAACAGAATATGAGGAATTTTACTCAAAAGATATCTGGAAAATAGCAACAATTCATTGCAAATAACCGTAAATACAGAACATAAAAAAAACACTTTTAAGATTTCCCTAACATCGTCGCGTGTTAATTCAAATCATTTAATCCCTACTCCATATGTGGAATTGAAACTCTCAAAGACGTTTCATTTGGGGGTCCAATCATCATCGACAACAGATGATTAAATTCGATCGGCAGGTTTCTTTATAACGAAGAGTGAGGAAATTCATTCGATCCGATTAAAACTCTGTTTGTAAATTGAAAATTTAATTCAAGTCAATCATATTTTTACAGTTGTATTTTGGAGAAAAAAAAAGTCTGACCAGAAACAAATGCCTGTCATCTTTATTCATCGGAATTCGGTCAAGCCGAAAATCCAATTAGAGAAACTAGTAAGGAACACGAAACTTTTTCAAAAATAGTTTGAAGATTAATAAAGAGATAAAAAAAAACGACTGCATAATGGCGACGAAGGATTATTTGTTCTACACTGATTTCATTCAACTGATAAAACGCATAATAAACTAATTTACTTCACAGAATATAATGCAATTAAATAAAACCATGGAACTCTACTGAAGACAAAATAATGGAATGAAATAATATAAGGAGACTTTTCAAAGGACAGATCTAAATAAAGAAAAAAAATAGAGAGAAAATAGGCAACATAGCTATTTGATTACTTCTAAATGGACGGCTAATCGTTACCGAGCACATTCTTCTGCTAGCACAGCTAGACAAATCCTTTGAATGATTTTCAGGCAAGTTCCAACATTGCCACACGCTGGGTTCGCCTCCGTATGCCAATAAGAAACCTCCCTGATAATTCTACAATAGGCGTTCAAAGCAAGAAATGAATATTTCCTATTTGTATTTCCCCCATTACTAACATTATTATTATTATTATTATTATTATTATTATTATTTTTTGATTTATGGTGTGTACTCATTTCTTTCAGGGTCCCGCCCAGAGACCTAAGGTCAGTAATGACATTATGACATTTTCCACTGAGTAATTAAAAAACAAAAAACAAAAAAAGCACATATTTTACATAGATAAAGCCCTTCGTAAGGTGTCGGATGTACTTGTGAGAATAATTTTTTGTATTTCTTTAAGGCCTGGACTACTAGGAATCCCTTCTGTGACTCTATTGGAATAATTTCTACTCAATCTGAGGGCTCCAACTAAAACAGTGATTGTTGATGTTCTCATGTGCTGCATTTTTTGAGATTTCGGTTTCAAGTTCCTTCCATTTTGATAGATCTTCAAATATACATTGCAGTTTGCAGGGACTGCTATATAAATAAGGAGGCAATTTTCTTGTTTGCGGACTCTAATAACGATGTCATTAATTGTTCTGTTTGTGTCTATTGTGTAGTCCCATAAAATTGTAGCCGGTCCTATCTCCGTAACCTGATCTGTGAGGTGTTCATAGGAATTTCTTTTAGTTACCTTTTTGCAGAAGTTGCAGGTTTTCCAGTGAAGATATTGGCCCATTCTCTCATGCCGTTTTTTTATATTCAGTGGGTATCCTATACCGTGCAACCTGATAAATAATAACAATAATAATAATAATTATTATCATTATTATTATTATTATTATTATTATTATTACCGACGATATTGTAACTCATCAATACACTGGAGTAACAGAATAGTTGAAATAAAATTAATTACAAACATGATTTATTCTCAAAGAGGTTTCTTATACTAATAAGTCATACACGAAGTTATATACAAATATTTACAGTTGACGTACAAAGATAACTTTATGGGCTAACGAAAATATCAGATTGAAACACCGGTTCCCGGACAATCTTGAAGTTAAGCAATGTCGAGGTAGTTCAGTACTTAGATAGGTTACCGCTTAGGAATATCAGGTGGTAAGATTTGACGTGCTGGTGGAGTAATGGTTAATAGTTCAGAATAGTTAATCGATGTTCCAGTTCCTGTTGGGTTCATTATATTCGCTTACACGCAAATCGCCTTTAGGAAAGGTATCATTCCACATCTTCTACTCCCAGCTATGGGTTAAGTAATAAGCCTTTTATCACTAAAACATTATTATCTCGAAAAAATTCTTAAAATCATGCAAAAACTTTTCTGGTTTTAAATATCAAGCAAAGTGTTGATAAACCGTACGAAACGAATTAATCAATAAAATAAATTATAACATACATTATATATACAACAACACGCAATAGGAAAAGATGAAGAGAGATAAGGTATTACTTGTAATAGATGAGGGCGATGTTTCTAATCCTGCTGATGGGTGTATATTATCATCTAATAATAATGTTCGAATATTCAGGACGGTATACGAAAAAAAATAAATATATTGTTTAATGCATAAACGGAAGGTCTACTTAAATATGAGTATCCACTAAAAATAACGTTTACATTAATATATATATATATGTATATATATATATACATATATATATATATATATTAAGAAATGGACAAAACCCGACAATTTATTAAAGCCATTTTTATGTTTAACATTCTTTATTTATAGATACAAAAGTATTTTTAGTAAATGCTCTGTTTATAATATACAGTATTAAATAACATTTACCGGCCTGAGAATTTCTCGATATTCAGGCCGGTAATGTTATTTAATACTGTTTATTATAAAACAGAGCATTTAATAAAATACTTGTATCTATAAAAAATGTTAAACATAAAATGTCTTTAATATATATATATATATATATATATATATATATATATATATATATATATATATATATATGGTTAAATGGCTCAATGTTCGTTTAAATAACGCAAAAAAGCACTGACAGATCATTTTAAGAGATATATTTACCAAAATTATACATAAATCTCTTGAAATACTAGAGAGTAAATTTATTCAATAACATCGCCATTGGTTTTGACCACGGCCTGCAGACGACCTTCAAATCTTCTGGACGTTGTCGCTGTTTAAGTTGGTGGATACTGCCATAATTCTTGCATTCAGTTCATCTTTGGTGTTACAAGGAGTTTTCTTGGTCTCTCGCTCAACGACGCCAAACACATAATAATCAAGGAATTGAGGTCTGGTGAGTTAGGTGGACAGATGGAAGGTGGGGATATGGTTGCAGAAATTGTCTGCCAACCAAAACTGGGTTCTCCTGCTTGCGTGGCTGTGTACACAGTCCTGTTAGTTTGGTTGGTTGTTTTGTTTTATGACATCAACCTCAGTGCGTCATTTAATGACAACAAAATTTTGAAACAGATACATAGCGATAGTTTGGTAAAAATAGGTATGTATACATATATATTTGAACCATGTTTTAATTACTCATATTTTTAGTACAATCCAACTTCATTTAGGAAATTTAAAATCTTGAAGGGTTTTATTTTCATAAAAAGATTTTTTTTTAAAATTACTCACTTGACAATATTTTGTTCTCACTAGTTCAAAATCTATACATTCTAAGAGTATACGTTACACTGTAAATTTCTATTGGCATGTAGTACATATTAGGGATTCTGTGCCCTCAAGTAAATAATGGTGGGTGATGTAGGTTAATAACTTCTATTATTACAAAGCATTTCTGTTATTAAATTCTTTTTTTTACACAAGTTTGGGTGTTAACTATTTGCCCATAACTGGGATCCTAACATGTGCTGCCACCCCGGATCATGGTGGACCTGGGAACACCTGCAATTAAGAGGGTGTTCTACGCTCTTAAAAACCTCCTGATCAGAGGCCTTGCTGTTGGACGTAGTTTATCGTCTTACCCAGGACGCGGATGTAGTTTGACGTCATACCCAAGACGGCACTCCTGTTGCACGATATAGTATCTTTCAGCTGCCATCCTCTTGAGCCAGGGCAGCACTGCTTCCTCAAGGCACTTGACGTCAAGTGCCTTGTGGAGGCAGTGCTTCCCTGGGTAGTGATTCCCACAGTGCCACAAATTTAACACGGAGGACGACGTCAATTTTGGGCCCTCTGGGAAGATGAATGAAGGCATAACGTCACCATCTCTAGTGATCACTGTCCTCAGAGTGACACCCAAACACACTGATATACTCGTTGCGAAGGTTCCAATGTCAACCAGTACAGCATGGCGTTTCCAAATTTCTGGCGGAGCGTATTGCGTCATGGTGCTTTTTTTCCTCACAAACGGCGCCCAGCTGATCCTACTAAAGTGCGGCTGACACAATAGCATAGCAACAACGCGCATGCGCAAAATTAAAAAAAAATAAATGGTGATAATTTATCCATCTCATATATATATATATATATATATATATATATATATATATATATATATATATATATATATATTCAACATCAACATTTTTAGTAGATACCCATACATGAGGAGACGCTGGGTTTATTCTTTAAACGCAATATTTTTCCGCTATTAGCCTGAATATTGGAATATTTCATTTTTCTTAAAGAAAAACGTGCAACAGAATTCGAACCTGTGCCCCCGCCTCATTTTGGAGGTTACAACCTCATTAGATTCTCTTAGAGCGCAGGGGGCGAAGGGTCGAAAACGTATTTAATATTTAGAAAATAAACCGCGTGTACTCAAATAAAAATAACGCATAATTAACATTAGAACATATTCAAATTCAAACGGAACGCTGATCTTATATAAAATTTCAGTTATCTGTTTGGATTAGTCGTGCTCTTATGTCCATCGTCTTTTTCATGTTGAATTTGAATATTTTCTAATGTTAATTATGTTTTATGGATATGTCCTGATGATGGTATAAAATAGACCGAAACGTCCGACGTTGACATTATATTAACATTAATACAGCATAATTGCATATTAAGATTTTTGTTTGTTTTTTTCTGTATATTTTTCCTCATATATATATATACAGATTTTTGTTTCGTTTTTTAAGATGAAAAAGCCAAACCTAATACCTTATAAAATACCACCATGAAAATTGCAATTTGTTTTAAGCTTTTCACCCGAAGCAAGGCGGGAAGTCACTAGCATGCAAGGAGTTACAGAGAGTTGGAGCGAGAGCAAATAGGAGTGATAGAGGAAAGGATAAAGAGAAGGATAGGGGATAGATCAGGGCATCTGAAGACATCGATTGACATTACATTTGAATAGTTGGAGATTATAGCTATCAGGAAAACAGGAAAAGGGGAGGGAGTTCCACAGTCGAGAGGCGCGATACATGAAGCTATTGGAGTAGAAGAGTCGGCTACATTTAACAGTTTTGACAGTGGAAGTGTGAGAGCGAGATTCCAGCCTAGTTGAACGTTTAAATTCATGAAGTCTGGGAACCAGCGAAAGCAGCTCATCGGTGCAGTTACCGTGAAAGTATTTGTAAAAAAGACAGAGGGAGGCGACGGGACGTCAGTGCGAGAACGTCTGCAGACGCGATGGCAGATCATGGCCAATTACATTGCATATCCGGCTCTGGATTTTCTGAAGGTCCTTGGGACAAACAGAAGGGGCTCCATACCATATACAGCAGCAATACTCCATGCAAGGGCGAATAGGTACTGTAATATTCTTCATACAAACCAAGCATTTTAAACTCAATAAGTAAGAGAATCAACCCCGAAAAATAAATTAAATATAATATAAATAAGTTAATGAACACATTAAGTAAATAAAAAACAAATTACGTACGGACACAAATAACAAAAATAATAAACAATGATTAAAAGGTTAATAATCGAATTCGGATTAGAATGGTCAGCAATTAGCTGCAGTGATGGGTTTACGTTTCCTGGGTTTCTTATACATGTATAAATCGGTTCGAGTTCAGGAGACTGCCGCCAGAAATTTGAAGCGCCAATACGCTTTCCCACCCATGTTCAAGAAACGGGCGAAGACTATACGCGGTGGGAGGCTATGCCGACGAGCGACATGCATTCCCTCAACGTCATCCTTCCTGCTGTCTCTCAGATTCGAAGCAGCCACGTTTGAATCTTTCCTCTACTAAAAACGAATAAGGAAAAGCAATCATCCTTGTTGCTAATGCCATTTTATGTAGTAGTGTGTAGACTCAGACACGTTACGAAATGCAATACTTACTACTCATAATGCACAACTTGCCGCTGTATATAAATAGTCAAGTCCAAACCAACACACATAGCCTGAAGATTACGTTGAAAGAGGAAACAGACTTTGGCCGCTGGGTGTTGACCTCAGTGTCCACTTTTTGGCATGTACATAATTCACAGGTCATTGAATGATTTTATAACTCTTTTTAGGGGTCATTCTAAAGCAAAACGAATTCTGCTGATCGGATTATTTCTAGTGCCTATAAATCTGTCACGTTTAAACTCCTTAACCAAATCGTATTTTGCTTCCTATTTATATGTCGACTTCCCGAATGGAGTATATATGAAGTTGGTGCAAAATTAAATATTGTATGAATGAGTCCGCTTATTTGATTTGAGTCGGTTCCGTCAAACGTATTTACTGCCTCCCGAAGAAAAGCTAACTCGGCAACCAGATGAAAATTATTCACTAAGAGCAAACCAATTAATCAACACAAGAACGTCCTGTGTAACTGATTTGAGCAATTTTTTTTTTTTTTAGTTCCCGGGGACGCTGTAACAGTTGTCGTATTCATTCACGTGCAAATTCATTTTCGGTATTTGAATTTACACGCCCTCCTCAGCTGCAATGTATACCCAATTTTTTGGGATAGTGCTATCCGAGCAGCGATTTTATAACCTAGCTCTCTGGTTACCAGGGTCGTGACGGGGACGCATGGGAGGGAGCTTTACCGACATAGGTGAGGCAAGTGGCCATCGCACGATCATGTTCGCACAGCTTATTTCAGGTACTGTATAAGAGAGCAGGGGCTTGTCCCCAATCTGCAGTTCAGGTATAGTGGCCATTCAATCCCATATACTCTACGTGTAGCATTCTTTTAAGCTAGTATGTTTCCTTGTAAATTCTACGAACTGCATTTGTTGCCAGTTGCCAAGATAAAAAAAAATATCATAACCTCCTAATGGATGGGTATGTGGTGTGCATGTTAAAATAAAACATTCCACAGAAAACATCTCATCATTTTTTACCAATGTATCTGTCAATTTACTAATGGCTACCTCATGGGTATCATTTTTTTTTACTCTGAAATCACACATGGCTGCACCAGAGCCTTTATGATTATGTAACAGGACCCTGATTCCGTTGAAGGCGGGGCTGAAATAACTACAATTTTGCAACGCTGACGACAGAAATCATATCACGGCTTTGACACTCGTTTTCAAGTTGGATGGTCAATGAGATTGTATTTCTTTATCGTTAACCAGATCCAAGGACTAAGAGCCACTCGAGGTAGAGTCTTATTGAAGGGAGATTTCATGGCAGTAATAATCGGAGTTGTATGAATATATGTAATATAGAAAACAATTGACACTGGACATGATTAGTTTAACATTTTAGTGATCGGTTGAGCCGGCTTTGTCGAACGAATTTCCCGGATCCTGAACGAAAGCTATACAAGCTCGGCAGTCACATGAAAGAGAGTCAGTAACTGCTAAATATTCACGATTCCAATACAGAGCACCGAACACACGAGAACCCAAAAACCATTTGGCGTCCTCTTTAATCACCTTAAGCCTCATTTTTTCGGTTCCGACGGACGCCGTAGCAGAGTTCGTATTCATTCGGACCTACAAATACATAGCATGATTATCATTGTGAATTTGGATTCACAAGCAGTCTACAGCCGCATCTAAATACCTTTTCAGGATAGTGCTATCCGAGCAGTGATTCGGTTAGAGTGCCGATACATTCGCTTAACACACCCAGCTCAGTTCTGTTTTTACCAGGGTCGCTAAACTTCAAGACAGTTGGTTCATATTTTAGTGATCCAGTAAACATCAGCTTGAACGTTTCTTCTACAAAGTATGGGTTTATTCTGAAGGAGATTTTAAAATGAAACGTCTTTACTACCAATGCTATATGAAGGAATTATGGATTATGAACTCCTGTGTACATGGCGTGAAGGGTCTTAGCTGTAAACGTTTGAAATGCTGGATCTAGGAAATATAATTCGTCAGTACATTTTCCATGGAAATAGCGAAAAAGTAGCAAGGAGCATACGATGTTGCGTCTGTAGGTAAGTATTTGTAGTGTCTACAAGGCCGAATAAAATTGTTTGAACTCTCTCAAGGTAGAATGAAAAGATTCGGCAGCTCCAACACAGATATACCAGCAATTTGCGATCTGCAGTTGCTCTCTCACAGACGTGCCGTCGCCACCCTCTGTCTTTTTTTACAAATACTTTCATGGTAACTGCTCCGAGGAGCTGCTTTCGCTGGTTCCCAAATATTATGAATTTAAGCGTTCTACTAAGCTGGCATCTCGCTCTCACCCTTTCACTAAAAACTGTTAAATGTAACCGTCTCTTCTACTCATGTATCGCACCTCTCGCCTGTGGAACTCCCTCCCCTCTTCCTGTTTTGCTGATAGCTCTAATCTCCAACTATTCAAATGTAATCTCAATCGACGTCTCCAGATCCCCTGATTTATCTCCTATCCTTCTCTTCATCATTTCCTCTATCACTCCCCTTTGCTCTAGCTCCAACTTTCTCTAACCCCTTGCGTGCTAGTGGCTTCCCGCCTTGGTTGGAGAGAAACGCTAAAAGAAAATCACCATTTTTGGTCTGATCTCTTTAAATATAAAGCATGGTTGAAGTATAGATTCTGATGTGGTATAAAGAACCAACCATTTGTCTAGCATCTTTAGTGGTAATGTTATTTATTGGTTCCTTCTAAAGTCTGAGGTAAAACAGTGAATTCGTATAATTATCTCTCAAGCCAGTGATAATGAAAATTTACTAGATTGATGTTTAAAGTTACAAGCCAATGTTCCGGCAATATGCTGTTACATTTTGGTCAGAAGAAGTACGCTTTCGCTGTGGACGTCTGTGTCAATTTGACTGAATTTTGTATTGTTGGCCTCGAAACCCAAACGATACAGATAATTTAAGTTAAACCTGCCTGTCGCGTCTAACATTCATTTCAAACAGATTACAATGATTTTCTTAGCAAAAAGACAAGTGATAAGTAACTGATCTATTTAAAAGTGAGCATTTTAAATTAAACAGTTCCGAAGGTTTACTAAAAGCTTCAGACTGACTTATTCTGCATCGATTTGTTAACACCACGATCTTAAATTTTGTCTATTTTGAAGAGAAGTTGCTTCTTGTCAGATTTACAGTCTACTTTGAACAAACAGATGCCAACTTACATGTTAAGAAACAAAGCAGTTATTAATAATAATAGTTGAATTAAATGCAGGCAAAATTTCACACCGCTAATATCATTCTGTTACTCGTCATCAATTTTCAGCTGACCTTCGTACACATTGTTACGAATAATCAAGAGTGGTTTTATTACTCTCCTCTTTGAGAGTGCTATTTTTGTTTACTGGGACTATAAAAGGACACTATACGCGGAACTTATATTCTAAGTAGAATAAGCTTTGTTAAAGCCTCCAACTGCGTACTTTTGTCATTACACACATATCGTACGATTTTTGATTAAAGTAAAACAATCATTGATTTGTCAATTAGGGGCACTTCGATGTGATGCAAAGGTTAGCTAGTTCAGTTACAACTGATTAGTGAATTCGTTTCTCACTGGATACTCTTTAATGTCAGTCTTGTGCCACATCTTAGCTACACTTAGAATATATCTACATTTAGTTTTATTACAATTCTAATCATAATTTCGGCCTTGTGCCACATTGAAGTAAATAGTAAATAGTTTCAAAAACAAGTAGCAATAGGGATCCACGCATACAATGAATTATTTGTACTATTTACATTATTCGGACTATTGTCATCATCTTTGTCGCCATATTTATTACAACGCTTCGGCCGTTGTACGCTTCGGCTTTCTTCGGGTGGTTGGAATGTCGAACTGAACACTTTATTTCGCTCACTGAGGTAGACTTTTCTAGTTTCACGTGCCATGTATGATCGATGTCAGTTATCAATTATCTCATATTAATTCCCCTCTCCAATTTCACCACTGACTTAACCAGGTATTGAACTCACATGGACAAAGAACACCATTGGAAACTTTGTAAAATTAAGGAATCAGCACATATGCTAGGTCACAAAAATCTCCTGAGATGACCAAGCATAGAAATATATACAATATGGGAATCAGTAATAAGCATTGCCAGAGAAAACAATAATAAAAATAATTGCAATATGAGCTCTGGTAAAAACATCATGTGATAACAACAAAAAAATTGCAATATGAGTACTGGTAAAAAATGTTGGCTGAGACATTAGGTTTATAATACCCAGAAATTCATACACAGTTGCCTTCAAGGACACATGGCACAGTGGATAAAGCGTTGGTTAGTTCCAATGACAGGACCCAAAGAGTGTAATAAAGGGTTCAATTCGACATTTCAACCCCTTGAATAAGGCCGGGTCGTACAAAGGCCGAAACGTTGTAATAAATATGGCGGCAATGATGAGAATAATAGTCCGAATAATTTAAATAGTGTACATAAACCTCATCTCAGAAATATAGACAGATACTGAATTATTTATATTATTAATTTTCGCCCCCAATACACGGTATTACGTAACCCACGTCAAGCTGTGCGAAATATACATTACTCAGTGTCGTTTACAGAAGGCAGGTGAATTGATTTCAGGTGAATTGGTCAGTCAGATGTTTTCCTAACCATCAGTTGCAGATCCGCGCTTTCACTAGATCCTAGCGCCGACATTTAAACACATGTTCACACAATATGTTAAGATGTGTACGCGCAGGATGAACTGGATAATAGGAAGTTATATGATTACCACCCGAGAGGAAAATAATGTAACTTGTATCTGACATCTTGACGTGAAGGAGGAATAGCGAAACGACGGTTGAAGAAGATGCCAACGGCTCACCGAAAATCATCGACATTAATTGGCAAAGTCCAGATTTGAATAAAACATTATGTTATGTAATTGTCAGCGGTAATATTATACCCATCGTTGCTTGCTTTCCATTGCTGATATGAAGAATAACCACTTAAGAAGGTTTCATAATCTGAAAGACCAGACGGGTATTATTCTTAATGTTTACAGGGTGCGACGGTAAACTCTCGTCCTTATTAGGAAAAAAATATAAATAACAATGGTATAACTATCTGTCTATACTTTTGAGATAAGGTATTATGTACATTATTCGGACTATTGTACGGTATTACTTACATTATTCGGACTATTCTAATCATCTTTGTCGCCATGGACACATGACACAGTGGATAAAGACGTTAGTTAGATCCAGTGACAAGACCTAAAGTTAGGAATGATCCTTCTCAGACAAAGGAGGAAATTCCTTCAGAAATTGATTGAAGTTCGTTTCGAAGAAACGTACAAGAAATATGATTCATTCTTTCAACTCACTTAAGCCATCATCAGGGGAGCTAGATAAAATTTGAGTTTATTAAAAGGACACATGGCACAGTGGATAAAGACATTGGTTAGATCCAGTGACAGGACCTAAAGTGTGTGAGATCAATACCCGGTTAAGGCAGTGGAGAACCTGGAGAGGGGAATTAACAGGAGATAACTGATAACTGACATCCATTAAACATGGCGCGTGGAACTACCCCAGTGAGCGAAATAAAGGGTTCAGTTCGATATTCCACCCGACCGAAGAAGGCCGAATAATGTAAATTATATCACTTTTTAACATATATATTTACCAAAATTACCGACAAATATCTTGAAAAACTAAAGAGTAAATTCCTTGAATAAAATCGCCATTAGCTTCAGCCATGGCCTCCAGACGACTTCGGAATCTTCTGAATCTCTTCTGGACGGCGTCCCTGTTTCTTGGTGAATACTGCCATGATTCGTGCCTTCAGTTCATCTTTGGTGTTAGAAGAAGTTTTATTGGTCTTGAACCCTGCGTCCCTCAACAATTTTAACCCTTCTACCTGAGTTCCTGAGTCAAAATTCGCAAATAATCGGTATGTAATGTTTCACGATACATATAAAAATAGTTACAAGTCTTTACCCACAGTTCAACCGGTGGCTTGGCATTAAGTCAATTTTCTCTAACACCGGTAAAGTGGTGGTCAGGCTAAAAGGGTTAAAAAAAATGTTGTCCTTTCCTTATCTCTCCTGAACCCTGTTCTTCCATCCATTTACTAAGCTCTCTATGTAGGTTATGCTTTGTTTCCCTCTGTCCCTCTTGCCTTTAATCTGTCCTGTGAGTATCAAATTTTCCTAGCAATCTTTCCTCATTATGTACCCTATAAATTGTAACTGTTTCTTCTTGTTATTAAGAATACATGTCATTTCTGTTTCTATATTCTCTAAAAATTCCGCGTTGCTCACAGGTTTGGCCCATTGTATTCTCAAAATTCTTCTGTTCAACCACATTTCTGTTGCTTCAAGAGTCTTCTTCATCTGTGAGGAGAATGTCTACCATTCACTACTCTATATGAAGACTGATATTACATAACAGTTCCGTAGACTTTTATTTGTTGCTGTTGCTCCAGGTCTCTTCATCTGTGAAGAAATTGTCCAGCATTCACTGTCATATAGGAGGATTGATATTATATAACAGTGCAGTACACTTTTCTTTGTACCTGTTGCTTCAAGTCTCTTCTTCATCTGTGAAAGAATTGTCCAGCATTGACTGCCATATGCGAGGACTGATATTATATAATATTTCAGTACACTTTTCTTATTTTCTGCTGATTCATGTCTCTTCTTCATCTGTGAGGAGATTACCTGATATTCACTACCCATATAGAAGGACTAATATTACATAACAGTTCAGCAATATTTTCTTTATTTCTGTTGCTCCAAGTCTCTTCATCCGTGAAGAAATTGTCCAGCATTCACTGCCATAGAGGAGGACTGATATTACATCCCGGTTCAGTATAATTTTATTTCTGTTGCTCCAAGTCTCTTTTTCATCTGTGAAGAAATTGTCCAGGATTCCCTGCAATATAGGAGGACTAATATTACATCACGGTTCAGCATAATTTTATTTCTGTTGCTTCAGATCTATTCATCTGTGAGGAGATTTTCTAACATTCACTACCCTCTAAGGGGAATCATATTACATAACAGTTTAGTATTCTTTTCTTTGTTTCTGTTGCTTCAAGTCTCTTCATCATCTGTGACGAGATTATCTAGCATTCACTACACTATAGGAGGACTGATATTGCATAACAGTTCAGTAGACTTTTCTTTATAACGATATTTTTCTGTTTCTTAATACTTTCCTTAGATGCGGCTTCGAACTTCATTATCGTACTTTCCGTCCTCAGGTAAAACACTTCCCAAATATTTAAATTGTTGTACTGTGGCACCATTTACCAGGAAAAAAAGAAAAGAAAGGAAAAAGAGAAAGGAAAGAAAAGGAAAGAGAGGATCAGACCCAATCGTGGATGTCATTACAATGGCAGAAGGATTCTAGGTGGATGGGGGAATCGACTGTGTACTGTCAACAACTTGTGTTATCAGGGCTTTGGATAGATAAGAGCAGCTCAATGCGGAAAACATCTAATTAGCAGACCACAGACCGACTAGCCAAGAAAAACTCCAATTGAAAATGTTATTTTGATAATTGACAAAAAACAGGTGAAATACAGGGCTTTGGATAGATATGAAAAAATTAACTGTGTCGTCTGCCAAGCCGCACACGAAGTAACGTCTGACCGTTTTTTTTTTGACAAAAACATCTTTGGCTGCGATAACAGAACTATGTTATCAGAAATTGGCACCAAGAATGCAAACACGGTTAGGACAATGGAATTATTTTTTTCTCGAGACGACGGTCGACTGTGTTTCGCTAGACCACCCATTCTGATAATTAGCGATAAGACGACTGACGAAGTCCAGGTGAGAACAAGAGTTATGACCACCACCGATCGCATTGTTCGATTTTTGGGGACAGAGAAAATGAGAACTGCGATTAAAAGAAAGAAGAGGAAAAGAAAAAAATAATTTTTTTTTAAGCAAGATATTTTTTCCCTGAAACAAAGCCCGCGGGATCGCACACGCCCGGCTGAATATCATTGGCCGAGTGGTGATCACGTGACGCAAGGAGGAAGCTGTCGCCGCCCACCTAGAGGATGGGTATGAGAGGTTGCTACGAAGAAGTGGGGAGGGCAGTTCACGCCCCTCTGAAGTATGATGAGAAGGTGGGAGTAAGAGAAGGCTCCCAAAAATGGAAAGAAGTGTAAAATTCCTAAGCAAAAATAAGAGAAGTGGATATGTATTTAGAATTATCGAGGAACCCCTGGCGCCGACAAACCCACCCCGGTTTTGGTCGGCGTCCATATAAGCAAGGACGCAGCGAGCGAAAATCAGACAGTTCGGGAAAGACAGTTCGGGAGAGACAGTTCCCAGAGTCAGTCTCCAGTGCTCAGTTGAAGCAGGCCTCACATCGGCTGACCAAGATTCGCGCAAATTCCGGACTCATCTTCAATCCAAGAACAATTATTTTGAAGAGCGACTTATATCCAGACCACCAAAATAAGTTTATTTTCGACCTTCGCCCGAAGACACACCAAAAAAAAAACAATTTCTTAAAGAGCAAACAACTTGAAGTGTTAAAACTGGCCTAACAGAAAACAACGTGTCACAATCCATAGAACGGGTCGGGAGATAGACGCAGTCCTATGTATCCAACAATTAGACATAAAGTTTGTTATCCTTTTTTTTGATACCTTTTAACTTTTATTTTATTTTATTTTTATGCATATTTGTGCGATACCACCCCCGCTTGGACCCAACTTGCATTACGGCCCTGACGACTGATTGATTTCGTCTGCCTAAGATCAATTCACAACGTGGGTAGGCAGACTGGAGATCAACGCAGTTACTTTGGTAACCAGACGTTGGAAGCGAGTTGGGAACGACGGGGCTGATATCGAATCTAACCAGATTCCCATCCGAGTCACCCAAAAGGTTAGAACGTCACATTTGGGTGCCGCGACCGATACCAAGCCAGTTGGTCGTCACAGGACGAGACAACACGACTGACGCGACCGGCGGACGTCACGTTTGGAGCGGCGTCACCCGAACGAAGCAGCGAGGAGCGAGCGAAGGCTGTGTTTAGGGACGTCACAGTACCCCATTTTAGTATTCCCAATTTGTACTTTGAACTGCTCATTTTGCTAACAACCATGTATTTCATCTTGCAATTGATTTTCAATCCGTTCTTCTCGAATTCCTTCAACTAACCTATGTACGGATTCGTATAGTTTCATTTATGTATCTGCTATCAAAACTGTATACATTGCATACCATGTTAAGATTGTACTCGCCATTCATTAAATCTAGTAGGACTTCTTAATCTAGAAGGTGAGTGAGTCTCTTGAATTTCGCTCTAACCATTCTTTAACCAATCGTTCGGTTTATATACAACTCTTACAACCTCTCAAAGCTCATTACGTATTCCTCAGTTATTTTCTCCATTCCTAGAAACATAAAAGTGACCCTAAACAAAGCGGTCTGGTATTTCAAATTAATAAACTCTGTTTACACATTTCTCGAGAATCGGCCTTTTTATCAAAACAATAAGTTTTCCGTGATAAAACTTGTTTGTTTAAAAGTTATTTCAAATCGGAAATTTCTTTTGTTTGTCGATTTCCAAATCCGACTCAATTCCAAATTCTGTTGTTTATATTTTTAGTTTTACTTAAATTTGGTCCGCGGCCGAAAATGACCTTCAAATACCAACACAGTTAACTTTTTAAAAATAAAATCATTTAATTCAAATTTTTCTATTGTTTAACATTCCGGCCTTTTCGGGAACTCATAGCAATTCTTATGTGCGTTTCTATTTATCACAAAGAAAAAAAAACACATTTCCCCTCACTTCATATTTTAATTCCTGCTTCTTACTTTAACATTTTCTTTTTTAACACTTCCACCCGTTCCAATGACCCAATTATACGGAGTTTTTGTATGAACCCTAATCTTACACCTAATTCTAAGCCACCAGTGTCACGATAGTGTCACCTTTATTTCAGCTACAACTTTATAGTGTCACATTTCCTCGCTTTCCCATTTCTCTCATTTAATTGCAAATGACATCACAAAAAATTCATAATGAAACAGCAAGATTCTTCATACATCGTTTTTTTCAATAAACATGCTGTGGAATTAAAAAGCCTCTTCATCTTCTTCTCCAACTATTTTATCCCATGCATCGTTTTTCGACGAAACATTCAGTGGAATTGCAAAGTCTTTCCATTTTCTTTCCCGGTTCATGAGCATGCACATTGCATTGGGGTTCTCATCACCCCTTACAATTTAATCATTTGACCGTTTTTTATCGTTCGCTTTCTTGGACGACTTCCCCCATTCCACAGTACTAGATGTTGGTTTCCCTTCTACAGGTCTCGATTGTCCTTTCTCTTCTCCGGGCGCATTCAATTCGGTCACTTCCTCGTCTGGAGTCAATCAGCTTCTTTAAAAAAAAAACAGTAATTGGCATCACTTTCTTGATGCAAGTCGTTACTACTTTATTAATTGATTCCTTCATATGCTTTTTCAGCTTCCATATTTCTGTCGTTACGGCAGCAAAAGATTTCAAAGTTACCTAATATAGCGAACCAAATCACTATATTGTTGCTCTTTATTGAACTCTCTTTTCCCATAGTACTAAATTTGTCTTTCAGTTGTTCAAGACTAATTTGCTCTATCATCCTTAATAACTTTGGTATTGTCTTTAATGTTTCTACGGGTAATTCCTCTACCACTGGTCTCCACATCTCAGTCCAATTATTCAAACATATTCTGATTAACTTTAACAATGTATATTTCTCAGATTTCACTTTGGTTTGATAACATTGGGGAAGGGAGATTGATAATCCAAATGCCGAACAACCCAGGGGTAACTCTCTCAAAGCCACTGGTGATTCTATCCTTATTGTTCAGCGAGTCTCCGAACGCATACTCAAGATAAATCCATCTGACTCGGGGTGGCTACAATCCATACCCCTTTAGATATACCGGTAGTTTGTGGTAATACTGTATTTGTAAAACTTCTCCTCGACAATTTTCTTTAATCCTCTTTTTATCGCCTTCTAAGTAATTCAAGTACACACAATCTGTGATTCCCTATCACTTAAATGTGACTGACATACACGTTCCTAAAGCTTTGGCGTCACGTTTCCTTGCTTCTTCCATAGCCAGCGATATACACTCCGTTCATGTTGAATTTAAAGCTATATATTCTGCCTCAATTCGGCACTTTGCAACCAATCCTAGTCTCCGTTCTGCTCTGGAGAAGGGAAATGGTATGCTTATAACCTGATTTATCAAAAAGTTACCTTCCCTGTCTAATAATGGTAAGGCTAGTAAAACCAGCGGTCTGTTATCTTCTAGTAAAGTGATCAACTAAATGACTTGTAATATCTCCATAACGAGCAATCTCAAATGGCCAGGTAACTAAGTTTGTATTTTCAACAAGAACTTCAAGTGACCAGAGGTCACTATACCCGGGAACAAATCCCCAAATGATGACATCTCCAACTGAGCCCCCACATGCTCTAACACAATCATCACAGATTGGATAGCCTGGTGTACCTTATTAAAAATTGTCATTAATTGGAAATTCTGCTGGACGAAACTACTTAACTCTTGTAAGTCAATCTCTATGGCCAGAGAGATATTGGCCACTTCTATTCTAAAATTTCGCATATCACTTATTAAACCTTTTATACTTATTCTGTTTTATTTTTTCTTATTCATTGTTTTTTTTTTATTATATTTTATTTATATATTTGTAAAATGTAATGCATCAATATTATTTTTAAAAAATAAATCTATTGTAGAGTAATTTTCACTGTGGAAACTTGTATTTCACTAAGTCGGTCCTAAATTAGGTTCGACGTACAAAACGTTAGGAACTTGAAATAATAGTTAATGCCGCAGCAATCTAGCTGTGAGGCTCATACTTTAATGTCCGACATCGACTGACTCACACAACTCAATGAGCGTCACTGGCGACTGCTACTACTACTACTTATCTGTGGGAGAGTCTATTTACAATAGAAATAGGTACGTTCCGGTATAACAAAATCTCAGCAAATAATTATAAACATTAGAAAATGTATAAGTTAGTATTTCATGATAGGTGTGTGTGTGTGTAAAGTATGAAATAACTTTTTTTCTTCGAATTCAACGGCGACCTATTTATGGCAACATGTCTGTAAAGTCAACTGCATATGTGAGTTGTCTTCTCTCAAAAAAAAAAAACGCCCAATGATAATAATCAAATATATACTTCGATTTCCTTTTCTCGTGCACAAAATGTATCGCATTCATTTGGAATGATAAAAATATTGTTTTTTTTTTCGTTAAACTCAATAAAGATAAGCAAACGAAGATACTAACACGGAAAACAAAGGACGGTGCGCGTTTTATACATTTTTTTTATTAAAATAAAATGCAAATCAAATAAATATGATAAAAACATAAATATTAATATTAAGAAATGCCTTTCTATCGATTTCTTACTTCTGCAAGCGCCAAATATAGCAGAAAATCATTTTACTTGGATAAGTGAGCAATTTAATTAGAAATGGCCTGAAGAAAATGATTTCTCATTTACAAAAATCACAAAAGACCTGATTAGAAATAATTGTCAAGAGATCGGTGTCTAGATTGAAAATGGCGTCATAAGTAAAAGCGTTTTTTTTTTTTAATTTCGTGAAATTGTAGCTGTGAGTTCAATCCTTGGTTCGGGCAGTGTATGCTTGCATTCAGTGGAAATGGTGAGCAATAACTTAACAATATACCCGGTAAAAATAAGAACTAGATTTGATATCCCTAGACATGAGCTAACCTGTAGCTAGATTAAAGGGTTCACTTCAGTTAGCTTAACCAGATCGATATGTACCTACAGAATTCCGGAAAGCACAATGGCCGAAACGTTGTGATAAAAACAAACATGAGGAAATAATCCGAATTTAAATAAAAATTAAGATATTGTTGTTTTTTAAATCCAAATATGCAAATAAGTAGAATATTCACACAACAAATGACGTACCGAATAGCATACGTTTCGTCTCTGGAAAAAGGGTTTTACTATGGAAAACCTAAGACTCCGCGGAGTCACTTATGGGCGCTAGCAAGACAGCCAAGTGAGGAGTGATTAGATCAAGCCCCATTACACAAGCGAAATAGCGTGAGAAAAATAAGATTATACTTTTAATGGCTGGGGTGAAATTGTAGTATCTGATCTCTACCTTGTTAATATTTGAATGTTGCCTGGTCCCGGCTATTCCAACATGACAGCACCACTCGTAATGCACTAAAAAGAGCAGGTATTTGGTTTACCGACATCAATGTGAAAGCAGATGAGGGAAATAAACAATCAATTTTTCTTCCTGAAGCATATTGTTCCGATGATCACGTATAAGCAACTCGCATAAAAAAACCCAAAAAAAACTACCTTCTGTTTCAGGGTTTCCCATTCTGAACGATATCGCCCACCTGTGGGCGATTTCAACTGTTGGGTGGGCGATTTTCTGTTTAGTGAGCGATCAGTGACTCAACAGAAAATGATGGGCGACTGGAAATTTTGGTGGCCGATATTGGATGTTGGAGTATTTAAAAATTATTTCAACCTATGCTAGTCGAAAAAGATATTGAAAGTAGATATGCAAAGAACAAGTATAAAAAGTAAAAATAAACAGGAGTCTTCTTGGTTATAACAGGGTCATATTCCTAGATGAGATATCAATATCCCTGCAATACTTTGATATTTTCTATAGCTTTCAGAAGGATCATTAGCATTCAAATATTCTTCAGATGAAACAGAAATGTGACAACTACATTGACTCTATAGATTCATCTACTGCAAGATTCTCTGTGTCGCGTCAGAAGTTATTTTTTTCTCGACTGAGTCCATCCTTCAAATTTACAAATCAGCCATTCGTTTTTGCATGGAATACTGCTGACATATATGGTCCGGTGCTCCAGCTGTTCATCTCGAAGTCCTAGACAACATCCTGTGACGGATATGCAATGTGATAGATCCTGATCTGCCATCCCGTCTACAGTCGCTATCTCACAGACGTACAGTGGCTTCCCTCTGTCTTTTCTATAAGTATATCCATGGCAACTGCCCCAAAGAGCTACTCTCACTGGTTCCCAAACTGCACGGATTTAAGCGTGCTAATAGGCTGGCATCTCAGCCTCACCGTTTTACTGTCAACACGGCTAAATATAGCCATCCCTTCTACTCAAATAGCTTCTTATCTCGCACCTCCCGTGACTGGAAGTCCCTTCCTATCACTTGCTTCCCTGATAGCTATAATATTCAAATATTCAAATGTAATGTCAATCGTCATCTTCTGATACCTTGACCTTGATCCCTGTCCTTCTCTTTATCCTTTTCCCAACTCCTCTTTAATCTTACTCTCATACTCTGTAACCCCTTGCATGCTAGTGACACTCCTGTCTTGACTGGGGAGGTTTGCTTATAAAAAAAGATATAAATCAGAAAATGGAAAACAAAAAACAACAAAATATTTTCATTGAATTATTATTATTTGATAGCAGTGTATATTCTTTTTATTATGAACAAAAGTAGTTTAATGTTTTATCAACATCTGCAATGCTTACATCATAAAACCAATCTTGACAATAAAACTAAATTATATATATATATATATATATATATATATATATATATATATTTCAATGGTCAAGTCTGACTTCGTTTTTTTATTGCACTGACGTATGCTGCTGCATAAGTCAACGTTATTTGTTACCTACGTTTGGTATTTTTTACTACCTCAGAAAGTCAGTTTATGAACCAGTAACAAAAATTTGCACACAATAAGGAAACGTGTACTAAACTGTTACGTGATATCTGTCCTCATATACATCAATCTCCACAAAGATGAATAAACTTGAAGCAACAGAAATGCAATTTTACAGTAGGCTACTGTGCATCCTAAAGTCCGACCGTTTGAACAACGACGAAGTTTTAGAGAAAATGGAAACAACAATGAAACTTAAAAATAACAATAGGAAGAAACAGTTGAGGTTTCTCGTAGACCTAATATAGAAAGAAGGCTAGGAAAGTCTGATATTCACAGCTCAGATTGAAGGCAAGGGAGACAGAGAAAAACAATGTGACACTATTTAGGGTTGCTAGAATGAGAAAAGAAAAAGAAAAGAAAAAAAAGAAAGGCGAGAATTAAAATTAGGTGATAAGAAGCCATCACGAAAAGGACACTAAGCGGTGTTATTTTTCTGACGAGGAAAAGTGGTAAAATTTTTATTTCCCATTGTCGAGAAGGTAAAAAGGAAGATACTGGAATTAATCTGATTTAGGTTACGGGGCGGGTGGAGGTTCCAGGTTGGCCAAATAACCTCAGAGATAGAATTCTAAATAGATAAACATCTAAATTTGTCGCAGGAATGCCCATTTGAGACCTCCCACAGAATTCTAAAGAGATAAAAATTAAATAGGTCACCCGCTGACCGAGAAACAAAAATGTCCGTTGACCACGCAAGGGTTGCCAAAACAAAAGACCAAACCATTGGTTATCTATGGGAAAGTCGTTTGAAAAAGGCATCTGTTTTGTGTTGAAATTCGTCTATGACAGCGAAACTATTTTATCGGATAAGAAATTGGCACCAAGAATGCAAATACGTCTAATTGACTTGTTTGGCGAAGGCTCCGGGTGATAAAGTCCAAGTGACATTTGGCTAAGATAAGAGACCAAGGGTTCGTTGTCGGGCAGAAGGAAAAAAAAGTGAAAGAAAAAAAAAAGAAAAAAAAAGAGAAAGGAAGATAATTTTTTTTTCTTTGAGCAAGATTTTTTTAAACCGAGGCTAGTCTAGCAACACCCACTCTGCTGAGCGCCCATTGGATGAGTGGTAGCAGGAGTATTGGGCGGAGATGATCATGTGAGGCAGGAGGGGAGGCCTACTAGCAAACATTGAGGGGATGGATGTGAGATGCCACTGTGAGAGAGAGGGGAAACCCATTGACACCATCTGAGGGATGGTGAGATACCAATATGAGAACAGAAGAAGGTGGGAGGATGAAGAGACTTCCAAAAATGGAAATTAATAAAATTTTCCTGAGCGAAAACAAAAGAAGTGGATTGTGGATTTGAAATTATCAAGGAACCTCAAACCCCGACAAGCCCACCCCGGTTTTGGTCGCGTCCATATAAGCAGAGTCGCAGCGAGTGAAAAGTAGTTCCAGTTCCAGTTGAGAGGCAGTTGAGTTAAGTTCGAAGTTCGCAGTTGAAGTTGCTGCCCGCCTCGCAGAACCTGCTGACTTGAAAGATTCCACGCAAATTCCGAACTCATCTTCTAACCAAGAACAATTTATTTTTGAAGAACGACTTAGACTCACACCACCAAAACAAGTTTTACGAATATCGCCTGAAGACACACCAAGAACCAGTTTCTTAAATGAACAAACAACTTAAGATGTTAAGACTCGCCTAACAAACACAAAGTGTGTCACGAATCCATATAGCGGGTTTGGGAAGAAAGACGCAGTCCTGTATTCAGCAACCAGATATAAAATATTGTTATCCTTTTTTTAACACATTTGAACTTTTCGAGTTATTATTTTATTTTCTTTTACATATACTTGTGCGATATCACCCCTTGTTCGAACTCGACTTGCATTACGGCCCAGCGACTGATTGATTTCGTCTGCCTAGATCAATTCACAACGTGGGTAGGTTAGACTAAAAATCAAAGCAGTTACTTCGGTAACCAGACGTTGGAAGCGAGCCGGGAACGACGAGGCTGATACCGAATCTAACCAAAAGGTTAGAACGTCACATTTGGTGCCGCGACCAATACCAAGCCAGTTGGTCGTCACAAGACAGGATAGCACGACTGACGTAGACAGGCGGACGTCACGTGTGGAGCGGCGACACCGGGGGGACGTCACAAATGCATAACCTACTTAGCAAGCATGAGCAACTGGATGGTGGAACAGGGTTTAGGGGAAATAGAAGAGAGACAAAATATCTTAAGAGCTACAAGAGACAGGATGTTGTAGAGAGCCATGGTCACTTACGTCCTGAAGGAACACAGCACATAATGAAGAAGAACAAACTTTTACCAAACAAGTTTGCTATCGTTTTGAATATTTACTATACAGTGGGTGGTGGAAAAATTTTCCATATGAAATTGGTCCATGACGCAATAAATAGTGGAAAACCCTGTTGTGTTTCTCATCCTAACTCCATAGGAACTCGCAAAATCCCTCGGGTGTAATAACATGTTGGATTTTCTGTATCATTAACGATAATCAAATATGAATAGAGACATTTACCGCGTTGATAATTCTACAAAAGTCGAAAAATCAATTTAAAATTTCCTTCATAAAAAAAAAAATAAAAAAACAAATCTTGAGCGTAAGGTGGTTTAATTGAATTTGTTGAATATCAATGTTCATGTTCAAGTCTTTTAATCAATAATTATCTTTTATTTTTAAAAAATTTCTCTTATCAATTATATTAACAACAATATATCATAATATAAGATATCAACTCTACCTTCAGCAACTCTCGAGCCTTCTATTGTGTGGAGTTTAATATATCAATATTATTAAACCTGACATGTCGTCTCGGCTTCAGTCAATTTCTACTGCCATAATGTCGCTTCACTATGTATTTTCTCTAAATACTTTTATTTGTGAGTGTTCAGATGATCCCGACGATATGGTAACTTTATGAATTTAATAACACTACGAGATTGACGGAAGGGTCTCATCAATTCACAGTTGAACTGGCGAGATGTAAGCGTAGTTCTATGTTAAAAGTTACTTTTCTCGTACTTCTCACATGTGGAAATCTCTTCTGGATTCATACTTTCCAGTCTTTAAAATTTTAAATGCAATGCCAATTGTCATCTATTATCTTCTTGGTTGCTTATCTGTTGTTTTCGCTCCTTAATAATGTTTCTCATTTTTTTTATTCTTTCACTGCAGTAGTTGTGTCTTAGTGGCTTTACTGCCTTACGTTTGGTATATGATTAAAAATAAAATTTAAAAAAAATGAATGGTTTTCTTCTTGTTTTTTTTCCTTAAATCGGTTCAAACCAATCAAGGCGACAATGCCACTAAGACGCAATAGACTTCTGGGAAATATAAGAAAATTAAGAAAAAATCATTAGAAGGAACCGGAAACCGAATCTTAAACATGAAATAGGTGATAAGCCTCTACAGCTGTTAAAAAAAGCCGACTAGGTTAGTGAACCGAACGATAAGCGAACTTAACTTTTTCAAAACAGTTATTTCCGGTTTTACTCCAAAACTAAAAATAAAGTTGGTAATTTAGGACTCTTCATCATCAACTAATAGTTAATGCGGAGATATAGTTTTTCTGCACTGTTGCGAGTGTGTCCCTCTTTGTGTGTTCTATACTTATGACCGTCCCAGTAAAAGTAAGAAAAACTTAATACTTTAGAACGATGTGGCATGAGGTCACCCTTAATTATTGTAATCTGATTGGCCATTAATACGAGGTAATGTTCTCCAGCGTCGTTGTTCCCTTTTAACGTGGAATCTGGAACCTAAACTTGGGAAAGCATAGTGTTTTAATTGAAAGGAAACATTTGAATAACGTCTGGAAGAGGTAGCTGAAATTTATGGAGCGGGTAAAAGAGGGCTTGGAAAATCTTTTTTCAAGGACAGATTGAGGGGAAAGAATATAAAGAAGATGAAAAATTGTTTTCGTAACACACTTGATGAGCTTGAAGCAAGTGGATGGTAAAACAGGGTTTTGGGAGAAATGACAAAAGGCAAAACTTATGAACGATATAAGCACTCATTAAGACATGTTTAATGATCGCCTTGAATTTTGAAAGGACGCGCCAAAAGAAAAGAAAAAAGTTCTGTATTTTGAATCGAGGATTACGGTCATATCACGTCAAATCACAGGTTCCCGTTCGATCAACCAAGTCGAGCGTATATATATAGTGTGGGGAACGAAATTCCAAATTTGACCAAAGATACAGTGTTTAAACTTTAGATTCATTTGAATGCGGACATAACTATTATCGTCCGTAAATATGTTATATAAATCACAATTTTACACAATTAACACACACACATATATATATATATATATATATATATTATATAAATATATATGCATCAAAAATTCATTAAACAAATACTATTAAAACAAATTTTATTATTGTGTTGATTCATTTTGATGTATGACTTTTCCAAGTTAGGTTTGATCCTTCTCAGACAAGAGGGGAAATTCCATCAGGAATTAATTGAAGTTCATTTCGAAGAAACGTACAAGAAATATGATTCATTCTTTCAAATCACTTTAGCCATAATCGGGGTAGCTAGACACAATTTGAGTTCATTGAAAGGACACGTGGCACAGTGGATAAAATGTCATACTTAGACCCAAACAGAATACCCAAAGAGTGTGAGTTCAATACCCGGTTAAGGCAATTGAATTGAGACATTTTTTTTTCATTAATATTAAAGATAACTGATAACTGACATCCATTAAACATGTTGCAAAATACTTAAATTTCTCTATCACTGTGAGTGAAATAAATGGTTCATTTCGACATTCCAACCACCCGAAGAAGGCCGGAGCGTACAACGGCCGAAACGTTGCATCATGGCGACAATGATGAGGACAATAGTCTGTAAACAGTGTACAAACGATTTGTCTTTTCTAATTTAAAATACTACTTCAAGTTAACTACAATGTGTATTTTTTATTATTTGCAGAGAAACATTCTCTGAGTGGACAATTATATTCATACGAAATATTGGTCTTATATAATGGGGATGGAAGTTTTCCGTATATTATTTTTAAGAACTTAAGTTCCCCGTTTTTAATTTTGTTTTTAAAAGTAAATGTTTGGTCATGTAAGATAATTCTTATGCTTTTCATCCGAAATGAACTGCGAACAATATTAATTAATCAATACAAAATGTATGTCGTTTTAGAGTATTTTCATATATATATATATATATATATATATATATATATATATATATATATATATATATATATATATATATATATATATATTATGTGTGTGTGAGTATAAAAATTCAGATATATAAATTGTTATATATTAAAATTACTTTATATTTTATGAATAAAATAATACAATATTTATTAAATCGTCTAAAATATATTATACAACATGATTATATATATGTATACACAATATTGGTATATACACACAATTCATATATATATTTTTATTTTTATATATATATATATAATTTTACACATTATATATATATATAAATATATATATATATATATATATATATTATATTACAATGATATAAATTTACATTCATTTTAAATAAATTTCACACATAATAATATATATATATATATATAAAAAATATATATTTTTTGACTGAGTTTAAAGATATACAAAATGTTGTTTAATATATTTTAAATTCAAAATGGTGAAACTATGGTTTTAAATATATTGTGATATTGTTAAAATGTATATTATATATAAATATCATATATAAATTTAATTTATTTAACTAATATTCGGATTTAATTATAAAAATTCCATTTAGAAGAATGTTGATTCAAAATTATTTTAAATTGGGTCTTTGGTCAATTTTTTTGTTTTTTTTTTTTTAAAATTTCATAATTTCGTTTTAATTCTTTTATATATATATATATATATAATATATATATATGATAAAAAGTTAATGTTTTATAAAATATATATTTAGTTATAAATGCCGGACAAGAATTGAAAGGGGTTCTATTCAATTTTTTTTTTCTTTTTCCTTTTCTCTATCAATATTTTAGATTTTTTATAAACATTCAGATAAACATCGCGAACCAATGATAATAGACAAAAATGAACCACGAAAATGAATCCATGTTTTTATACCAGTTAACTGTTTCTCATCAGAAGTCCCTATAAAATCATTAGATATTTGCGTAATACCACCGTGTACGAAAATTGCCACAATTTTCTGTGTTCGGAAACTGATCAACACTACATTAAAAAACATAACTGCTTCAATACGTTTTCCCAAATAACATACTATAAGTAAACAGTTTTATTAGGCCTCGATAAAACGGAAAATTATATTACCTTTCTTTTTTTAAAAAAAACAACAAAAAAACATGTCTATGCAAACATTAGTTTCCACTAAAATAACTTTTAGATTAATGAGAAAAATTGGTCGAATAATAAATATATTTCTTTAATTCCTTAGCAAGGAATATGTATAGAGGGTGTATCAAAATATTTTTACAAACATTAGGGGCAGGTTCCTTACACTAAAACAACGACAAAAGTTCACAAAATATATATCCGCAAATCATTCGTCTTGAGTTAAGTTGAAAGAAAGATTACAATCGATGGCACTTCCTCCATGGCCTTATATGATTATATGGCACCTTTTTTTTTGTTATGGTGTCAGGACTCCACCTTACAAAGTTTGTAAACGTATTTTTGATAGACCATATATATATATATATATATATGAACGCACAACTTTTAAAAATTTAAAATCAAACTCAGCGTTGCTACTGCGCGCTCCAAAAACAATATCTCATTTCCAATAGCATTTTCGGATACAACAATACATATATTTTCGTTGTCCTCTTATTACTAAGAGAAAAAACAAGAACAACATCTATTCTATACCTGAAGATGTCTGTAGGAACAGACGAAAGCTTGTAGTAAAAATAAGAACTGATACGGCAGAAATTTATATAAACAAGGATCATTTCATTCATAACGGATTCGGAGGTTTTTGTATATTATTTGAATTGTTTGCGATGATGGATTTCTCGCCAATTAAATCATTAACCTTTGCATTAGTTTTTTGTGTGAATAATTCATGAATTTGTAAATTGATTGCACGTTTATCGTAATATATATATATATATATATATATATATATATATATATATATATATATCATCCAGAGACAGACTGTTTTGTTGTATCACAGCTCATTAGTGTATTAGACTTCCGCTTGCCTGTAGCTAGAATAGAAACCCCGCTGAATTAGCGTCAGTCTGAGATTCTACTCCTCAGCCAGTGGCGAACGGTAGGAAAGAAGCTGAATTTAAGTATATTTATTTTTAGATAAATACTGAGAGAAATCGATTGACTTTACCGAAGTGTCTTGTATAATTAACAGTAATAGTCACTGTTTATAAACTCACATTTCCTTCCCAGGGTTCTTCAAAGGAGCCGAAATTAATATATATCATATATATATATATTGTTTTGTGTTGTTTATCAACATGTGTATGTGTATTATATATATATATATATATATATATATATATATATATATATATAATATATATATATTGTCATATATGGCTGATTATATTTTAAAACCATTTTGTCATTGATTGATTTTTAATCAGTATCCCGACTCCAGGGTTTCGTAGATGAACCATTCCGTCCATTCGTCAGGTGTTATCAGTAATTGTCCTCTTATATTCTCGATGAGTCTTTTTTATATACACTTATCTTGGCGCTAGTTTTTTTTTTCTTTTTCTTCAGAGTGTATGTAAAATTCGCGCAAAAATTATATATATCTCGATGTTCGTACGGGTAGATGTTTTCATTATTCGTCTTTTTCGTTATTTTTTCTCCACCTTATACAAAATCCTTGGCCTTTTTTTTCTCTATTTTTCTCTCGCCTCTTTTATTTCAATTTTCTAGTTGTTGCTATTTGGCTTTCTGTTTTTTCTAGACAGGCTGTCGTTTACATTTTCTTAGCGTTGTAGTTTTTTCTTGTGTTAGGAAAATTGTACTTCATATATAAATATACCATTTTTAATCAATACACTTTATATATATATATATATATATATATATATATATATATATATATATATGTATGTATATTTTATTCACATAAACAAACAAATAAATGCCTACATATCTGGGTGTGATGGGTGTGTTTGTCATAGAAATAAAGTTTTCCGGTATATTTATAGGCTAAACTCTTCAATATCAAACATAAAGCGGATGTATGTATTGAAATAGACATTGAAGGCAACACTCAGAATCGGCAGTCTGGTTCATGTTCAAACGGAAATTATATTTAAACGTAAATTAAATAATCTTAATTATAATATTCTTCTTCGAAAAACACGGCAGTCGAACATTTGGACGACGGACATTTGTCCGACGGACATTTACTGGAAAATGTATGGCGTACTAACATATATGTCACGCTCTTTATCGTAATATAATACATATATTTATATTTATTTATTGTATTAATTCATCATTTTTCGTTTTCTTTACTGGCTTTTTAAAAAATCTATTCAGTATATATTATATTTTACTTCAAATATTCCTGTAAGATGATAAGTATTTTGAGAAATAACACATTTTACTACCGTAAAAATCTTATGATTTTACGATATGAAAGGTTTTTCAAATTGTCTTGTAATGATCATTATCTTAAAGGGATGAACTAGCTTTTATCTTACTGTTAAATACGAATTTAAATAATTAGGTGCTCAAATATTTAAAAAAAATAATTTCAATAAACAAATATTGAAATAAGAAAACTCTTAACTTTAAATTTAGATTTAGTAATTTAATCACTTGAAATTCAGTGCTAATTATTAATCCTATTCTACCTTATAATACTGCTAATTAAAATACTTAAAGTATTGCTTGTTACTATTTTTTCTAGTATTTTTCGGTGAAATGTCCGTCGATCAAATGTCCGTTCAACCAAATGTCTCTCAGCCAAATTTATGTCGACCAAATATACGTCGGCCAAATGTCCGGCAATGAATTTCTCTATTCTTACTACTGCTACTGCTGAAGCCTTAAGGAAATATATCTTTTTTAATTATTAATGGCTTCCATATATTACTTTTTGTGCGTGCATATTTGCAAAATTTTACAACGGAAATCCTTTTCATTCATGTTTGTATTCGATTATTATCTTTTTAAAATATTCTGGCTATTAATGAACGAAAACAATACAATGGTTTTTCGTTTTCTTTACTGGCTTTTCTTTTAAATCTATTCTGTATATTTTTATTTTCCTTCAAATAATAATGCAAGATGATAAATATTTGGAGAAAAATCACATTATAGTACATCAAAATTCTTTTACTATATGAACGATCTTTCAATTTCGCTTTTAATGATCATTATCTTAAAAGACCGAACTATATTTTATCTTACGAAAAATTACGAATTTAGATAATTATGTGCTAATTTTAGGGTGGTAGACTCAACTATCTCTCAGCCAAATGTCCGTTCGACCAAATGTCCGTTCGACCAAATGTCCGTTCGACCAAAAGTCTGTTCGGACAAATGTCCGTTCGGACAAATGTCTCTCGGCCAAATGTCTGTTTGGCCGAATGTCCGTCGGCCAAATGTCCGTTCGGTCAAATGTCTCTCGTCCAAATGTCCGTTCGGCCAAATGTCTGTTCGGCCAAATGTCCGTCGACCAAATGTCCGTTCGGACGAATTTCTCTAGGTCAAATGTCCGTCGATCAAATGTCCGTTTGGCCAGATGTCCGTTCGGCCAAATGTCCGTCGGCCAAATGTCCGTTCGGCCGAATTTCTCTCGGCCAAATGTACGTCGGCTAAATGTCCAGCCATGAGTTTCTCTATTCTTACTACTGCTACTGCTGAAGCCTTACTGAAATATATCTTTTTTTAATTATTAATGGCTTCCATATTATTATTTTTTGTGGGTACATATTTGCAAAATTTTACAATGGAAATACTTTTCATTCACGTTGTATTCGATCATTATCTTTTTAAAATATTCTGGCTATTAATGAACGAAAACAATACGATGGTTTTGAATCGTAATATGCTTAATATATTTATATTTATTTATGGTATTAATTTATAATTTTTCGTTTTCTCTACTGGATTTTCTTTTAAATCTATTCCGTATATATTATTTTTTATTTCAAATAGTAATTTAAGATGATAAGTATTTAGAAAAAAAGCACATTATACTACAGCAAAAATCGTTTACGATGTGAAAGATCTTTCAATTTCGCTTTTAATGATCATTATCAGAAAAGACTGAACTATCTATTATCTGAAGAAAAATTACGAATTTAAATAATTAGGTGCTACTGTTTTAGGTGCTAGAATCAAATATTTTTTTAAAATTCTAATTTCTATAAACAAATATTGAAATAAGAAAAAGTTTAACTTTAAATTTAGTAATTTAATCACTTGGAATTCAGTGGTAGTTATTAGTCGTATTCTACCTTATAATACTACTAATTAAAATACTTAAAGTATTGTTTGTTTTTTTTAAATTTTTACTTATACTTCCCAGTGGTATTAGCACGTAAATGAATGCAATGGATTTGAGTTGAATTCGAACTCGGCTCTCCGATTCTTCCAATCGAGGTGCTATCCATTACTCCACCGTGCTTGCGAATGCAATAATCTTTGTTTTAGTAAACCGAGGTATATTCTGTTATTGCCAGTGAATAATATTATGATAAGAAAAAAAAAACTCATTATTCTAATGTAGGAGGTCATGCTGCGTGACATTGAATGTATAAAATCGTATATTTTTATATTATAGAATATAGGAGTGGGCGTCTTAGTGTGTCTGTGTCTGGCGTAGTGTCCGTGTGAGTGTCCATATATGTCTCCCGCTCATATAAATAAATGAAAATTTAGAATAAAAAAAAAATAAGTATTTGCCAACAAACTACGATGTTTTTTTTTCTTTCTTTCTTAAATATATATATATATATGTATGTTTGTATATATACGCCTGTTCCTGTGTGTTTATATATGACCTTTCGTTCTTTTGAATATATTTCTTTCGAGTTTATGCTTTTGCTGAGTGGACAAACGTGCGTGGCGCAATGTCTGACAAAATTAAAAATCAAAAGCAGATCACTGAATAAGATATGAATCATTCAACCGGTCGGCTGTGGTTAATACGGCGGTCAAACAACACAGAAGCGCAAAGTGTGGCGTCACATTATCGAATAAGAAAGCTCAAGGGACATTGTCTGTTCAGTGATATGCGCTAAGATCTTCTCAAATTGGTTGCCATGATACATCAAAACCACTAAAATGGTTCATGATATATTCAAAATGGTGGAAACCATTCCAAACGTATATCGTAAGCTGAATTATGCTAAACGTCTGTTTTATCAACGACATTCTCGATATTTTTTTCTTTCTTTCTTTTTCCTGTAATTCCCTTCTTTCTGTTATCTTCCTTTCACTTCCCCTTTCCATTGGTGTATTTCTTTCTTTCTTTATGCACTCTTCATGTTTTCTCTTTCTTTCTTTCTTTCTTTCTTTTTCTTTCTTTCTTTTTTTCTTTCTTTCTTTGCACTATATTACTTATTTCATTCATTTATTAAATGTTCTTTCTTTGTTTCATCATTTGTTTGTTTCTTTCGTCGAAACAAATCATAACCACATTTTCTAAATTGGAACTATAAGGAGCCTCACAAAAAAACAAGAAAATTTGGTACACATTCTGTCTATATTTCTGAGATGAGGTACTATGTAAACTATTTACATTATTCGAAATATTGTCCTCATCTTTGTCGCCATATTTATTACAACATTTCGGCCGTTGTACGCTCCGCCCTTCTTCAGGTGGCTGGAATGTTGAACTGAACCTTTAATTACGCTCACTGGAGTAGGCTGTTCTACTTCCACGTGCCATGTTTAATGGATGTCATTTATCAGTTAATCCCCTTCTCCAAGTTCACCACTGCCTTAAACGGGTATTAAACTCACAGTCCTTGGGTCCTCTCACCGTATCTAACCAACGCCTTTATCCACTGTGTCACTGTGTGGTGAACTTGGAGAGGGGAATTAACAGGAGATAACTGATAACTGACATCCATTAAACATGGCACGTGGAACTAGAACAGTCTACCCCAGTGAGCGAAATAAAGGGTTCAGTTCGACATTCCAACCACCTGAAGAAGGCCGGATGAAGGCAATAATCGGAATAATGTAAATATTGTTACAGTTTATTTATCCGTTAGAATTTTTTGTTACGGTTATTTAAAAGAAAAACAGACGATAAAAATTTAGTTGCTGAAAACAGAGCAAAAAGACAAATATTAGATGTAGTGTTCAAATTAAAACATTTGATATTTTTAAATGTTAATTATTTTTCTTATAGTAAAATTGAAATATCCTGTTTTTTTTTGGGGGGGGCTGCACATTTACTTTGATCGACGTTTTACTTTTGCGCAACAGCTAGCCATATTTCCAATGCATTTTCCCCAAACATCTCTGTTTAATTATCATTAGGTGTATTTAATTATAATCAATATATTAAAAATTGAACACTTTTTATTTTATTATGACCGTTGTTATATCGGCTTGGCTGTTAATTTTCTCTTTTCAAAATTCACATTATTTACAATTGGCTCTACCTTTGAAGAGAATGACCATTGTGATAGATAATGTTCTATTTTCTTCCACTATGATGAAAATACGTTTCAAACTCTAAAAATGGCAGAAATATTTTTTACCAAATTTTCTATTGTTTATCACTTGATAAACGATGTTGTCTTATTGGGCCAAATCACTCTGCGACTGATACTGTTACCATCCATCTCATTTGCCGGATGGTCTGGTCATAAGCGACTAAGCTGGTTCTCTCACAAATATTTCAGGTGAGGGGGAAGTATAAACATCCGGCAGGATTAAAAGCAAGACCTATACAAGTGCAAATGAAACTTATTGCAGCATCAATGGCCATCTTGAATAATGGTGTGATTGATTTGGTTTGTTTTACGGAATTTCAACCTCAGTGTGTTATTTAATGCCGACAAGTTTTTTATTGCTGGTAATATTTTTTCCTTCAAAAATGTATTGCTGGTAATATTTTTTTCTTTCAAAAAATGTATTGCTGCTAATATTTTTTCCTTTTTTAAATTTTTTTTATGTCTTTTGTTTCTCAAAAAAAATGTATTGCTGGTAATAAAGTATTGCTGGTAATAATGTTTTACAAAAATGTATAAACATATTTTTACATTTTTATAGTGTTTTGACCCTAGTTTGGGGTTTAACTATTTGCCCATAGCTGGGACCCTAATAGATGCTACCAGCCGGGGTCAGGGTGGACGATGGAACACCGGCAAATAAGAGGTGGTTCCACGCTCTTCAAGACCTCCTGATCAGAAGCATTGCTGTTTGATGTAGTTTATCGATATACCCAGGACGCGAATGTAGTTTATCGTCGTACCCAGGACGAATAATGGGGTAAACTGAGCTCCATATCTACGTATGTAACCAGTGACGGGATGATATCACATTACTGGGTGGTGGGGTTCCTAAACTGATATCAATGGCCATGGCCATTTTCGCGTCCAAGGCACGCTTTCAAATTGAAGAACATCGGCTGTGGTTTGACCTAGTGAGAAACCGAATCCACCAGGTCTAGCCCTATGAATATATCTCTGGTTTTATACCCAACTGTTTTTTTTTTTAATCAGTTTCACCCCATGCAAGGCAGAAAAGTCACTAAGACACAATGTGGAAAAATTAGGAAAGAAACATTGATAATGAACAGAAAGAGAAAAGCGTAATCAGGAGGATAGCAGATAACGATTGACATTGCATTTAAATTTTTGCGGACTAAAGTTGGCTGGAAAGCATGGTGACGGAAGGACCTTCCACAAGGGAGAAGTGCGAGAAAAGAAACTGTTAACATAGAATTTACGGTAAACATCTAGACAACGCAATATTATATCGATGAGACCTCGCCGCCAGTCTAGTAATGCGCTTAAATTCTAAAAGTCTGGGTCACCATAGTGAACAGCTTATCCAAACAATTACCATGAAAGAATTCATAGAAAAGAAAGAGAGAGGCAACCAATATCAGGACCAATAATATTGCTGAATTTTCTTTGGTGTTTATCAAAGTGGTATGACACTTCGGCTGCTATTCATATAGAAGTCTTAAAACGCAGTGGAAAAATAAATTCACATTTTAACATGCATCAGTTGCAACGGTTTAATAACGGATTCGCTGAAAAGCGCCCTGTGCTTTTAAAAAAGAAAAAAAAAAGCATTAATAATAACAAAGAAACATTTTATAACATGGTTGATGGGTACTACCCGACCCACAATTTTCAGGTGACATTGCTACAAATGTTTATTACCTTTTTGGATCGTCGCATATAACTTTGGAAAAACTTTCTCTAACGAAAACCAGCTTCAATTATTCGTAGAAAACATTTACTCGTTGTAATATGCGGAATCTGTCTATATTTCTGAGCTGAAGTATTATGTACACTATTTACATTATTCAGACTAGTGTCCTCATCTTTGTTGCCATATTTATCACAACGTTTCAGCCGTTGTACCCTCTGGATTTCTTCAGGTGGTTGGAATATCGAACTGAACCGTTTATTTCGCTCGCTGGGATAGATTGTTCTAGTTCCACGTGTCATGTCTAATGGATGTCAGTTATCAGTCATCTCCTGTTAATTCACCTCTCCAAGATCTCCACTGTCTTAAGCAGGTAATGTTGTCTTTAAGGACATATGGCACAGTGGATAAAGTCGTTAGTTAGATACAGGGACAGTGTGAGTTCAATTTTACACAAAATTTGTATTTCCTATACAATTTGATGTAATAATTATAATACCACACATTATACAATATTACTTAGATCAAACGCCGTAATAAAATAATAATAATAATTATATACTGGGTTTCCCCAAAAATTGATATCATTTTGCAGGTCAATAATTTTAGCAATTATTGTTGAAATGAGCCCAAATGTTCACACACTGTATAGAAACAGATTAAGATGTTATATTTAATGTTTCATTTTGGTTATCCCAATGAGAATCTGCCAGAGAGAAAGTTTTCTGATTAAATAGTTACAGGACATGACCACGTGTGATTTCTTTTTATGGGGATATGTGAAGGCTTTGGTCTATGTCCCCTCTCTTCCTGCTAGCATTGATGAACTCAAGCAGAGAATCACTTTCCCAATGGATAATATTACCGCATATATGCTACAGAGTGTTTGGAAAGAGCTTAACTACCAATTTAATGTGTGCCGTGTCACATGCGGTGCACATATTGAACACCTGTGAAATCCGTACCATAACAAAATTATGACGTTCAACACCTAAACTGTTCAATTTCATTGAGGAATACTTGGTAGTTTTCAAGATAATTGCTTTTAAAATGATGTCAGTTTTGGGGACACCCTGTATAAATTATTATTCCTTACTTATTCTTCCGACAAATTTATTTAAAAAAAAAAGTAACTGTCACAAGCCAGGGTGGATATATTTTTGTAATTACCATCATCAAACGTGACAAAATACAAGGATACAGATTATGTTTTAGAATAACACATCCACATAGCGTTTTCACCTATCATGTACCTTCCATAAACCTGATATATTGGTTTATAAAAAAAAAGTTCTAATGTTGTGCATTGAATTGTATAAATATATGTTGTGTTATGTAGAATTAACTATACTTAATAATATTGTTACAAGATATGATTATTATTTTTCACGCACATACAAGTTGGAATGTAATATGTAAGTGTTCCTTCATATAGGCAGATTGATATAAGAAGTTGTATCAAAAACAAAGACTCAACTACCTATTAAACATAACGCAAAAACAGAAAAAGACAGCCCTAGTGCAAATATCCCTCGTTTAATTTAAATGAAATCTAGCACTATAATCGGCAGGCTCTCATTACCATATATTCCTAAATTTGTTGGGGTATTATGTATCGTTTAATCGTTGAAGTTGTATTTCGGGGAAAAAGAACATACATGTATACAATATTAGAGGCCAGGTATTTTATAGATATAGTGGTTTTATTTTGTGACCTTTTAGAAAGAAGTAAATATGTCTACCTAACAAACAGCTCCCATGCGTTGATTTTCTGAAATATGATTTATAAATATGTGGAACACTGGAGTTGAGAAAATTCACCGACGTGTGAAAATCCTCACAGGAAGGAAAATAGTCAAACGTATGATAGAGCCTTGAAGACAATTGTCTTGGCTTTCTTAACGAAACAAGCCTGAGTGATTTTATAAGATCAGCAGATATTTGCTCTTAAGTATTGTAAAGGTTGCATATTCCGATACGGGAATTGTCATGAAAGTCCATACAAAAAAGGGTACAAATGAGGAAATCGATCTCATTCATCAAACCTCGATGTAGCGAACACGATGGTGAATTGTTGAAGATTACTAACGATTTATCAATTAGTTAAAACAAAACCCTAGTAATTTTCTTATACAAAGTTTTCTTCCCTCAAGTTCTTCAGTAAGAATTTTTTACATTTAAATAACACGCTGGCCTGAAACTGCGAGGAATATGTGCGCTAAAAATGTATTTCTGTCAATAACGAATAATTAGTAGATTTCGTAATAAGGGTAATAGAAACAGCGAGTTCAAACTAAAATCGTTGTTCTAATTAACGCCACGAGACGAAATCCTCCTCCCGTTGAAAAGTTATCTAATTTGATTTTCAGAAAGTGGCAAAAACACGATAGCAGAAGTATATAAGTCCCAAGAAAGCAGTGAAAACGAACATAACATCGTAACCGTCTCGGTTCAGTTTCGAAGAAAGAGAACCGTTTCAAAACAGTCTTTCCAAAGAGAAGAATGATTACAGGTCAAAGGAAATAGCTCTTGGTATAACCACAGTTATACAGCCCTATACTTAATCGCATAAAATATTGGAACAACTTCATAAAAATAGCATTTGACGGCCTGTTTACATGTTTTTTTCGAGAACAGCTAAAGGTAGCAACAGTATGGAAAGGAAATATGGCAGCATCAGACTCCTGACTTTAAAGATTTAATTATGTTTTGTTTTATTTTTAGATGTCTGGAAATTATACCTGGAGGAGTTAATTTCTGAGAAATATAAAACATTATTGAAAGTTCTGAAATTATAGTCGCAGAAGTTCTTCAATAAAATGTAATTACCTCTCTACTTTATGTTTGGACTCATTCCTTTACTGTGTTTTCATTCCATTAGTACGAGGTTTAGGGTGGTTTTTTACAAGCGACAAGCATATGTTTATTTTCAACAAGTTATTTACAGGAAGGTGATAGATCATGAAAAAGACATGGTGTTCTCATTTAAGAACAAAACTTATAATTCATTTTGACCCCAACACCATTAAAGGTTTATTCCTATACTGGTTCCAGGAATCAAATCCATAATTTAAAATAGCGCAATATTTGCATTTAACCTACTGGGTGCGATGGATAAATTGTCGTCTAAATGACGCGAAAATGAAAATAAAACTGACATCACATATTAACAGATATATTTACCAAAACTGCAAAAAAAAAAAACCCAAAAAAACAAAAAAAAATCTTGAAGTACTAAAGATTAAGTTTATTCAATAAAATTGCCATTTACTGCAACCACGACATCCAGACGACTTCGGAATCTTCTGCAACTCTCTTCTCTACAGTCTCTTTGTTTAAGTTGTTGAATACTGCCATTATCCTTGTCTTCAGTTCATATTTGGTGTTACAAGGGGTTTTGTTGGTCTCTCCCTCAGTTGTCCCCGGCTCATAATAGTCAAGTGGGGTTGCAGTGTGGGGTGTTAGGTGCCTAAATATAAGGGGTGATGTCAGAAATTGCAGAAATTGTTTGAGAACAATGACTGGGTTCTCCTGCTTGTGTAACATAGAGCGGAGTCTTGTTGCAAGTCATAAGGTTTTCTCTTTGATTCAGAGCAGGAAAATCTCCTCAAAGTACTTGATGTAGCCCTCCGTGTTGAGTCTGAGGCTCTCACCAATAAATTCGAAACAATCAGAGTAAGTTTTCCGAGCTGCCGTACCTTCGTAATCCCCATTAGACTAATCCAATACCTTTGCATTGACACACTGAAATTTTCGTATTTGAGATTCCGGTGCGAATGCCAAGCAGTATAGCATGCCGTTTCAGAGTAAATTGCGTTCATTTCTCAAAGACGGTGTCTAGATTACTTTAATAAATGTGTAGTCGACAAAATAGAAAAAAATTAAAAAAGACAATGCGCATGCGCGAAATTGAAAATATAAAATGGCGAAAATTTACTCATGGCACCCTGTGCATATATATTCTCATATAGTATTAAATCACTTAGCGATCATATGATAGCAAATTAAAGGTAATTTTATTAATTTAAACTATTGTTCTCTTCATGGTTGACATCTACCTCTGCGATTTTCTATAATTCTATATTATATCGATCTAACTCCGAGTTAAATATACCAGTTTGGAATACGGATATGCCGTTCTTACAACTGCACACAGCATGATACTACAACTAAAGCCGTCCCTTATTACTTGGTGTTGGCAGCTTGTGACCTTTATGTAGTAAATCAGCAAAAAATATTTTGCATTTTATACATAATATTCAGTGCAACCTTCACAGTTTGTTGGAGTAGATGCATATTTTGCCACAAAAGAAGCTGTAGCCGCTGATCTATTTTCTTCGCAGTAGACACTGCTTAACTTCCCTACCTAGACGGCACGTCATAGACCTAAACAATAATCGTTAATTATACATTTTTATTCTATAACTGCCCCACCTCATTTTTCTCTTAGCCGTTCCAACAAATATTTAAACGTTTTGGCCAAGTAACACATAGCCATCATAAGTCATCCATTTTCCCACCTGTTAGCTGATATCTTTTGATTATTTTTTATTGCCGATAACACAGTGGAAAACAGTGATATAACTTACGTAAAGAGCCCGTGCAAATCGTTGGCAGAACAAGGATTAGGAGAGATAGCAAAAAGACAATCTTTACTAAGTACATTAAAGGGGAGGAATTTGTAGAGTTTGATCCATATTTGCCGAAGGACCACGGTAGTTAGAAGATTAATATGTTAACAATTATTCCTTCCTGTTGAGTCAAGGTTTCAATACCTGGCCCAGAGACTGAATCTACAACCACTACATGACTACATAACACACGTTTAACCAACAACGATATCCACTACGTCACCGTCTCTAAGGACAACAGGAACAAGCGATAGGTTGAATCACAGGGGCAAGGAACATTATAATAAACATATCAGTCATAAAGAATGAAGTTCTGACAATGGCCAGAATGGAAGTGGATAAAACGCTTTGTTTATAATCAAATGTACAGTTCGAAATATTACAAGAATACTAACAATAACTCTTCTTAATTACAATTTAAATTCTCCCTATGACAGTTACCTGTAGAACCACATTTAGGTTGCTTCAATCGCTTCTATATCTGTGGGGACATTGATCAGCATTATCTGGCATATAGGAGGGCTGATATCGCATACGACTTCAGTACTCTATTCTTTGCTTTTCGCAAAATCTTCCTGTTTCTTAATACTTTGCTTAAATTTTGGAAGGCATTTTTTGCTATTCCAGATTTCGGAGTAGCTTATTTGTTTTCTCATTTCACTCCAAACAAGGCAATAACGCTTCCTAGGCGAAAGGATTAACTAAATTTCAGAGAGTATGAGAAGAAAAAAAAAACATTATTAAGGGGAGAGAAAAAATAAGAGAACAGGAATTACTAAAACAGACATTGCATTTATTTTTTTGAAAATCAAATTTGACTGGAAAACAAGAAACCTGAAAAAAGTTCCACAAGCGAGAAATGCGAGGGAAAATCTGTTAGCATAGAACTTACAGTTACATCTAATCATTTCAGCCATTTGTATGAAGAGATCTGGCTGTCAATCTATTACTGCACTTTAATTCATAAAGTCTATGTACCAAATAGGAAAGCTCATCAGAGCAATTACAATGATTTAATAGTTACGATAATATTTCATTGATTATTAATTCGATTTTTAAAACTTACCCACACTCTGGTGATTATCAAAAGTCAGAAAATAGTTTTAGAATGCAAGAATTTTTTTTTAGATAGCAATGGTTTAGTGACACAGGTGTTAACAATTAACCCATAGCGGGGGTATTCATACCTTTCCCTCGGGTAAATGCGTGTAAGTAAATAAAACAAAGCCAAAGGTAATTGGAACACCCGATTAATATTTGCGAGCCATTATCCATTCTATTTCCAAAACATCCAAGCTTACAGAATAAGGTATTTCCAGCCGGTTAAACATCTAACTACTGACCAGGATTAATGTTGCTTAACATCAGTGACCGGTGCCTCAAAATGATTTGACCGTAAATCCTTTAAGTTAATAGCTGCAAAGATTCATAAGTTTCCGCCGTGAGAAGAGACATAGTATGAAATTATTTAAAGACAGAAACAATGTATACTGGAATATTATATTTATTATGATACATGGGAGTGAAAAATTCCTCTCAGATGAAAATGAGATTTTCAGCCGATACACCACTGTCTCTATACGGTAGAACAGTAAGAATGAACATGGTCAGAATATGTGAGAAATGGCGAAGTTTTGAGTAAACTATGAAGGAAAACACCGTTCATACTTACAGTCAGAAAGAAACAGTATCTGTAGGACACTTAACGAAGTAGGAGGGCTTAGATAATTTACCACTCACATGCCAAACTTAATTTAAGAGGATAAGTACCTAAAGAGGTTATGGATATTAACGGTAACCGTTTCGGAAAATTATTCGTCAAATGTCTCCAAAAGGTTTCTAGAACAATAGTAAAGGAACAAATGTTGTTTCAAAGAGAAGAGGCAAGTGTAAGGAGCCGAGATCAGCAACCTTCAGAAAGTGATGCCCCCATTCACATAAATACAGTAGTAAATACTGTATGTTTGTCTGCAGTCAGAGATTTGTGCGGGTCAAACTCTCTGCCTCCGGGCAGAGAGGATCTCCAGACGAAGCAATGTCAAAAGGCATAGCTCTCGTGAAACAGTTACGCGACCACATTTTATACGGGGTATACGGGGAAATTTTGGCCTAGCCTACGTGCTCGGATGCTCCACATTAAATTCGGCCTTGTGCCACATCTGACCGCGTGTGGCGGTTGGTAGATATCCTGCATTTGCAGATTCGACTCCATTTATGCTGGCCAAACTCTCTGCCTCAAGGTAGAGAGGATTCACAGACTAGGCTATGTCGAAGAGCAGAGTCTCGTCTCGGGTGATTGCTCGCCGACCCAGGTTTATACGGTGTTCATGGGGAATTTTTGGCCGAACCCACGTGCTCGGATATTCTACATGAAATTCGGCCTTGTCCCATATCTGACCGCGTGGCGCGGTTGGTAGATATCCTGCTGTTAGAGATTCATTGTGGCATTCACTTGACTCACTTCTAGCAGCTGACAACTTCTTCTACGCGCCCCTGGCGAAACTTATATGTGTTGTTCTTGTCCTAAGTATTATCGTTCATTACCAACCTTCGTTTGATAATTCTATTCAGCAACATTCCATAGGTTACAACAGAAAGAGACTATGAATAAAGAAGCATTGCGATCATTTGCATATTTTTTGTGGCATGTCACTTCGCGTTGTTATTTGTCGGAAAGTAAAAAAAAAATTACGCACATTCGACATAGCATATTTAGGTTTATCGCACGGTCTTCTCTTCATGTGTGCGTATAATTGGCCCGATGTTGGTCAGGTGATTGCGCGAGTTTACTTGCTGCCGTTACAGTGCAAACATTGTCGCTTCGATAGCAGTGTGCAACAAGGGCGAACAAAAACCAGTCTCGTAACTTTATCTTCAAGAAAAAGAGAGAAACATCTTTTCTATAAGAACAGTAAGATTCGAACAGGGATATTCATATTCATAATGCTAAACGTGTAACCACCTGGCTCTGTGCCCACGAATAAAACTACAGAAAAAAAAAGATCAGACAAGAAATATAACGATGACTTTTCGGTCAAAAAATATCTGTTCTCTGAAGTAAATAGAGACAATTAAGGAGAGAAACTGCTAATTAAGGAGAGAAACAAAAAATGGAGGTCTCTATTCAGAAGAGAAATCGAATTATGATCTTTCGGTCAAAAAAATGTCAACACTCATATACAAAAATTGAAGGAAAGTCTTGTCTGCACTGTTAAGTAAGAAGTCGAATAAATAATGATTTCTATGTCAGGCAAAAGGAGAAATTATTTCGTTATATAGACATAAAATCCTTTCAACTAGATTTTCAAATTATAACATTCTCCAATGCTCTCTTATGATTTGACCACCATTGTACGAAATAATTCAATAAAATTTCTTTATTTCAGCAACAATTTATTTTAATTTTAATAAAAACAAGTGGAATATTTAACAAATATTTAATCAAGAAATCAAATAAAACCCAACAATTCAAACATTTTAGTAAGTCTTGGAATATTTTCATTGCTTGAATCTGTCTAAAGTATTTTATAGCATCCAATTGAAGAAGGGTGTCAATTTATATTAATTAATAGAAAAAGTTTGTGGTGTACAGAAAATCAACAGATATACTGTCCTATTCATCAAAATTTATCATTAATTTCGAATAGAAATTAAATCTAAGATGAGTGATAATGTGACAGAGCAATGTTATTACGGACCCAAAAACACTTTTTACTTCTTTGAACAGTCAAAAGCAAAAAAAATAAAAAAATCGAATTAATGTGGAGTTGAAAACGGACACTAATTAAAACATACAAACGAATTTGGAACAAATCATAATTCATTAGCCTTTAGCGGATATTTTTTTTATATTCAAATTTGCTTTTAATACAGCATTCATTTTTGCATAAATTTTTATATCCATGATACAATTTTCGGTCGCTAATTGGGCTTTTATAAGAAAATATGAGTAAACTTTTATTAAGATTACTTATGACATTACAAACACATTCTACGAATTAATCGATTATAAGATATATGTGGAAATTACATATTTATTTCTAGACAGATGCATGTATATTTACACGTAAACACATATGTGACCAGAAAAAAGTGAACAGACTGATATATATTTGTGTACATTTCAAAGGATAGACACAGACAAACATCTTTTCTGGTAACACTTCTATTTGTTATAAAGGTATACTAATATATAATGAATATTATTCTTCTCCTTGTTTTGGCTGTTATTATTATTATTATTATTATTATTATTATTATTATTATTATTATTGGTGATGTTGTTTATCTCTAATTTATTTCGTCAGCCTATGGTCACACACACACACACACATATATATATATATATATTTTAGAATGTAATAAGAATGATGAAAATAATATAAATTCTAACGTTCACAGCATTAGTTCAATAGAGGGATCAATACCGAGAGTAGAGCAATAATTAGTTATTATAAGTTTTACATCCGGACAAATCAACTTACTTATCACAAAGATACTATGGATATTGCCTAGCTATTTTACCTTATTTTGTAGATTTCAGATATTTATCGCACTTTTTCCACTGCAAGTTCCACTGCCAAGAAACAATTTGTCGCCAAATTAGCAAAATCGACGCTCTTACCGAATAGACCAAATAATGTAAATAATCTCTCCTCATTCCAGAAATTCTGAGAAAGAATATATATATATATATATATATATATATATATATATATATATAGTAAGCCTAGAATAATCCTCAACAGAATGCAAAAAGCACTGGATGGACTTTTCGTCCTGGAAGTCATCAGTAGTGCGCATCCACTACCGAGAATCGAACATAGACCGTTTCGATAGACCGTCAACGGCATACCAACTCTACCACAGGCCTCGGTGACGCAGAAGACACAAACTAGACTATATATAGCGCTGCTACTCACTCAGTTCCGCAGCGATACTCATCCAAGTCTTCAGAAAACCTCGGAACAGTGCCTCAAGAGCCACGACTGATTTTTGACCTTTAGCCGGTCCATTGCAGAGCATTAGCTTGGTCTAGCAAGCATATACACGTGATTATTTTGTAGAGTTCGGCTAATCATATAGTAATTAGTCGAGCCTAGAATAATCCTCAACAGAATGCAGAAAGAACTGTACGGCCGTTTCGTCCTATCTGGGACTCATCAGCAGTACGCATCCACTACTAAGAATCGAAACTCAACCGATTCGATACAACGCAGTCCATATATTGTGAAACACCGATGATCTTGGGACAGAGCAAGAATAATATTTGCTGACGCTTTTCGCCGATTTCATTTGTCTCTTAGATGGTCAATACGACTGATTTCGAAATTCCTGATACCACTCCGGCACAAATATCACCAGAGATTTTTGTCCAGGGCAATTCATGCCATGTTCGTATTGTTTTCATTGACAGCAGACAGGTTACTCTTTAGCTTGTCTTCATAGCTGAGCTACAACGGTCCAACAATCATGAGGACCTTAGGTATCCTGTCGTCACTCATAGATGCAACATGACTAGCCCAGCGAAATGTTGATTGAATTAGGAATGTCGCAATTCCACCAATGTTGCATTTTGCGAGAAGATCAGCATCGTCGAAAGCATAGCCAGCGATCGCGCGGAGACAGTTGTTTGATATGGGGCCCACTATTCTGACTTGTACGACAGTGTGGGCAAAACGGCTGTTCTATAAACCCTTATTTTGGTGTGCAATTTCATACCTCTCTCCATCACAATTCTAAATGCATTCGTAGCTTTCGGATTCGATTTATTTGTCATCAAGAAGAGCATCTGTAGTCATCTTGCTTCCTAAATATGTAAATGACTTGATATACTTCAAGTTATTCCCATAAATATGTATAGAAATGTCTGGGAATTGATGAACTGGTGGAGATTTTCTGACATCCCGACTCTGCTTTGGACAAGGAGGGGGCTAGTGGATTTTCTCCATTTCTTTTATGCTTATGGTAAAGCCAAACGCTTTGCATGCAACAGAGAAACGGTTGACGAGTTAAACCAATTATTGCACGGAGGATTGATATAAAAATAGTATTTACTTTTGTACAATTTATTCGTGCGTTAATTTTTTTCTTGTAGGTTTTGGCCCTGTTTAGACCAGTCCTACACAACGACACCGGCAACCATTGGATCTTGGCCTTCTTATGATGAAACTTAAAATACAACGTTGGATAGGGGTAAATCTGAGTTCGAAGCGATCTTCATCGATCAGCCGCGGTTGCGTAGCACATGAAACTCAGAGTCGTGCTAGCGAATAATATATATATATATATATATATATATATATATGCACCTATGCATATATATTTATATATTTTGCATATGTATGTGTATATTTACTACTAATATTATCTATCTATCTATATATATATATATATATATATATTGTATATTTAGGCAGCAATCCTTTCTTTATGCATGTCTCATTAAAAACGACAGACAACGTACTACGGTTAAGCTTTTTATTTATTTTTTCTTGTGTTAATTGATTTAAAATATGGTTCTTTCGCTACACAGTTCTAACCATGTTTCAAAAATGGAAGTTAAAAGCTTCGAATTTAATTTTGTAATTAAATTAAAGACATTAGTTCCATTTCATACTCAAGCTAATTTTGGAGTAATTTATTTTTAAAATTACTGGGTTTTAAAGGCACAGCAAAAATTCATAATTCACGTTTCCAAGGATACAGAGAAATTATGAAATTTTGCAGTGCCTTTAAAAGCCAGGATTTTAAAAATAAGTTTCTAAAAAGACATGACTAGCTCAACTTGGACGCCAAAAAGTCCCACCGGAATTACTACACACACCCAAACTTCTATACAGAAACCAAAAGCAATAATTCACCATCCAAAAACAATATCCTTGATAATGGCTAGCCGAAAGTTCTAAGATCAATTATAACCATGGACATGTCCTATATCCTCTAACCCCTGAACGACAAACAAAAAATGTTAGAATGCTGGAAAAACTCAGTAGAAAATTAAATAAATCTTCCTTGACGGTCATTTCCATTGACACATGCTTAAAAAAAATGTAATTTCCGAAATTTACAAACACACACACACATATATATATATATATACATACATATATATATATATATATATATATATATTATAAATTAATTGATTTCAAATATGTTTTTTTTGCTACACAGTTCTCACCATGTTTCAAAAACGGAAGCTGAAAGTTCCTAATTTAATTTTGTAATTAAATTAAAGACATTAGTTTCATTTCATCCTCAAGCGAATTTTGGAGTAACTTTTAAAATTACTGGGTTTTAAAGACACAGCTAAAATCACGTTTCCATGGTTACAGATAAATCTACTTCAACTGGACAAGGGGTGTCTGGGTTTTCCTTATGTCTGTATCATTGTATCGGTTATTAGCTACATTTTGTTAAGGGGTAGGGATGTATTTTTCAATGAAAACTGACATCCGTTGAATGCATGTCGTCTGGAATTTTAAAAATTTTATTGTTAACGGCAAAAATTCTTACGGCATTTTTTCCTTTCCATTTTTGAAACAGGGTTAGAACTGTGTAGCGAAAAACATATTTTAAATCAATTAGTTTATAATATTTAGACTCTGTAAATTTACATTGAGCACTATTTTGTAAAAAATAAAAAATATCTATAAGGACACCGGATTATATATCTTACTGTTCTTTATATATATATATATATATATATATATATATATATATATATATATATATATATATAATGCTGTTATAATAATACATTACACTTTAGCGTCATAAATTAAAATGAATTTACGCTACTATTAATTCTATGATATGACTAGCTTCATTGTAAGTTTTTACAGTGAAATACTTCATCAAAATTCAGCCAATCACAGTGTCGCGCTATAGAATTTTTTATGCATTTCCGTCGTCTTTCTCGTATTAATTAGATAGGCTTTGATCCAAACTAATAAATTTCCTCATCGTAACAAAGAAAAAACATCTATTCTGTATAGAGCGTTGTTTCTCAGCTTTAAATAAACAGGATGCAATTGGCAATTTCAAACACTAAAATATCAAACATTTTTAATGTAAAAATCGAAATAGGAAACGAATAACATTATTTAATTTAGTCATTTAAATTAATTTTCATCTGCTAATTTCATTAAATACTAAGAGAATAAGATATTTTAAAATTAGTTTAATACATCTTGACCACGTATAAAAGAGGGAAAAAATGTTTAAGGAATCCATTGCTTGATAACAACACTTTTAGTGGATAACAATGTTTCGAGTTCATTGATCAGTTCCAAAGTTCTGTTTATTAACTATTGGCTACCAGCTTAAAATAGATATCCCTATGCACTATCAACATTGGTAATGTACCACATGATAAGCGAACATACTAAAAGTGGTTGTCAACATTTGGTGGACTACTTTGTAATATCGGATATGACAGAAAATGAACACTCTCATCACAACAAAGATGTGTCAGCCACAGAGGAACGACTGGAATACAATGGACTCAACATGTATTTAAAAAGAATGTTATAATGATAATGAAAACAAAATGGACGCCTATGTTTAGACTAAAAAAAGAGAGAATGATGAAATATATCGGACATATAATGAGGAAGAGGGATTGGCGATGTTGACACTCACAGGATACACTGATGACCAAAGGTACGGATTGGTCGAAAATCGCTGGCATGAACACAGACTGAGTGGGATTGTTTTAAAGACAAACCTTACAAAGAAATTATACAAGATCATTTGCATCTTAAAAGCAGGTTTGCTATAAGATAAAACTCAACATCTATATTACGAAAGCTATAACACAATAAGTGATTAAAATTCGAACATTAGAGCATTTGGTAGCTATATTAAGAATTATTACTGATATAGAGATTTGTGAGTCTCAGGCCAAAACAAGACCGGTAATTTGAAAAAGAATTATTGTCAGAGGCATTACAGAAAAATTGCAGGTAAAGTGCCCATCGTTACTTATTATGATAACAAAGGCCTGCTTGAGTAACTTGGTCAACAGAGACTTATAGCACCCTGAATGAGCAATTGAAGAAGACCGCGAGGTCAATATTGAAAAAAGTCACTCAAGAAATGTTTATGGATATTTTGCCGCATCCTCCTAACACTCCACTTCTTGCTTCCTCTGGCAAATTGCAACAACATTTTTAGAGCGAAGTCCGTTTGTTAATATTAAATACGTCTAAACTGAGCCTAAGTGTTTATTCGCATCCATACCTGAAAAAAATTACGAATCAACCGATCAAAAACTTGCCAAAACGATGTGATTTTGTTATTGGCATGGTGGTGATGTAATATCGTGAATAAATACAATTATTTCCAAAGAAAAATCTGCTACACCCCACCATCAAATACGACATGACCCTCTTTACAACGGAAATAATTCAAATATTTACTCCAAAGGTGAGTAGACGTTTCCAAGGTCAAAATCTTTTATACATTTGACACAAATTTTATATAAAAAAAAAATTCCATAGACAAATGACATAAAAACAAATTAATGTCAAATATTTGCGAGTGCATTGAGGTCATATATTGCCGGGTTCTGAAAAATGCAATTTATAATTTTAGAATTTTTTGCTAGACATCTAAATAGAAAGTCTGACTGCATACTGATATAAAGAATGTAATTTTTATGCAAATGTTGAACGAGTAATCTTTGATAAGGTTGGGAATCCCCGGTGTCATCCATCATCATTATCAATATCAGTATATTTTAGGTGTATGCCTTCGTAACTCGTATATTAATCCGAATATTCAACCCCGAAATTCAAACGCTATAGGAATAATAATAGATGCTTTGCAAAATCTATGCAAAGTCTAGAAACAGGAGAATTTCATTGGAAGCAAGTACAATCTTGTGTAAAAGAAATCCACTTATCCTAAATAAGGCTGAGGGCATGCGCCTGTCGATGCCATTGGCTGCATGATGTAGATTAAGACGCGGAGTTGATGTATCCCGTCATTTATAATAGAAAATGGTTGATGGAGTAGCCCAGATGTGCTACCTACATGACTGATGGAATAATCTGGGTGTGCTAGCTACGGTTTCTTAATGAACCTAACGCGTATAAAATCAGCGGCAGTAAACGAGAGGAGAGAGATAGCAATGGGGTGGATTTACGGTCATTTGGAAGGATGTCTATGTGAGTTTGTAACAGTTTTCTATCTATATGGTTGATATACCTGAAAGATCTCCTCATAGATTAAAAGAACAAGGAGATATGGTTCTACAGAATGAACGTGAGAATATCATGAATGTGGAGGGTTGCACACAAGAGTGAATTCTTAATGGAAATGGAAGACAAAGGGACTCATACTCAGAACTCAAAAAGAAGCAGCTGAAATCTCAAAATGGGAAAAGAGAGTTTGGAGAATTTGACACTTCCAAAAGATATCGAACCTAAAATGATCAGGGGGAAAAGCAGCGGTTACATGCCTGATGAATTTCTGGTAATGGCTTGCAGAATGGGAAGTAGGCGGCTTGGAAGATAGACAAAGTTTCGTAAGAGCTACAACGGATAGGAGGTTTTGGGGGCTTTTCTGAAGAGATCCCAGCAACGGATAGTAGGTTTTGAGGGCTTTTTTCAAGGGATCACAGCAACGGATAGGAGGTTTAGGGGGCTTTTTTCAAGGGATCACAGCAACGGATAGGAGGTTTTGGGGCCTTTTTTCAAGAGATCACAGCAAGGGATAGGAGGTTTTGGGGCCTTTTTTCAAGGTATCACAGCAACGGATAGGAGGTTTGGGGGCTTTTTTTTTAAGGGATCACAGCAACGGATAGGAGGTTGTGGGGGGTTTTTTAGAAGGGATCACAGCATCGGATAGGATGTTTTAGGGGCTTTTCTGAAGAGATCCCAGCAACGGATAGGAGGTTTTGGGGGCTTTTCTGAAGAGATCCCAGCAACGGATAGGAGGTTTTGAAGGCTTTTTTCAAGGGATCACAGCAACGTATAGGAGGTTTGGGGGCTTTTTTTTCAAGGGATCACAGCAACGGATAGGAGGTTTGGGGTCTTTTTCAAGAGATCACAGCAACGGATAGGAGGTTTGGGGGGCTTTTTTCAAGGGATCACAGCAACGGATAGGAGGTTTTGGGGGCTTTTCTGAAGAGATCCCAGCAACGGATAGGAGGTTTTGAAGGCTTTTTTCAAGGGATCACAGCAACGTATAGGAGGTTTGGGGGGCTTTTTTCAAGGGATCGCAGCAACGGATGGAGGTTTGGGGGGCTTTTTTCAAGGGATCACAGCAACGGATAGGAGGTTTTGGGGCCTTTTTTCAAGAGATCACAGCAACGGATAGGAGGTTTTGGGTGCTTTTATCAAGGGATCACAGCAACGGATAGGAGGTTTTGGGGGCTTTTCTGAAGAGATCTCAGCAACTCATAGGAGGTTTTGGGGGCTTTTTTCAATAGATCACAGCAACGGATAGGAGGTTTTGGGGGCTTTTTTCAAGGGATCACAGCAACAGATAGGAGGTTTGGGGGCTTTTTTCAAGGAATCACAGCAACGGATAGGAGGTTTTGGGGGATTTCTTGAAGGTATCACAGTATATAGAATAGCATCGAATGAAAAGGGAGAATTTCTTATGTTCTAGGCTAAGAGTTTAGTTTTTTTTCCAAGTGTTTTTAATCTTCAGTGAAATCTGTTCAACAAATTTAATATGCGTATGCCGTTAAGAAGAAAAACAAACATTGATGAATTCTTTTGTTTCAGATTTGAATGCATCTGATGAAACGTCAATGCCTTCACCCTCCATTCATGACTATTTCTTTAGAAAGGAAGAAAAAATGATTTTGATTGACTGGGAAGCAAGGGCGAAAAGCAAACAATGTCAATCTATCATTTAACGACACAGTGATGTGTATAATTATTCCGAAATTGAAAAATGCTTTTCATGTATTTGAAATGGATAATTCGCTTTTAGAAAGAATTAATAATAATAATAATAATAATAATAGTAATAAAAATAATAATAAACAAAAACAGGAAAATGAAGCACGAATAACTCTTTCGAAATAAACAGAGGAAACTGTAAATAAACTGAAGACGGTAACTTCAATTCAGACTCTAAAACAAAACCAAAAAAATAATCAATTAGATGTCAATAAGAAAAAAAAAACACGAAGAATATGAGTTTGAATACCGGAATAAGGAAGCCACAAAACAGCTAAAAGAATTTATTACACACAAAATCAATTAGGCTGTTTGTTTTTATTTCATGTCGAAGAAAAGTTGCGTTCTCTTTAGAAAACTGAACATTTTAAGCATTCGAATTGCTCAGCAGATGGCATAATGCTGTATAATTAAAACGAAAAATAAAGAGAATTAAAATCATATAGATTTTCAAGAAATAGATTAAAACAGAAACTATAATATAAATACTGCTTTAGTAATGATATTCATTAATCTGTTTGATATATATATATATATATATATATATATATATATATATATATATATATATATATATATTCAATTAATTAAGAATATGAAACACTTAAAATCCCATAGGTAATAATTTTATTTCATGAGAGCGCTAAAAACAGCAGCTCTCACTCTTCAAGACCTACAAAGAAATCACAGATGAAATGGGAAAAAATATTCTGGGTTAAAAACAAGAGATATTATTTTTTTAGAAAGTGGGGGAAATGCAGAGAGTTTTCACTTATTTTGACACACTGACCTCAGTATTTCATAAAGTGTGAATCTGAAACAATCCTGTCTGTTTCTGTCAACGGACCATACTTTCAGTTCTGATCTATTTCATTCTACATATTATTGGTAGATAATGTTAGAAAAAGAAGATTTTGAAAGATTGGAAAATTCGCGAAAAAGGTTTCAGAAGCTTGTTATATAATTAACCAAGAAAATTAAATTAAAATACTACTATTCAGAGAAATATATTTACATCTAGAGTATCTTAGATTTATTTATTAATATTTGGCAGGATATGAATTTACTTCAAACTAAGGAAAAGTTAAATCGGGTATAATTCTCTGTATTACATTCAACAAATTCTCTAAATAAGATTAAAAAAGTGTCTGATTCAGAACATTTTTAAAAGCTTTTTCCAAATTAACGAATTTTCTTTTTACAAATTAAATGTAAATTACTATAAGCTTTTTGTATAATCAACCAAGAAATTTAAGTTAAAAATCTAAGAGATTTGAATTAAGTGATTATTAAATTATATTCAGAGAAACATATTTATATAGGTTAAATGTCTATAGTCCTGAACTTTTATGTCCTCAATGTATTTATTAAGATTTAGCAAGATATGAATGTACTTTATGCTAAGGGAAATTTAAATCGGTGTTAATCCCCTAATATATATCTATTAAGTTTATGAGTTTAGTTAAAGAGGTATTCCACATTAATTTAAAGGAGAACCGCTTAACCCGATATATATAATCTTTTTATTTAATTTTCTATGTGTTTTGTTTACTAGATGCAATGTGTGTAAAAACTGTCCAGTGTTCTGCTTTTCCAAGTGCTTTCGGCTATACAATTAACCATTATGAAGGAAGATTTTATTTTTATATTTAACTGAATTCACGGGATATGTACATGTATCTAGACTTAAGGGATATTTCATTTTCCAAATACAGTTAATACAAACGCACATACACACACACATATTTTTGAATTAATCCACTCTTCCCTACCAAATAGTGAATTGAAACTTCTCTTGAATGACCACTCTACATCCTGTCGTAATAACACCGGTCTCCTCCAAGGCTACATCTTTGGTCTTACTCTGTTTTTAATTTTCATTAAAGAGCTTACCTTATGCCATCAGGCCTCAACTTGGTATCTACGCGGATGACACAACAATTTACTCCTGCCTAGATAGTAAAGGCGGATCAGTCCAACAGAATCGTAATGGCAGCCGATGTCAAAAAACGACCACAAGTCCGTTTTTAACTAGGGCAAAAAATGTATCTCCAAAAGTAAACTCGACTCTATTAATCGTCTGAGAGAACACCTTCTGCAAAAAAGAGAAAACATTTTTCGTGTTAGGCGATTTATCCTTTAGGACTTCATCGGACGAGGTTTCTTTATGTTGTTACGACTACGCATGCGCACGAACGAAGGCTGCTGGGAATTTTAAATTGATTTAAGTTTTATATCTAATTTGCGTCCCGGTTCTTACAACGTTTCACGATTTTTGATAGATCTTTAGTCATCACAATGTGATTTATTGAATAGCAAAATGATGGAAAACAAAAACAAAATTAATCTAAATGATATATACAGTGGGGGGGGGGATAAATATTCGTACATTTGAAAAATTGTTTTTTATAAATGTAAAAGCCTTAACTAAAACAAATTTTGATACATTTTATGTGTAAAGATTTATTTTATTAAAAAATAGTAATAGAACTAATTAATTCTTATTCTAACAGAAATTGATGAAAAAAGTATTCGTGCAAAACAAAAAAAAAAGCATATTAATTTAATTTAATACTTTGTTAAATATCCTTTATCGAGTTCAACAACTACCAGTCTATTCCTGTGCGTCTCAACTAATGATTTGCATACACTGAGTGGTATTTTGTCCCATTCTTCTTGGCATATTGTCTTCAAATTCTTGATATTTGTTGGTGCTCTTTTCCTAATTTTAATTTTCAAATATCGCCATAAATTCCCGATTGGGTTCAAGTCTGTGGACTAACTTGGCCATTGCAAGACATCAACCTTACTTTCAGCTAACCATTTCCTTGTAGTTCTAGCGGTATGCTTAAGATAATTATCCAGTTGGAGAACCTAATAAGGAGGTAGATGAAGTCTCTCAACAGAACGTATTAAATTGTCTTGCAGGATTTCTGGTAGTTTTTGCTATTCATCTTGCCATCTATTATTGATATTCTGCCAACACCTTTTGCAGAAGAACAACCCCAGATCATGATACTGCCACCACCAAATTTACAGTTGGCAACGTGTTCTTTGTTAAGTAGGTTACACCATCCTTCCTCCACACATGATTTCGATAATTATAACCAAACAACTCTATTTTAGTTTTATCTGTCCATAGTACTTTTTCCCAAACGAATATTCTTTATCCTTATGCTCTCTAACGAAATTTAACCTAGCATATCTGTGTCATTTCATGAGGTGTGGAATTTCCTTGGGATGCGTGATTTTAGCCTGTTTTTGTGTAGTTCATTATTTATTGTACGCTTGGTTACTTTAATCCCTAATGCACGCAGATGTTCCTGCAGCTCTTCTCGGGTAACCTGTGGATTTTGTTGGATCTGGCGTCCTAATATCCTTGCTGATCTTAGAGAAATCTTCCTCGAAGCACTTGTTCATCTTCGGTTTTCGATGCTGTTACGAGTTTTAAACCTTGCAATGAATGAAGCAATTGTAGAAAAAGGAATATTCAGTTTGTTAGAAATCGTTCTGTAACTGTTACCATCTTTCCAAAGAGACAAAATGGGTTGTTTTTGTGAAATAGTCAATTCTTTAACTTTAGGCATTATTAGAACCTTCTCTTAAGACGAGAAATTGCCGAATGCTCTGATAATGGCTAATAGCGTTTACTATAATTACTGATAAAATAATGGAACATTACAGAATATAATTTTTTATAATTAAGTGATTATGCTATTCTAATAATTGATTTGTACTAATACTTTTTTAACCAGGTAGAATTTAAAAAATGTATTAATTTCTGTTAGAATAAGAATTAATTAAGTCTATTACTATTTTTAATAAAATGTATCATTACACATAAAAGGTATCAAAATTTGTTTTAGTTAAAGCTTTTACATTTATAAAAATACAATTTTTCAAGTGTACGAATATTTATTTCCCCCTAGTGTATATATATATATATATATATATATATATATATATATATATATATATTGTTCAAAATATCTATATCTATCAATCTCTCTCTCTCTCTCTGTATATATATATATATATATATATATATATATATATATATATATAGAGAGAAAGAGAGATAGAGAGAGAGATAGATAGAGAGATATTGAACAATAAAAAATATTAAAAATTCAAATCTTCAGACACTCTGAGTTGTATATTAATATTCTTTCGTTTTCATTATTATTTCAGTTATATTCCTCGACTAGTTTCGGCCAACATGGGAATCAGAAGAAAAAAAACTCTGCTTGCTGGGAGCAGTGAACTACGAAAATGAATCTCTTGATGGAGAAAATGAACTTTTTTCTGTAGTTTTCATTTGTGTTTTATTTTCTATTTTTGTAACATGAATTTTGGTCATTCCTTATGTTGCTCAGTCTCTTATAGGCTGTTATTTAAGATAAGAGCTGGATGGATTCATGCTGCACTGAATTCTCTTCGTCACATTGACAGTTTTATTGGTTCCTGGAAAGGGGATGTCTCTCATTTAAATGTGTGTGTTATTTGGTACTTAGGGAGTGAGTGAGTATGATGTGTGTAAGCGTGCATATTACAATGGGTTTGTGTTATCATTTTGCTCATTAGAGAGTGAGTGAGTATTATATATATATATATATATATATATATATATATATATATATTTCTGTATGGATGGATTGATCTCCACTTAGTCGCGTAAAAAACAGCATAGCGTGATGAAAAATGGCCCCAAACTCAATAAAAACAGTTTTGGCAGCAAAATGTTGATGTTGTTATTAAGAGGAAAGTGATAATTAATTTTTTGGGGGGATGGGGGGAATTTATTGCTTCTTTCTAGCAAGTTCGAAAGTTTGGCTAAATGTATTTATGCTATAAGTAAGTAATATTTATTTCAATCAAATTAATTTAACTTTAACATTTCTAATTTTACTCAAATAACGTGTCACAAACCTATAATTTAATTGTGAAATATTTTTATTTTAAAACCGATAAATTTGTTTGTTTACAAATTTCTTACAATTAAGAAAATGGCCGCTTTGAAAAAAAAATCAAAAGTAGAGCAGTTATTTGATATTCCACTCCATGTAATTTCTATCTGAAATACCCAGAATATTTTACTGGAAATAATAAATTTAATCATTTAGCTTTCAATTAAATTAAAATTAATAAATATTGTACACTAGGAATTTTAACTGAATGAGTAACAACCAAAACAGATGTTGAAAATGAAATGGTAATCTTTATAGCATAAACAAAATAAAATACTCGCCAGCGGCGTGAAGTAGGTAAACCACTGCTAGTAGTTTACCTACATAGACAGCATATTACCCCGACTTACAATCATAAGTTATTTCTCGTGCCTGATGAGTAGGTAAACAATAAAACTTGTCGTACCCCAAAGGTAGGTATATGTATATTTATTAATATATATTTCTTAGCGCTGTCTAACCACATCGAGCACTGTTTACACTTTAAAGTAAATTTGGTAAATATTTATTTACTTACCTGTGTATACACGCTAGCGCGACCTATACAGTTACTAATATCTAGTTATTTGATTTACCCTACTCTCTCTATATATATATTTAGAGATAGGTATGATAAGATGAAGAACAAATAGAAAACGTTTATAAATCTAACAAGGAGAGATGATGCGCACATCTGAAATTTCGAGAAAATTCCTGATTGCATGCCTACCTGAAAAGCCATAAATATTGCAAAATATAAGTAAATGTATAAGCCTACTAGTTTATCTCTGCAGGAATTAGATGATAATGTATATTTGTAAATGCGGATGTGTGATTGTGCGTTTGTCTGTCTAGAAGACACTGCGTTTGTCTGTCTAGAAGACATTACGTTTGTTGGTGTTTTCTTTATGCTGAATTGAAAACGTTTGTACATTTATTTTAGATAAACAAAATTTGATGCTTCAAGAATGGATTCGTTACAAGTTGGTGATGGGATATAATGTTTTAAATTGGGATTGTCACAAATGATACTAACGTTCTTCAAAAAAACTGAATGCCCGTAAAACATGATTGATTAATGATAATGAAAGAAAACAAAAATAAAAATACAATAATTTCTTTCTTCTCTTTCTCTATATCAAATTCGCTGACGAAGCTTTAATGAAAGTGAAAAACGGTAGATTGATAAACGTTTCCTACTTGCTCTTTATATTATCAGCCTCTAGTACACCAACCCACGTTTGATCTGTATATATATATATATATATATATATATATATATATATATATATATATATATATAAACTGACTACGACTATTCGAGGATACCCGTCTACTAGGGCGGCTAGTCAGTCCATATTGCAGACGCGGGTTCAGGCGCATTTGTGTTTGTTCAACACCCACAGAGCCTACCTGTTTATAATGCAACTATGCTGAGCAGAACTTAGTTACAGTTTCTGGGAAAGAGCGAGTCATTTAGTGCTATCAACTATTTGAACAAGGCAAGCACACTCAAAGCCTCGGTCACAATGAGTTGTGACTTCGTGTTATCGACGGACTCCAAGAGTTCAGTCAAACCAATTTCACTAACAAGGCTTGGGTCATCGCGTGGAATGGTTCTCAGTCACTTTTCCAAAGGTGCCGAACCCCGATCACCCCCCCTCCATTCGATAGTCGGACTGTTTATACACACACACACACACACACACACACCACACACACATATATATATATATATATATATATATATATATATATATATATAGGGAGTGAGTATATATAATAATAATAATAATAATTATTATTATTATTAATTAATTAATTAATACTATAAATAAGTTAGAAAATAACTACAAAATAGCCATTTTGTTTCAACAATTCTGTTGTCTTATCAAGTGATGGCATTTTTTAAGAAGTGTTGAAATAAAATGGTTATTTTTGTAGTTATTTTATAATATATTATAATATATGTATGTTATAATTTTCGGATAAATAAATGTATATATATATATATATATATATATATATATATGTGTGTGTCTGTGTGCGTGTTTGTATGCATGTATGTATGTATGTTTATGTGTCTGTGACAAATAGTTTTATAAATAAGGATCACATCATTCAATGGATTAACAGTATTTTAATGCATACATTATGTTTCTACTAGCGGAGTGATTTCGCCATTAATCTTATTAATATTGCTGATTGATTCTATGTATGCTTATTTCTTTATATATATATATATATATATATATATATATATATATATATATATATATATATATATATATATGGATTAAGCAAGACAAGTATTTAATATATTTTCCCTTGATACGTTTTTATAGGTAAATTTAATTCAGTAAATGTTCTATTTTTAATTAAATCTTCAGGAAGTCACCTTTCTGATAATTCAACTATGATGAGAGTCGAACCCTGGCTTCAATATCCGAAAGTAAACGTTCTAATGATTCGTCCATATAATGCATTCCTTCATTTATACATGCATACATACATAGTAATATTGAATTAGATAGAGAGATAGATATTCAAAGAATGACTTCAAATGAATACTATCCAATTATTTATTTACTTTTTTTTATCATGCTTAATTAGCAATATCTTTTTAAGTTTACTTTGAAATCTCAAATATTTACATTGATTTTCGCCTTTGTCATGAGATTTATTCTCTTCACCCTGTCCTTTCATCTTTCATTATTGGACACATTTTTTTGTGACTGGCGTCTGTCTGTTAAATGTGAAACCAGATAGGCAGAAATTGCATTTAAATTCTCACAAAATATAGCTTCTCTCGATAGTGAGATACGAAGATGTGTAACTTATTTATGACTTCTGTTATCATCACCAGTTTAGTTTAGTTCCTGGTATCTCCAGTTTTTTTAATGCATTTCTTGTTCCCAGTGGTTTTATCTTTTCTTCAGACAAACTTCTATTTTATTTCGACATATGTCATAAAAAAAGTTTAGTTTAAATATTATGTACTCTTAAAAATAAAAATTGGCTTTTAATTTTGAGGCCATTCTCTTACAAGAACTACATTTTTCTCTTAATCTTTCCATATCTTTTATTGTTGTCCATCCAATGCCAGGCCTAAGGACCTAAAGTTAGAGCAAAGAATGTTTTTGAAAGAACGAATTTGATATCGTTTGAGATATAAATATCCTGTTAACTACATTGTGTAGGCAAATGAAACTAGACAGATTTGTCTTTGACTAAAATAAGATTAAATATGAAATTCTAAGTTATGCGGATTTCATAAGAAATTTCACCAGCATTCATAAGTTTTCTGTGAATGTGGTGTGAATGTTTTACAGATGAAGACGCGACATGCTGCAACAGAAACGGGGTTCTACAGAAGGATACTGAGAATCCAATATGTTAGCGATGGAAATAAAAGGGTACTTATACTTAACATCGCGATGAGACAGTGGAGAATTCTAGTGCACATATTGAAGTAAGAGGGCTTGGAAAATTTGAAACTGACAAGGCATAATTAAAGGAAAAGTAAAACCTTCTTAAGAAGTCTGTGTAAATTGTTTGCAGAACATGGAGTTTCAAAGATAGATAGCAAAAAGATAAAATGTACCTAGAGCTAGAAATGGCTGGGAAATGTGAAGAGTCATGACAGCCAACTTCCTGAGTGTACACGCCTCACAAAAAGAAGAAAAAAAATAAGAGGAAAAAGTGGATTGGTTAAATAAATTATCTCAACAATAATAAGAACTAAATGTTAAATAATAGTTTAGAAGGATATTACTTTAGGCGAAAGGTATCTCAGATTTCCAGAGGTTGACCTTTGAGGACAGATAGAAGACAAAATAAGGAAGTAGATTTTGATAGGCTGATGCAACGTGGGAATGAGAAAGATAGAAAGGTTTTTTTTTCAGTGAGTTGTTTCTGAACCATCAAGCAATGTAGACGTTCACTTTCGTGTCTTAAATGGCTTCTCAGTGAGGAGAAACGACCCCCACTGGTTAGATAGAATATGCCGACATGAGCGTCAATAAAATAGTTAAGTTAAAATTCTCTGTGTTGAAGTTATTTTATTACTAGACACGAAACAACTAGCGATCACCGCCCGCGAGAGGAGAATGCAAATTTACTATCGAATTGACTTCGTCGCACAAGACCACTCGAACCAGGGCTACGCAACAAAATCATTTAGAAATATTTCACTTTTTTTTAAGCGTTGCATTTAGTGATGAATGTGTTTCACTTGATATTCCTAGGTTTAAACAGTATAAATATATGTCTACCACCCTATAAACTATTGACAGTTGATGGACTCTCCCGTCATATTCAAGTCAAGCAGTTCAGTCCCCGTGAACCGACAGCCAGACACCAAAACATGATTTAATTATAGTGGTGAAGGCTTTGTGCAGAACCAACCACACTTTTTGAAGGGCCGAATACAGAGACCTGGTGCACTACGTGCTACAATGTGCACAAACGACTCTACATAGGTTTTGAATTCAGAGTTGTCTTTAGTCTAGATCAGTTGCCATCCAAGGCTATAGAACCAAGTCTGTCCTGCTAGCTGGAAGGAGAAGAAGAGGATTAATACCTTTGCCAAGAGTATTAGCACGTAAGTGAATATAATGGCTTCAACTAGAATTCAAACTCGGCACTCCGATAACTCAATCCGAGCCGATACTCCATCTTGCCTCTTTCAATAATGGTGTATATTTAATTACAAATTCAATATTCCAAGTAGCAAAAATATGTCTGTTATACTATTATTGTTATTGACCGAAACGACTGACTTTTAAAAAGAAACAAACGATGAACATTTTATCAAAAATTTTTTTCCGGGTGTACAACAGTTTTTCTGACGAAATAACAGCCAGACACTGTTTTTTAATTCAAAAGATCATAACAGTAATTAAATTACACCGGAATCTAAAAGACAAATAATTCTTAAAAAGACACTTTCTGTTTTGTGATATATCGAAATCTTTGTGGAACGCTTCCCGGCGGGGATGCTTCCACGAACGCTACGATATTAACATATTCAAATCTGGCTTCAGTTATTTATCTATGATTCTTATTAATTCCTTACTTCCTTTTCTTAACTCCATCCCACCCACCTGATTAAGTAGTAAGCCTCTAACTTGAGTGAATATATGGTAAACTCAGTCGTCGGATTCGACTTATGAGGGTCAGATTGCTCATTTGCTAGGAACAGTCAATCAGACACCAGCAGATATGATTTGATTATAGTGGTGAAGGCTTTGTGCAGAACCAACCACACTTTTTGAAGAGCCGAATACAGAGAGCTGGTGCACTACATGTCACATGGTCACTTTGCAGGCTTTGAATTCAGAGTTATCCTTCTCCTAGACCAGTTGCCATCCAAGGCTATGGAACCCGGTCTGTCCTGCTATTTACCCATAGCTGGAGGGAGAAGAAGAGGATTAATACCTTTCCCAAGGAGATTAGCACGTAAGTGAATATAATGGATTCGACTGGAATTCAAACTCGGCACTCCCATACCTCAATCCCAGACGATACTCCATCTTGCCCCTTTCAATAATGGTGTATATTTAATTACAAAATTCAATATGGATGCTCTGCATAGTGTAAAGCACGTTCATAAATATCTAAACTCAGTATTCTGCAACCAGTTTTCAAGATCAATGGTTAAAATGGCTTTTGAATAGAGAGACGCCTATGTAATCACCATACTTCTTTGAACATTGTGGAATAGGTGATCAGTCAATGGATTACTAAATGTTTCCTGAGAGGGAAACGGCTAATATTACTATTGCCTAAAGGTTGCGTAACGGTTATTAGCTCAGAAAATGAAATCTTTAAGCCGAATTCAAATTTCAACCTTGTCTGTTGCATTCAATTTTGAACTCAGGCAGCAGAGGAAAGGTATGTACCCACCTCTTCTTAACCTACCCACCTATGGCTCATTTAGCAAGGTAGACTGCGCTCTCGTGAGAAAGGTATGACTACATCTCTTCTCACTGTAGCTAAATAGCTGGGTAGTTGAGCGTGATTTGTAGGAGTGGAACCCATTTTAAGAGATGGTCAACTCTGATTTCACAAATCTCGGAGATAGTAACGGGGAAATTACTACATCGACTTTGTCAAGAAATCACGTTATTTCAAAGACAATAATGGTGATGAGTCTCTTTCCCCTTCAGATGCCAACCAATAAAAGATTAATGGATCTGTGGAGAGCCATGACCGCCAACGTCCGGAAGCGCATTTAAAAAGTTACGTAAAAAGTGCAAAAACAATCGAGGAAAATCGTACATTTCCTCAACGACTGGAGAGCCCTCGTTGATTGTTCTTTTTTCAACACCTAAGAACTTAAGACGTCTCATGATTTTACATTCTTTCTATAATGATGTCCAGCCTGTACAATGTCCGATAGGCACACGGGGTAGAACGCTATAGAGTAAGAAATACAGTTTATTCGGACATGTGAAGAAAATAACAGTTCAGCCTAAACTGAAACCAGTCAAGTTTTTAATGATCAGGGAAGCATCCTCGTGGAAGTCACTCCCACAAAGCAGTGGTTAAAACACAACTCTCTCTGAAACTTAGACACGCATATATATATATATATATATATATATATATATATATATATATATATATATGTGTGTGTGTGTGTGTGTAGAGAGAGAGAGAGAGAGAGAGAGAGAATGTAAATATAAAATTGAATGTATGTTTCATGCTAAAAGCAATCGGCAGGTATGAAAGAGACTGTCGCTTCTGACTATTGACTTCATGTCGACTTTTATATTTACACACGCTCTATATCTGATATTGAGCAGTTTAACCCATAAATATGAAATGTTTTAAAATTATATTAATTAAAAAATTGAAACAGTTGAAATAATCTTTCCTAAATAAATGAAGAATAAAAAAAAATACCAGTATTAAGCAAATGTAATAAATTATATGTTGAACTAAGAAGTGTATGAAAAGTAATAATTTGAATTTAATGATTAATAAAGAGCTACATTGGTTGGAACTAATAGATGAGCGATATATAGAAATTATCTGGACTTAGAAATGGGGTGGGGAGACAAATAATACTATATGCTAATAATGATTCAGATTGGTAAATATTTATACGTTTATTATATACAGGACATTATGTTAAATAAATAACGTATATATATATATATATATATATATATATATATATATATATATATATATATATATAATTCATATGAGTCTTCATATTAATTTCCCTAAAACCCTTGCTAGAAACTGTCATATAAATTGAACTGAGTCGCATCTGAGCCAGTACGACAGCCAGACACTTGCGCATATAATTTGATTATAGCGGCGAAGGATTTGTGCAGAACCAATCGCACTTTTTAAAGGGTCAAATACAGAGACCTTGTGCACTACGTTCCACAAGTTCCGAAAATGACCCTCCGCAGTTTCTGAATTAAGAGTTGTCCTTCTTCTAGACCAGTTGCCATCCAAAGTTATAGAACCCATCTGTCCGGTCATTTACCCATAGCTGGCACAAAACACACACACACACACACACACACACACACACACACACACACACACACATATATATATATATATATATGAAGAAATATAGTTTTAAGGCGTGCTATATTTCTGGGATAAAGTGCTCAATATCAGAGATAGAGCGTATGTAAATATAAATATAAAGTGAACCTTGAAGTCAACACTCCAGAGGCGACAGGCTGTTTTATGCTGGACGCAATCGTCAAGCCGCCCTGACGATTGCGTCTAGCGTAAAAACAGCTTAAAAACCCTGAGTCTTCCCCACATACATACGTACATATATATATATATATATATATATATATATATATATATATATATATATATATATATATATATATATATATATATATAAATTAAATGCTTCAATTTGCCTAATGCCATTGCAGTAACTCTTCTACCCGGTCTGTCCAATTTCTATAAACAGAATTAAATCCCAACATACGAAGATTACCCACTTTAATATTTTAATTTATCCCAGACTACCCGACCGTTAATAAATATCCATCTATTGTTAATTGTTTCAAACTGGAATCTATTTTCGGTTTAATAAATCAAACGTATCAGAAATATTCCTCCTAATATTTTATCGTCCTTTCTGAAATGACTGCTTTCGATATTTTAATAACTTATGCTCGTGTTTCTAATGTTATAAGTTAAGAGTTCACACTATGTGAGATCTCCTAGCTAGACAGCATTTTAATTAAATTAATTAAATTCATTAAAATCTGGACCAGATATTGCTCACAGGCAGGAACTGTTATTCAATCTTCGGCTATATTTTATGTCATAATATCTGCGAATTTTAATGCCTTCTTTCATCCAGACGTTGATTTGATTCGTCTGTCTTGAATCTATAGATAAGGATTGGTTTACACTTCCTGAAGAATTCAATGTAGAAACTCATTTCAATGTTATTTTATTTCTGTGTGTGTGTGTCTATCTTTCTATCTCGCACACACACATGCACACGTAGAAATACATACACGCATATTTTATCTGAAAGGATCTATATTTATGGAAGAATACTGTTCAGTGTTGGAGATACGTTGTTTGTAGATACAGACAATTTGGGCAAAGGAATATAAACGTTATTTTGACTATTTATCGATTATTTGAGGGGGTGTAATGAATAGCATTTTTATACACGATGCAGCAGAAATACCGCCGCCATTTTAAAGTTTGACAAAAAATATTAATCTAACTAGTGTAATGAGAATATTTCGTTGTTCTTTAGTTGTTTGTTAATATTAATACATTAATAAAAAAATAAGATTTAATTTAGTTTTATAAATGGAATCCTCCAAATGGTGGCCTCTACTCGCAAGAAGTTCACGTAACCCAGCAAAAACAATAACAGACGTAGATTACGCAGGTGACCTTGTCTGGTTTTCAGACACAATTGACAAGGCTACCAAACTTCTCCATCTCATCGAAGAAGCAGCCAGAGAAATTGGTCTCTACATTAATTCTAACAAAGCAGAATTTATCAGGTGCAATCAAGAAGGAGAATTTAAGTTGAAAACGGTAATAATCTGTCCAAGAAGTTGTTTACCTCTTCAGCAGCATCCAATCAACGGAGACAGGCATCAAAATCGACAAAGGCAAGGCCTGCAGTGTCCTCGATGGTCCGATCATCATTTGGAAGTCCTTCCTCTCGGACAATCTTAAGAGGGACGTCTTTAAGGCCATGGTAGTATCTGTCTTGCTCTACGGCTCAACAACTTGGACACTGACGAAACACGAGTTTTTTCTTGACCGAACATACACAAGGATGTTACAAGTTACATTGGACATCAGCTCAAAGAAACAACCAACAAAGAAACACATGTATGGCCAACTTCCTACTAATTCAGTTTCGTTAAGAGAGAGAAATCTTCGGTTAGCTGGTCACTCCCGAAGAAGTAAGTCAGAACTTGTGAGTGACACACTCCTAGGGAACGCATTGCGCGACGAAAGATCGGTTGAAAGACCTCATCACATCTACATTGAGCTGATTGTAGATGACTCTGGATGCCATCTGGAGGACTTGCTGACCGCGATGTCTGAAAGAGATGGTTGGAAGGAACGATTCAGTATAATTCAAGAAGAATTCTCGACCTGATGATTCGCCATAATCTCTTGCAACCGATTTCTAAAATTTTCTATTGTCCGGAATTTCGAGTTCTTTTCGGTCTTTCAGGGAACATTCTCCGAATCTCTGAACATCTGGCCCTGGAATATTGTATTTGGAACAGTATCATTCCGACGCAACATGATATGAGCACAAAAATCTATTTTTGTTGCAATTACAGTCACGAAACTTAAAAACGTTTCCAGAAAAAACACTCAATTTACACCACCCCAAGCATTGATGATAACTGACTGTATCCGAAAAAGATGGGGATAGATTAACTAGAGGAAGTCACCATTGATAGTTGTCTGATTTCACTATCAACATAGAGGTGATAGTTTAAAATAACGGAAGTATTTCTGTGCACTGTGTATTAATGTTATTTCAATACAAGAGCCAAGAGCAAGATCAATGGTGACTCTGTGGAGTTTTGTGTCAGCGTAAGAAAGGAAAAGATGCAGAGTTCGCTATACTCAAAGTTACAGTCAACGACAAAATTAATGGTATATACATCAATTTTGAATATTTTTATCCATTTCTCAGAATCTATTGCCAGATTTTTTTAATATGTTATTAAGCAAAAAGAGGAATATAAAACTGACTGCTTTGAATATACGCTCTTTTAGCGCTAGAGGGCGTCGTCAGTGATGTTCTGGAGATGGATCATTGGGCAGTTTCGGGTCTTTAAAACCTCATACTGACCTCACCAAATCGACCCCCTCAGAGCCTATCAGACTGTGAAACGCCCCCTAAAAATCTTCATATTAATAGGTTAAATATTACAATTTTGAAAGGCGAAATTATGCAAAATAGGAAAGGACAAAATGAGATAGATAATTCTAAAACAAAATGTTTTTTACTAATTATCAGCACTTAGTTTGTTATATAAAGCTGAAAGCTAGAGTCAACGATATAATTATTCGTACACCTATCAATTTTGAATATTTTTATTCATTTCCCAGAATTTAATGTCCGTATGATGACAAGTTTTTTATATGTTAATAAGCACAAAAAATTAATATAAAACTCAATTTTCAGAACAATAGGTTAAATAAAACAAATTTGCCAGGCGAATTATACAAAATAGGAAAAGACAAAATCATTCTTATAGTATGAAAAATAGAGAAAATTGAAGAATTTTCATGATAGTCAATAGAGCAATCTGTGCTTAGAAACATATATATAAAAAACTGGCATCATACGTGCATTAGATCATGAGAAATTGATTAAAAATATTCAAAATTATATCCTGTTAATTCCCCTCTCCAAGTTCTCCACTACCTTAACCAGGTATTGAACTCCCACTCTTTGGGTCCTGTCAGAGGATCTAACTAACGCCTTTATCTACTGTGCGTTGACGAAATCTATGTATAAATTTCTGGGTATTATAAAACTAATGTCTTAAACATCATTTTTTATCAGTGCTCATATTGCAATCTTTTGCTGTTATCATTCCATGTTTTTACCAGAGCTTATCTTTCAATTTTTGTTGTTATTATCGCTTTTCTCTGGCACTCCTTATTACTGGTTCCCATAATGTATTCATTTCTATGCTTGGTCGGCTCAATAGATTTTTGTAGAATGTAGGTATTTCTGTACAAATTTCAGACGATTGCTGAAGAATGGTAAAAGCTATGAATCTAATTTTCGGTGTCAGTAATTATCACATCCAACCCCAGCTTTCCCACCGAGTGCCATAGTAATTTGCAATAAAATGTTTAAAATCAACTAGCCCAACTTGCACAGACGGTTTTCTTTATTGAGAATTGTCTTTCGAGATTTTTCCGAACTCCCATAATCTGACATTTTCCTCCTTTAGTTTTGGCTTGGACCAATTGTGCATAACTGCACTTTGCGTTTTCAAGAACACGTTTGCATTTACTGGGAATAGTCCTGGATATCGCATGAGTTTCACGAAACTGTTCAGTGTGGTTGCGATGGCAGTTGCCGTTACGGTTGCTATGGCTGAAGCACAATCTGGCGAGAACCAGGTTTGGCCATTTGATTTAAGTATTCTTTAAGATACAATTGTTCATTCTGGAACATCTATTTCCGAAGAAACTAAAATCTGAAGCAATCCCAGTAAACTCTGTCATGTCGAAAGAACGTCATCGACAGTTTCTTCAAGAAGTTGGAGATAATGGCTCTCCCTAATTTTCTTTAAATTCGAGTAAACTTATTTCTGCCATCTGTCCTCATTCAATTTCTGATAAGTATTTATAGAAACTTGGTTAGGTTAGGCGTTGTTTTCATCTGTCCCTCTAGCCTTCAACGTGTCCTGTGTGTCCTTAGTCATTCCTCACGAGTTTAGTCACTGGTATTCTCAGCATCCTTCTGTAGAAACACATTCTGTTGTGTCAAATCTCTTCTTCGTCTGTGAAGAGATTGTCCAGCATTCATTGTCATAATTGTTTTATATTACATAAAAGTTAAATGCATTGTTTGTTTCTAACGAAATACAAATTGTATGCAAAACAGGCAGAGCTCTATATACCTGACAAGATAATGTGAATGCATAGCGTCAAAGAGGGTATTAAAAAGCTAAATGAGCTACAAATGATAGGAAAAATGTGGAGAGCGATGATTGCCTACGTCATGAAAGAGCACAGCATATTGAAGATGAGATGTCGACGTGTAAAATTGAATGTTCTGAATCAGTCAGTTATGTGCCATACGTGATACACGCTTAGGCGATCATGTTCAGTTTCCATCCAAGGCTATAGGACCCGATCTGTCCTGTCATTTACCCATAGTTTGAGGAGAAGAAGATGATTCGTACCATTCCCAAGGGTATTAGCACGTAAGTGAAGGTAATTTATTCAACTGGAATTCGAACTCAGATCTCCGATTCCTCAGTCCGAGCCGCTATCCACTACTCCAGTTTGACTTATTAAGGATCGTCTGTACAGATATCAGTCAGTTGCGTGCCATGCATAATACACGCTTAGGCGATCAGGTATCTTTCGATACATGACAGACGAGGCAGATTTATAATGTAATGGATTCGACTGGAATTCGAACTCGGCTCTCCTATTCTTCGTTCTATCTCTATGAGTTAATTATCTATCTATCTATCTATCTATCTATCTATCTATCTATCTATCTATCTATCTATCTAAATCTATCTATCTATCTATCTATCTATCTCAATATGTTCATTATGTATCTATGTCTCTATCTCATAAGTCAGTCAATTATGTGCCATGATTGATACACGCTTGAGCGATCATGTATCTTTTGATATATAACTGACGAGGCAGATTTTTTCCTGCAATAGGTTGCCATTTCTATCTGCAGTAGACCAGTCGCCATTCAAGGCTATAGAACCCGCTGTTACAGTTTTTTGTGTATGTTATGTACTAGTGAGTTAGCTCAGATGACTTAACTCACAGTATAGTCCACCAATAGAAGGTTAACCAATCAGAAGACGTAGAACATTCAATGCGTCGTGTATAAAGGCGGCCATTTTTGTTCACTCTACCCGAATGTCCAGTCCAGCTTGTCAGGCGAAGAGAACCAGAAGGACGAACTACGCTCTGCTACTTTTACCAAAATATCCACTGCTAATCTGAACAACGCTTCCCTACTGTCTTCGAATTATTCACTGCTAACCTCTGGATTCTATACTCGAAGACGACCGTCATGATGAATAATACCCACTTTATCCTGCTTTTTAACCATACCTGGGGGAGAAAAAGAGGATTCATTTTCTATCCATATGCAAACGGTTTGCTGCCATTATAGGTTGCCATTTCTTTCTGCAGGAGACCAGTTGCTATCCAAGGCTATAGAGCCTGGTCTTTCCTGATGTACACCCATAGATGGGTGGGCGGAGAAAAAGAGGCTTCATGCCTTTCCTTGGGATATTAGCACGTAAGAGAATACAATATATTCCTCGAACCGAGCCGCTACCACTACTCCACCGTGCCTCCACTGTTCTGGATAGATTTCAAATAATCATATCTCCACAAGGACATGCAGTTGACACGGTATTTATAGAAAACACCGAAAGAAAATGACAGGAACTCCCAAGGAATGTAGTGAAGGAAAGCGAGAAGAAAAGACTAAACGTCAATTATAAGAAGAAAAAATGCATAGTTGTTAGCACAAGGCACAGTCAAACATATAAATGAAAGATTGCAGATGCCAAATCAAACAAGTACTACAATTTATATATCTTGGAAGTGATTTAACAATGGATGGAAAGTGTGACACTAATATCCTAAGACGAATTTGAATAAGGAAAAGTGACTTCTAAAGGCAAAGCGAAATTATTAAAAAGCAGAAATTTCGTGAGCAACAAAGAGAAGAGGGCTGCAGTATCATGCAATATCAGACCTATATCGGAGGTAAAGCTGGACAATCTCCTCACAGACGAAGAATCTTGTAGCAACAGAAATGTTGTTCTACAGAAGAACATTTAGAAAACCATGAACCGTACATGTTGGCAACGACGAATTTGTAGAGAAAATGCAAAAAATGGACATATGTTTAAAATCAGAAACTGACATCTGTCTATATCTCTGAGATGAGGTATTTTGATTACTTGCATTATTTACATTATTCAGACTGTTATCCCAATCTTCATTGGCATATTGAAAACGTTTCGGCCGTTGTACGCACAGGCATTCTTCAGATGATTGGAAATTTTCTTTAAGATCTGTCTATATCTCTGAGATGATGTATTATGATTACTTGCATTATTTACATTATTCGGATTGTTATCCTAATCTTCTCTGTCATATTCACAAAGTTTCGACCGTTGTACGCACCGGCCTTATTCAGGTGACTGGAATGTTTCTACAATATCTGCCTATATCTCTGAGATGATGTGTTAGAATGAAAGTAAAAGTATTAGATGATTAGAATTTCGAACCGAACCATTTCTTTCGTCCGCCGGGGTAGATTATTCTAGTTCCACGCGCCATGCCACCTGTGGATGTATCCGTTATTTCGCTTTAACTCAACTCTACATGTTTTGGTTCACTATTGCTGTGGCCTGGTATTGAATTCAAAACTCTTGGGGTCTAGTCACTGGATCTAACAAATATCTTTATCCACGGGTCTGTGTCTTTGAGCACATGGAACTAGAACAATCTACCCCGGTGGACGAAATTCCAATGACCTGAAAAATGTCAGGGCGTACAACGGCCGAAACGTTGTGAATATTGCAATGAAGATGAAGATAACAGTCCGAATAATGTAAATAATATAAGTAATCAGAAATAGACACTTGAAATTTCTACAGGCACATAATGATGTATAGGAAAACTTGATACTCACACGAAATATTGAAGGCAAGAAGGAGAGAGGAAAATGATATACCCGGTGTATATATATATATATTTATATATATATATTGTATATTTAGGCAGCAATTTTCTTTAAAGCATATTTTATTAAATAATATAGACAAGTTTTGTCTATTTATTTTAAGTAAGTTCCTTTCATATTGTCTGATAAGCTTAATAAAATTATCATTGAAAGACGAAAAGAAATCACCACATTCGTACATGTTTAAATCTGATCAAAGCTTTCGGCTTACATAAGGCATTATCAAAGATGGCAATTACTTTTCAATATATTAACGATACACGGATAAACAATAATAATAGTCTGCTTTTGTTACATGAAAAATTTCAAAGCATCGACTAACTCGTGTATAAGAGACGCGGGAGCGAAAATCACGTCGCAGTTCGTGACGTCACACATGACCACGTGAGAGTGAAAACGAGAAGAATTAATGGCTTCTCTTATCAATTATAGGCATTTAAGAATATATATATATATATATATATATATATATATATATATATATATATATAAATTTATAATAATCCTTCATGAGTTTGTGATTCTTAGTTGCGATTAATTAATGATAAACATGTCATTTTCGTTTATGATCGATTTCATCACGAATTTTCTGTTAAGTTCGGAGAGCAATTACACACTCTTATTGCTCAATGTAGAGTCGAATAGTGTTATAAAACCTCGGATAATTCCAGTAATATATCTTTAACCCTTTCTCAGATGCAAAGGTTCAAATCTTAATCTAACAATTAGACAATGTTGCTTTCACAAGATTTGTACAATGTTGCTGTCTCACTAGAAAGATTGATGTAACACAATCTGAATTGCATCAAAAGGCAAACGGTTTTTGCTTTTGCACCTATTTAAGATCTGTTCAACAAGGTTTAATAGAGTATTCTCCAAAAATTAGGACGTATCCAATGTTTATTCTGTTGAGTTGTTAATTATATTGCCGCGATAGAGTTCAAACGCATTTGTTAAGCATAACACCATAAGATGGCGACCATACTCTACTTGATGTTAGTTACTCGCCGTATTTTAGCTTTTTACTTCGTATTTTTACACTGTTTGGAGCAAACCCAGAAATGTAAATTATGTTTTTTTTTCTAATTTTTCATTATGCGTATACTAGTCACGCAGAGAACAAATCAGCCATTTTAATACGGCTTTTGGAAATCGCTGACAAAATGGCGCCAGTAGCCATGTTGTTCTTCATTATTAATTTCGGGTCTCGTTTTCATGTTGGTATTTCTTTTCGTTAACATTGTTTACCAGCGGTGGCATACAGTATATTTTTAAATATATTAAATGTGTTTGGCATTGATTTTATTTGAACTGTGTTGTTATAAATACAGATTATAGGCCGTCTACTTTCTGAACACCTTCAGGTGACATTTTCTAATGAAGTAAACGTGCCGAGCAATGATAACACATGCAGACTAATAAATAGCTGGAAAGATTAATCTCTTCTATTTAACTGCATCTTTTTCGGCACTTTGATGTGGAGTAATGCTTAGCTTCTTTAGCTAATCAACTACGACTGGATAGTGAGTTCGATTCTGACTCGGATAAACCATAATTTCACCTCATTTAACTGTATTTATTTATCTAATATCTGTCTATATTTTTCATTTACATTGTTCGGACTGTTTTCCTCATCTTTGTTGCCATATTTACGACGTTTCGGCCGTTGTACGCTCTAGCCTTCTTCAGGTGTTTGGAATTTCGAACTGAACCCTTTATTTCCTTCGTTGGGCTAAATTATTCTCGTTCCATGGGATCAGGCCTCTTCCAGATATCTCAGCTATCTTCTTTTAACTCAAACCTCCCTGTTTCTATTCACCTCTGCAGTAGCCAGGTATTGAACACTACAACTCTGGGTCTAGTCATGGTATCCAGCCAACGCTTTTATCCAGCGAGCCACGTGTGCTTGAGGACACATGGCCCAGCGGATAAAAGCGTACAACGGCCTAAACACAGGTGAATATGGCAACAAATAGTGTAAATAACTTAAAGAGGTCGTCAACAACTCTCGGCCAGTGTCTGGGGCTATCATCAGGACCTGGACCTTACAGTTTTGTCTGTGGTATATGCGAAGCTGTCCAACTCCTCTCTAGTTTGATTGTTTATGTTTCTCTGTCATACGACTCTGTAATCGCTGACCTGAAGAAATCCTCCACCTGTTTCCTTGATGATCTGTCTTAAAATGGAGTGAAAAGCTTATTAAATTAAAACTTGGTTTTATTTGACTGACCATGCTAATGTAGATCCCGCGTTGATCTATCTTTTATTTCATCATTGCGCGGCTGTTTCCTCCTTGTCCGTTTTTAACCAAAAAGAGATGAAGAATTTGTGTAAAATCAACCTGAGATAAAGAGAAATCCGAAATTTACACCATTAACTGAATTTATAAGATTCGTAAAGTGAAAACTCTTTTCTAAAAAAAACAAAAACCCGATAAACACATGACTAGAAATTGGAAAGGAAACTGGCCTAGGGCATATGCTTTATTTAAGGGTAGCGGTTTACTTTTATGTGCTTTTTTAATTCAGGATGTAGCCGATCACGGCGCTTCACTATTTCCCCTCTTTTGAAGCTCTTAATAAATGTTGATTTTTTTATCTCCCCTAACCTTTACCCGCCATTCGTTTATCAAGCTTCCTAGGTAGTTCATGTGTTATTTTTCTTTATCCCGTTTGTCTCCAGTCTACTCTGACAGTATCAAATTTTCCAAGCTCTTTTTCCTCATTAGGTTGCCAACCAATATCAACTGTCTCTTCCTGATGTTCAGTATAAGACTCCTTTTCTTTTCCATTATTTCTAAAACTTCACCGTTTCTCACAGGTTTAGTCCATATTATTCTCAGCATCACAGGGTCATAGTCCGCATTTAAACAGGGTTGTACTTAAATATGCTCTCGGCACCCTGTTACGGTTTATAATGTGTAGCACTTAAACATAAATTTGGGTCACTTTTAGAGTTTATACGGTGTAGTGTTAAACATGCATTTGTTGGGATTTAAATTAAATGGAACTTAAATATAATCTCTGGACATTGTCTGGATAAAACCTGGGTAACACGAAAACGTGCTCTCGGGACACTTTCAGGATTTATATATTCTTGAACTTGCATTCCGGTTGTTCTCAGGATTTACGCACATGTCAATTTCATGATTTACACAGGGTAATAAGTAAATATGCATTAGAGTCATTTTCAGGATTTACACACAGTAGTAATTAAACATGCTCTCGAGACATTTTCACGATTTACACGCGGTAGTAATTAAACGTGGACTCCCCTCAATTCCATGATTTACACAGGGTAATAAGTAAATATGCATTAGGGTCATTTTCAGGATTTACACACGGTTGTAATTAGACATGCACTCTAGTCAATTTCATGGATTACACAAGTAAATATGCTCTAGGGTCATTTTCATTATTTACACACAGTAGTACTTAAACATGCACTCGATACATTTTTAAGATTTACCCACGGTAGTAATTAAACATGCACTCTCGTCAATTTAATGATTTAAACAGGATAATAAGTAAATATGATCTAGGGCCATTTTCAGGATTTGCACACGGTAGTAATTAAATATGCTTTCGAGTCATTTATGGTTTTATACACTGTACTATACTCCTGACCAAAGGAATATGAATGGAATGAGGATAAGTTGACTCATTGTATGTGTCATGGCGTTTCATAGCTGTTATGATCTGTCTTCTGTGAAATCAAATAAATTTAGTTCGCCCGGACATCTGCCATGAAAATAGTAAGAGACGTACGACGTTTCGACTTTTGAACAAAGGTTTGTAGGTTGGAATAAAAGGGGTTACAAACGATTTTAAAAACTGTCGAGAATTGGGAAGTTCCGTTTGTGCAATAGTCCATTCTTGGTCTTATCTGAGTCTTGTAAAGATAAACCATGCCAGTAAGGATCCAAATATATTAGAATAAAATATTTTCTGAAATTATACGTAAGGAATTTTCTTTATTCTTGAGAATGTTTCCCTATATGATGGTGTAGAAAAAAACGAGTATTCGTTGAGAGATCACGTTGTATGAAAGCCTTTAGGGAAAGACATGACCCTTTCTACCGTTATGAGGATGACCTTTTATGCACTGAACATCACATCGATCGATAGCGATTCATGGTAAAGAGATTCTGTTAAAATTTTTATTACATAAGACCCTCCATGTCACGTACATTTTAGCGAACCCTTCGTATTCCATTGCTGAGGTGTACGTTCCACACAAATAGCCACTTCACACAAACAGCTAACTTCATAGAACCGACTCCTAAGATGATGCCTCAACGGTCAATACAATCCTAACCTGTTCAAGTCCAGGATTAATCGTTATCTTCCGCATACATCCCCATAAAATGTGCTCCTCAGCGTTTAATCATTAAACCACAAGTAGGGCTTAGGTCTTGTCAGGTTATTAAAATAATAGCAATCAACATGTTTTCAAGGCATGTTGCTTATTCCTCAAGAACCACTGCATCTATCGGCAAATATCAACAGATCACGTTCCTTCAGCTTGTTGAGAAATGACATTCAAAAAACACAGGATACACTCTTGTGCAAATTAATTGAAACAGCCGCTTTAGATTCCTTTCTTTCACCATACGGTCAGCTTTATACCTTGTGGAGTGAAAGGATGTAATCAATATTTATTTTTTCTCAGATTAGGCCTTTTGCAATTATGTGCAGCAATATGAATCTATTTTCCGGGTGTATGATGAAATTTGTTTGGCCTTGAAAATTATTGCGTCCTCCATGATTACATCAGAATTTTATTTTTGTCTCGACTGTCGATTAGTTGTCCTACGGCCATTGTCTGTCGAAAATTGTAATGCTGCAGGAACCCACTGGCAAGTGTTACCAGTGAGCAAATAAAAGTGCTATATACTGGCACGGAAACTTTTCGGATTTAAATCCAATCGAGAATCTGTAATCAATCTGCAAAGAAAGACTTTGTGGAATCGACATTCGAAGTGGACTAGGTCATGTTCCATTTAAAAAATACGAAATAAAAGTAAATAATAATGGAATTATTCGTTTTATTTCAATTAATTTGCACAAAGGTGTATGTCGTGAACAACGCAGATCATTTTGAAAATATTTTAGGAAAAGAACTGTGAAGACGTACATTGTATAATGTATTAGTACAAAGATACAAAGCAGAACAGCACTGTTTTTATCGTCTGATTTCAATCATTCACAGCAGCCATTTTTACACAAATATCAGCCGACATCAAACCTTTTTGTTCTCTCCCTCTCTCTCACTTCCGGAAACTCCCATGTAGAGCGACATTACATCGTTTATATATCTTGGCAAGTATCTGGGACAAGTAAAGGTGTCTTAGTATCGTATTGCCAACGGCTAGTAGACTGAATGTTATTTCTATCGTTAACACTCTAGAATTTAGCAGCTTTTAGACATGCTGATAACATTCACCAAAGAATGCAAGGTGATATTATCAGCCATCTTTTTTTCCCCCCATACATCCGCTTTTTGTATTTTTTTTTGATGCTTCTTGTAAAGCGTGCAGTCTCTGAGCATATAATAATGTCTCTCAGTATTGATCAGAATTGTATCTTTTTAAAATTCTGATATTTCCTACTGGGTCATCGGAACAGAGGAATCTACTGTTAATTACCAGGTTCGCTTGTTAACACCGTGAGAATGTTTTGTAGAGTTTCTAATTTATTTTAGTACCACATCATATGACGACAGATCTAACGGTGTTTATTATTCTTTGCCATATAAGCCATTTCTATTTAAACAATGTTGTATTGTGCGAGAACTTACGTTGATACACATTGTATCCAAACATTTAGCGATTTCTTTCAAAACAATTCTTGGGTTTATATTATTCCAGCGACACAGTTTTTGTGCTGTTCTCGGTGACAATTTGGGTTTTCTACTACGTACAGACAAATTGTCTGTCATGCCAACCTGTTTAAACTTCTTTATAATAGACTGTACCTTAGATCTTTGGATAGTTAACCGGTTTGAAATAGAGTTGTAACTATTTCCCAACTTAATATTTCTCAGTATCAAGTCAACACTAAGCTCCTTTGTCTTCCCCATCGTGTTGTTAATGTAATAGTAACATTGGTGACACTCTATGTACCACGTGATGTTTTCTGATAGAATTATCAGATATTGTTAGGGAACATTACCCATAATAACATAATGGACTATTCCATACGTAATAAATACTGCGCCTCAAGAGGAAGAGTTCAGTCCGAAGTCGGGCGACCGGCTGATCGGTTGAACTCTCTGCCTTCGGGCGGGGAGGAACCCGAACCAGGCTACTGAACCCGTTTATACGGGTTCAAAGGGCATATTTTTGGCCGAGCCCACGGGATCGGAGATCCCACGTTAAACCGGCCTTGCGCCACATGATGCCCTCGTGGGGGGGGTGACCAAATACTGTTCAGTCTGAAGTCTGGAGTGAGGTCCGTCAGAAGTCCGTCAGGAGTCTGTCAATCCGTCAGAGCGAGCGAGTCAGTCAGTCGAGTCAGAGGCAGTCCGAAACAGAGTCGAGTTCAGATAATTACTACTGAACCTGATTGTTCGTAGTAACACTTTCTACATCTCTGTATATATTCCTGTTTGTAATATATCTGTGTTATTCCATATACGTGTTCGAGTTCTTCTTTATTGGTTCTGCCTTGGACTATCACCGTAGTACAAGGAACCGGATCATAACAGATATTCTACTGAAAAAACAGTCTAGATAGCTTCACCGTTAAAATAATTATGTAAAAAACTTATCAATCAATCAATTTAAAACGATATTTTCAACTGTAAGAATGATTTTTTTCATTTCCTATTTTGATTAATTCGCCTGTTAAATATGTCGTATCAATGCTCAAAAAACACTGGTTCGTTAGCCATAACACCATTCTTTGTCACTTCATTTTTGTATTAACTAAGTTCAGTTTATTCCAAAACAACATGACAAAAACGCAACACTTAATTATCAGTAGTAAAGTAACTAACTCGCAAGCCATGATGCTGGAAAGGAATATCAAAGGATAAATATGCAGACATCTGTAAAAGATTTCTTATTGGGGACATGTAAAAAGAGAAAGGAATAGTAAGTATCATTTAACGGTATTAATTGCAAGTAAAAAGTTCATATTGTTCGAAATATATTATCAACAAGCAAGTCGAAAATAACTATCTGAATAAAGTAATTTTCCTCTTACACGCTGTTAGATGGAGAATATTATGTAGGAAGATTAAATGTGCAGTGGTATCGGATGATGATAACAGAATCGAAAGAACAGAAGTATAGAGAGAAGTAACCAGTGTTAATTTTCTACATGTAATTCGTTTCTGGAAGAACTTTATCCTATTCGAAGTATATAAATAAAAAAGTATATTATTCGCATTCTTTGGGAATAAAATTCATATTACAAACACACACACATCTATCTATCTATCTATATATATATATATATATATATATATATATATATATATATATAGGTTTATTTTATCTTCAACATCATCACTTGATAAGACACCGAGTGTGTTGAAACAAAATGGCTATTTTTGTAGTGATTTTATAACATATTTATGTTATAATTTTTTTATAAATAATAATAATAATAATAATAATAATATATATATATATATATATATATATATATATATATATATATATATGCAAAGGTAAAAGAAAAGAAGAGTAATATTTCGGCGTTCAAAATATTAAGCTAAAACAGGGATCAATACAAGACTAGAGCATCAAAGTTAATATGCAGTGTTACATTAGGACATACGCATAATCACTACAAAACTGTACATCTTGTTTCAGCAGGTAGGAAATCAGGTGATTTCATACCTGATGAAAGGTTAAAAAAATTTAATGTTGAAAAAAGATGTACAGTTTTGTAGTGGGTATGTGCATGTTCTAATATAACACTGCATAATATATATATATATATATATATGCTGTCTATATATATATATGCTGTCTATATATATATATATATATATATATAATTATAATTTATTCTTTTGGAATCTAAATAACGGCGCATTTCATCAGACCTCCAAGTTCAAAAAGAAAACAAAAAATGTAGCTTCACGTTTAAATACCAACGTGTCTTTGACAGTATATATTTGGGAGTAGGGAGGGGTTAAAGAAAGACAGAAGAACATGAAAGAAGCTAATGTGAGTGTAAAGAATACAATTTAAGTTAAATTAACAATTTTAAGGAGTGAGATTTAGATTATTACGAGTTATTATCAGTTAATTATATATATATATATATATATATATATATATATATATATATATATATATATATATATATATATATGTATATATATATGTATGTATTGAATCGTTCCATGAGAGTAAAGATTATGATAGCTTTTTTTTTGTATCATCAGTCCAGGCCATCCATTTATACCAGCTCAACAGCAACAATCTTATAACACACGGACACAAACGTACACACACACACACACACACACACACACACACACACACACACACACACACATATATATATATATATATATATATATATATATATATATATATATATATATAATAAATAACAAATCGGCTACTTGTTGTTAGGAGCTGCTTGTTATATACTTATACCATATGTTCAGGCGAAATACATTCATTGTTTCCACCAGTTTAAGCCTTCATAGATAAAACCTACTACGCCACGTACACTGAATCGATGTATTCTCATTTCCTTTATATTAAATTGGCAGTATTAGTGCCTTTTAGAGAGATTCCTTCCCGTGATCTGTAAAAATGTAGAAATAACTACTGAGTTGACGCTTCTCCGATCATTACAATCGTAAGGTCATCAAGTTGAAGGTCAACCGGTATTTATCCTACATATCCACCTGTTATTTCACACTTGATCTCTTTCTCTGCACCCTTATAGTATTCACATTCAGTCAACCTCTACATTGAGTGACACCCCAAAAAATGATGCTGGGGTACAAATAGGCAATTCCCAAAATATACATCACAACACCCAGTTTGATAACGCTATAGTAGCCATATTCAATACCGCCAATATTACACATTTACAAATCTACTATTCGTCCGCGCATTGGATACTTCCGCCATATCTAGTCTGCATCTAGAGATTCTTGACAAAATCCAAAGAAGGAACTGTAATGTAATCGATCCTGACCAGACATCTCGACTTCAGTCACTTTCTTACCAACATAATGTGCATTCCCTCTGTCTTTTCTACAAATATTTATGACAACTGCTCTGATAGTGCGACGACAAATTTATACTCGCTTACAAATATTAGAAGCTCAGTATATCCATTATGACACACATAATAGTTTTCTGTAAAAACTACATTGTGCTTAGTAAATATTAGCTGAATGCTTTTTCCTCGTGATATCTTCATTTTATATCGTCGTTGAGATTACATTGGAACGGTATATTTTTAGAATTATGTAAGTAATGCTTATAATCTACAGATCACTATGAATTCTCATCATTTATCCTGACAATGACGAAAGCACTTAAGTAAAATATAAACAACACAATCAGTATAAATGAAAGAAAACTTCATAACGTTTGGTGTGTGTTTGCATCAAGAGATTTTTTTTCCTGTGTATGAATGATTTGTGACAATAAGCCAACCGCAATGACAATATGGCGAATTATTCTCATCAAATTGCTTCTGCATTGAGAAGTTCTAGTCTCAGTAACGCAGCTGTTTTCTCCAACCCCACAGATTCGTACAGTGTATATTTGCAGGCACCAATTCGCTCACGTACATTTCCCTGCATTAAATACGTCTTATGTTCTTTTTAAACAGCAATTCTGCCTTGTCACCTGCTGTTCAGCGGCGCCATTTTCTTGAACGAAGTCTGCATAAATGATGCGATTCGCTCAACTGTTGATTCAACCAGGCGATGTTAGATATGTGCAGTAATGTATTAAGAGACAACAAGATCTGCTCTCTCACACACACCGCCATATATATATATATATATATATATATATATATATATATATAAAATGTTGGTGCTCGATTGGAAAAGCCTTGGATATTTCGATTTGTAGTAGAGCAATTCGTTATCAAAGGAAAAATGAGGAATAAAAATAAAAGAAAGATCCAAGAACATTAGACTAAGGCGAAAACAATCGTCCAGAGTTCAAGCCCAAAGTCCAAAGAAAAGACATCCAACTCGAGTAAAAGGCAACTACGTAAAGTGCTCAATACACGAAGTAGAGCAAAACCTAAGATAATCCTAAGGAGCCAGGCAGGCCTAGGTAGGTTTTCCTAGCTCCTTATGATTAGCTTATATATATATATATATATATATATATATATATATATATATATATATATATATATATATATATATATAATAGAGAGAGAGAAAGAGAGAGAGAGAGAGAGAGAAAGAGATAGGGTATAGAGATAGATAGAGTGAAAGTGAGAGGCGGAGAGCGAGAGAGAGAGAGTGAAAAAATTAAATATAATGTAAGATACTCCTGAGGGATTATGCTACAAATGTTGGCCAGGGAAAAAGAGCTCAATCTCATATTAAGCCATAGCGATAAAACAAGCATACACAAAAGAACACACACATACACATACACATAATAATAATAAAAAAAAAACAACCTCACACCTATAAAAAGAGCCTAAATTAATTTCTTTTAGATTATTAGGAAAATAACGACAATGACAGAGCCAGCAAAAAAAATTTATGATACCTCCTGTCGAGTTGACCAAATTATTGTATAAATGATTTGTTTTCGAAACTGTGGAGTAGATGTGCTGATTATAACATCTCTCTCTCCCTCTCTCTCTCTATCTCTGTCTTTTTGTCTCGCTGGCTATAATATATATATATATATATATATATATATATATATATATATATATATATATATATATATATATATATATAGTCTTAAGATGTGCTATATTTATGGGATGAAGTGCTCAATATCAGAGATTGAGCGCGTGTAAATATAAAAGTGAACATCGAAGTCAACAATCAACACAGACTGTGTTGACTTCTATATTCACTCATATATATATATATATATATATATATATATATATATATATATATATATATATATATGGTATTAACTATAGATGACATAAAGGGCTTACTGTTGCTACAACTACAGTAGAGGTGTTGACCATATTTGACCGTAAAGGGTTTACGGGTCTCGTGATCGTGATTGTCTGGCAAATTTCGAATTACGGCAGCCACTTCATGTATGTTGAAAGCGACGGGCACGTCTATATGAAATAGTTTGTGAATCACCAATGTTTGACCAAACTAGTTTATTTATAATCAATTTAGAAAAGTGACTGTGTGAAATCTCTCTGCGCAAAGAAATAGAATCTGGCAGAGTAGTTTGAAACATTAACTAGTTTCTCTCTATATTTCTGAGATGAGGTATTATGTACACTATTTACATTATTCGGACTATCGTTCTCATTTTGGTCGCCATATTTATTACAACGTTTCTGTCAAGGACACATGGCACAGTGCATAAAGGTGTTTGTTAGATCCAGTGACAGGACCCGGAGTGTGTGAGTTCAATACCTGGTTAAGGCGGTGGAGAACTTTGAGTGTGGAATTAACAAGAGATAACTGACATCCATGAGATATGGCACGTAGAACTAGAACAGTCTACCCCAGTGAGCGAAATAAAGGGTTCAGTTTGACATTGAAGAAGGCCGGAGCCTAAAACGGCCGAAACGTTGTGATAAACATGGCGAAAGATGAAAAGAATAGTCCGAATAATGTAGTGTAATTTGTTTGTGAATCACCAATGTTTAGCCAAACTGGCGTATTTATAATCTATTTAGACAATTCACTGAGCAAAATCTCTCCCCGCAAAGAAAGAGAATCTAGCAGAGAAGTTTGAATCCTTCAGAAAAAAAATGAATGAGGACGCTGTCAAATTGTTATTCTGCAGCAGATTTTATTTTCAGGTGTCGGAGAAATGACGTTGGCTCAAGTTACAAAATTCGTTTTTGGGTAACACTTATATCAGCAAAATACTGCCAAAATTCAATCTAGAAGAATACCATGTGGACATATGCGGAAGGTTTAAAAAACGATTTGTGGCACAATCTGTATTTTGGTTGATGTTTGCAAAGGAAGAATACCGGATTGAGCAGTTTCTCAAAAAATTCACAGAAAAGAATTATTCAATTTGGTCAATTTTCTTTTATTGTACCTAGATTTTATGAATGAACCTAGATTGTCGGCAATTTCTCATCATTTTATAATTGTCATGGCTAGACGTAACCGTAAGTTCTATTCTAACAGTTTCTTCTATCGAACTTCTCGTGGAACTCTCTTCTGATTTCTTTCTTTCCAATCAATCTTTGAGCCTCCAAAATTTAAATGCAATGTCAATCTTTATTTTTTGTCTTCTTAAATCTTGTTGTTCTATTGTTCTCTTTCCTTAATAATGTTTTTCGCATATCCTATGATTGTCAATAACTCCCTTGGGTCTTAGTGGATTTGATATTTTCATGGTAATTGTCCTGATGAACGCTAGGCTAGCGGCATGTGTCACAATTTTACAGTTGAAATGGCTAGATATAACCGTAAGTTCTATACTAACAGTTTCTTCTATCGCACTTCTCGATTGTGGAGTTCTTTTATGGTTTCTTGTCTACCGGATCTTCAAACATTTAAATGCAATGTCAATCGTTATGTACTGTTTCTTTATTCCTTCCATTTTATTGTTCTCTCTCCTTAATAGCGTATATTCTGTAATACTCAGTAAACATTTTCATCGTAATGGTTTTATTGCCTTGCTTTAAGTTAAATGATTAAAAAAAATGGAATTTTTTTTCGGATAAAATCATTCAATTTTTATGCTCATATGAAACCACTCTAATTTTGTCAGATGAACCCGCTCCATTTATACGCTCAGCTTTTGAACTTATTCCACTTGCAACAACCTATAACTGCAATAATGCATTTAAGACGCTACGGGTTGTCGAGAGTGAAAGAGAATGGAAAGATTTTAGCTGGGAGAAAGTCAATAAAAAAAAAAAAAAAACTTTTCTGGGAGACAAAAGGTTGCCATTGGCTTTGACATTTATACGGTCGAGAAAGGAAATAATATGAATAGAACATAACCAGTAAAACGATGAGAATTACTTCTGCCATATATATATATATATATATATATATATATATATATGTTTGTATGTATGTATATATTCAACAAACATTAGTGTAACCAATAGAAGTCTTGCTAAAAGACCTAAATACCTTTAAACAAAATAAAATTTCAAAATTACAACAAAAGAAAAAAATTAAAATAAAAACTCCAGGCAAACACCTATCTACTCGGTAAAGTGCTCAATGTCTAGATTTCCGAGACAGAACAAAAACGCCTGATAACGTTAATTCCTATGAAAGAATGGGCGTAATCTTTTAACTCGGCCTTCCGTCGCAGTTGATCTTCAGACGACTTTAATATATATATATATATATATATATATATATATGTATGTATGTGTGTGTATGTATGTAGATATATCGAAAAAATTTTGCTTAATAAGAACGGGTTCTGACCAATTTATTATTGCAATTTTCCAATTTCCAGAAAATGGTTTGGATACTGTTCTCGAAGTTGCAAATAAATAGCCCGAAGTTGTTATTTCTGTTTAAGTACTTGCGATTATAGTAATCATTATCAGGAACCGCTGTGGCATCGGTGCACTATTTAGAGTTCCATTGTTTGCAACCTGGTTGTTTCTTCGGGACGCTTGACGTTTGAAATGCGCTATCGCAACGTCTTTTACAACGGCTATTGGGAAAAACGCTACACAAAAAAGAAAATGATTTATTTCTTATATATATATATATATATATATATATATATATATATATATATATAAAGACTGCCTATTAGGATATCAGTACAAAAGATATATGATTATTTAGGGATGATGGCCTTATGGTTGTGAGGAATTCAACAAATATTAAAACTGATGAAATTAGAAAGTTAATGTACAGAGATTTTAAAAACCTAGTTATTATCAATACAAATCTAAGAAAGGTAAACTTCCTCGATGTAACATTAGAATTAGTATATAATACCAACCATATAAAAAACAAGTACAAATCCTTTATATATCTACCCGATCTCTAATTACCTCGGATCTATTATTAAACACAATCCCCTTCCATAGAATATAGAATTTGTAGTAACTCTGCAAATGAATGTATTTTATAAGCACTGCAATTTTTATAATAATAATTTTTAAAAAAATAGTGGATATAAATGTCCTGATATTAACTGCATAAAAGGTAATTTTTACAGCCGGAGATAAAACAGAAATAGAAAAATTATTTAGTATACACCACCATTTAACCAAATGGTTAGCTGCAAGTGAGATCAATTTTTTTTTGCTTTGATTGAGAAACAGTTTCCTTGTAATAATCATCTAAGCAAGATCTTCAATAAAAATACGCTAAAATTGATTTATAGTTGTACTGATAATGTAGAAAAAATATAAAAAACATAATAATACAATTTTAAATAAAAACTTGAACCAAAAATAAAGAATGTCAATTTCAAAACGGAAATCAATAATAGCGATAATGAATTATGTAATTGTAGAAAATACATAAAATGTCCATTGGAAAATAAATGTCTTACTGAATCTCTTGTTTATCAATGCACTATTTCATCTACTGAAAACTCAGGTATTAAGAAGTTTTATATTGGTAGCACAAAAAAATCTTTTAAATTAAGATGGTACGAGCATATTTCTTCCTTTAACAACATGTACCGTAACAGAGAAATATTTTTGGTATTTAAAAGAAAACAATACAACCCTACAGTAAAATGGAAAATATTAAAAAACGAGAATTTTCCTTAACTGACACAGGCTCCCCGTGTCTACATGAAAAGCTACACATAATTAAGTTTCCTAAAAATATTGACCCATAAAAGCAGCGAAATCAAAATCCCGTCATATGTTGACATTGTAAAATGTCCAAGGTAAATTTAGTTAAATTATCATAAAAATTATTGTATTACAATTATATATCCATTATTATATTATATATAATGGTTTATGTAATACTGATTTAATTCCATGATTTATTTTAATTTTGAATTTGCTATGTATAAAATAAAAATTGCATTTTAGGTTCAAAATTATAGAAAATATATTTAATCATACGAGATTCCCCTTTTAGAGATTTCTACAGAATTTGTAAAAAAATAAAAAAAAATTAACCTATTTTTAGAGATATACATATCTCTCGAAATATTTCCTCGCAACTTAAATGGATACTCTTAAACGAATGTTGTCAACTGTTAATATGACAGTTCCCCAAGACACGTATGAACGCTACCCCCAACATCTAACCTATATTTCTAATTTTTCTGATTTAGTTTTGACCTTTCTTTTGATTAGTTAAAAAGAGACATACCCATAAGATTTCAAATCTGGATCCCCCCACTCCATTTTTAATACGCGGACATATTGTTTTCTATTTTCAAATTTAAATCATTTTTATCAAAACGTTACCAAACATTGCCTGATGATGAGATAAAAAAATTAAACCTCGAATCAGAAAATTACGTGTCATAATGTAAAATATTTTTAATAAAAATATTAATATATTTATTTATTTTATTCTATGTCTAAAGTTTAACTGAAAATTGGCAATAAGAAAAAAAATAAATATTCTCGTGAATAAATATTATACAAAATTGTGTACGAGTATGTGAGGGTTTGTCAGTTGACTGCCGGTGTTACCTCGCAGGGCATGCATCAGCGCATGCGCTTTGTGTAGGACATCTATGAAAGCATCATTCCTACAGGATGTAAGAGGCAAACGTAATTTGAATTCCAGTCCAGAAAATGGAAACATGTTTTGAGAACCGAAGCAAAGTTTTACGAAGCGATAAGAAAAGCACTGCAGCTTTAAGAGCGAACGAATGTTTGCTAAAAATTGACAGCTATCCGAAACAAAAATATAAGTATATATTTATTTTTTTTTAAATCAAAGTTTATTGTTCTACGAGAGTTGCTCACGTGTTGTCATTTTGGCAAAAAAATGATAACTCGTCTTCCGAAAAACCATCATTTCTTGCAATTTTTACTGTCTTTCAAATATGGCAGAAATTGTAACGAACAGGCAATCTTTATATTTTTATCAAAAATTTATTACTAATGGTAAGATTTATACCAACGCTATATGCCCTTCAGACACACACACACACACACACACACACACACACACACACACACACACACACACACACACACACGCACGCCAGGAAATTTTTCTTCCCGGAATCGATCCTTCAAATCTACAAATCAATCATTCACACTTGCATGGGGTATTACTGCCATATATGGTCTGGAGCCGCTTCTCTTTGTCTCGGAGATCTTGATAAGATCCAGAGACGGATATGCAATATAATTGGCCCTGATCTGGCATCTCGTCAGCAGTCGTTCTCTCACATATCAGACGTTTATAATATAAATGTCTTTTTTTTAAAATTATTTTTCATTGTAATTGCTCCGATGAGCTGCTTTAAAGCTGGTTTTTTGACAGCGCGAATTCAATGTCCTACGAGGTTTCACATCCCGCTCTTTGAAATTCACTGTTGAAATCGACGTCTCCAGATGTCTTGATCTATCCACTATCCTTCTCCTCATCCTTTCCTCTGCCATTTACATCTGCAAATATTCCAAATTTTTAAAAATTTTATATCAAAAGTGGCTTCCCACCTTTATATATATATAATATTTATATATATATATATATATATATATATATATATATATATATATATAATTAAAATTAATTGATTTAAAATATTTTTTTTTCGCTACACAGTTCTAACCATGTTTCAAAAATGGAAGCTAAAAAGCTTCGAATTTAATTTTGTAATTAAATTAAAGACATTAGTTCCATTTCATCCTCAAGCGAATTTTGGAGTAACTTTTAAAATTACTGGGTTTTAAAGACACAGCAAAATCATAATTCACGTTTCCAATGATAAAGAAAAATCCATTCAACCAGACAAGGGGTGTCTGACGTTCATTATGTCTGTATTTTGATGTATCAGTTATTAGTTACGTTTTGGAAGGGGGTAGCAATGTATTTTTCAATGAAATCTGATATCCGTTATATTCGTCTGGATTTTTTTAAATTTTATTGTTAACGGCAAAAATACTTACGGCATTTTTGTCCATTTGTATATAAAGATTTTTGGGGGTTGTTTAGGTTAGAATACTTTTTATTTAAATACGATTTCAAAAATATTTTCACTTTTTTTAAAATTTTTAATATACTATATTTCTTTTAAGAACAATTAAATGTATTATAATCCCTTACAGTATGTAGAATTATTTTCACATCAAGTATAAGTATGTATATTATTAGGTAACAAGTTTTTTTAATTATATTTAAATATTATTTAAGTAAAATTTATGAAAATGACGACAAAAATAGCTAATTAATTTCACTGATTTAGTAAACTTTTATTTTTTATATAAACCTTGTAATATATTGTTTCTCATGTAAATACAAGGGACATGGGTCATTCAAAAGCTTACATCTAGATTTTCATATTAATTTCATTTTACTGTAGGTGTTTTATTGGATAAGGTATTCTAATACATTTAATTAAAAGCATTAGTTCCTTTTCATCTTCAAGCGATTATTATTCCAATATTCGTTTGAAGATGAAACGGAACTAATGCTTTTACTTTAATTATATAATTAGTCAAATGTGTTCGAAATTGTGATATTCTCTTTAATTAAAGTAGTGCAAACATTGCAGATGGGATCCAATTATAAATACGTACATGTTGGGTAACTCAATCAGAGATATTATTATCTGCTGGCCTAGAGTTTGAATATCTTACTAATGCAAATATACTTTCCGTCTACAAAAACATGTTTACTCACAAAATAAAGGGTTATTGAAAAGTGATTCCCTAATTTGTGTGGGTGGACTTTCCCGTCTAACTATATTTCTTAGAGACGGGAGAGTCCATCAGATATAAAATAAAATAGAGAGTTAGCACCCAATCACCATCTATAGCGTATTACAAAAATCGATTAATAGCTTATATATATATATATATAACAAATCAAAATATTTCAGAAAGCTTTTGTAATATTTTATTTCCAATGAGAAAATAACATTTTTTTTGATTTCGCTTCGTCGGACCATGCGCTTTCAAAACAATGAATAAATTCAAAAAAATCATCTAGGAATGAATCGGAAAACGAAATGAAAAACAAAATTAGCGGAAGTTGTGTTTTAAGAGTAGGAAGGCTAGGAGGGAGGTATGTGTCTATACATATATGTTTCACTTAAATGCGTTCACCCATACGGATGTATACGCAAGCATATACACGCATAATCATACAGTTATCTATTTGTATTCATAAACACTTATGGGCATATTTGACTCGTACGTTTCTAAATCAGTACTTCGAGAACATGTACGATATTCTCAAATACATTACTAATCATTGTAGCTGTAATGTTACAGAGACAGAGATACAATATAATTACAACGGTATGCTTGTGTTTAAACGTACATGAGAAGAGCGTTTGATGACCAGGTAAGAAGGTTTTTGTAAAGTGAGGTTACATGTTTGAAGGAAGAATTTTTACATATTGAGATTCATATATATATATTCTTCCATATATATATATATATATATATATATATATATATATGCATTTATATTCCATTTTGAAACATGGTTAGAAAAAATTAGGAAAAAAACATATTTTAAATCAATTAATTTTTATAATATTAACGTTAATGTAAATTTATTTGAGCATTATTTTGTAAAAATAAAAATATTATATAAGAATTGTTATCACTATATCTTACTGTTCTTTCTTTTTTATTTATATATATATATATATATATATATATATATATATTTATTTTTAAAAAAAAATTATAACATAAGTATGTTATAAAATCACTACAAAAATAGCCATTTTGTTTCAACACATTCTGTGTCTTATCAAGTGATGATGTTGAAAATAAAATAAATGGTTTTAAAAGTTTCAGATTAATTAACGATCCTACACTAGGGGGAAAACATTGTTACAAAAGCTAGAATAACCAATCAAAAACAAGTATAGAAAGATTCAAAAGCTTGACAACGAAATCCTGCTATAATAGCTATTCAGATCTTTAAATACGTGTAATATTAAAAATAATTTATACTAACTAATAATTATAAAATTATATGATAAAATTTAATATTAAAATTAAAAAAAACAATTTTAAAATCCAAATTTAATCACTATTAAGTTTAAAACTACAAAATTATTGAGAAAAAAAAATATATATGTTTATTCAATTCATTTTTTCATTGAAATTACGTTCGACAAGGACGCTTAAATATATCCGGTCATTTGATAATACATGTATATATATTTTTCCCTTTTTTTCCTTTCATTTCCGTTTTTATTTTAAAATTTGTGGATGTGGTCTTAAACTCACGCGTTCAAGACAACAAAAATCCAATCAGATTATAATACATAAGCACCCATAAAATAATTAGATATACACAATTTTTTTTGTTATTGGAATTCATTTTATATATACAATTATATATTTTGATAAATATATATATATATATATATATATATATATGTGTGTGTGTGTGTGTGTGTGTGTGTTTCAGTATTTCATCAAGATATGCATATACACATATAAAATCTACATACACATACATAAACCTGTAATGTTCGATAAAAAAACATCCGAAATCCAAGTTTGAGCTAATCTTCTTTAAAACTGATGTTATTTTAAAAATCCGAAGCGGTTCATATGTCTGCATTTGAAGTCAAGTTCGTTACATCGATTAAATAGTTCGTTTTCATATCTGATTATTTGTTTTTTTTTTCCTTGATGCATAGATCACAACTCTCCTTGAAATTGTTGGGAGTTCAGGCCTTATATATAGATAGATAGTTAAATAGACAGATAGATAGATAGATAAGTGTGTATGTGTGTGTAAGCATGAATTAATCGCTGTATATTAAAGTTTAAAGCTAAACGTGATAATTTTTACTTTTATTTTATTTATTTCACACGTATATTGAGCTTTTTTTAAAACCACTGCTTCCTGGTCTGATTCATATTTGACCATTAAACTTTTTGTATTATATATATATATATATATATATATATATATATAACATTGTGTGTGTGTGTGTGTGTGTGTGTGTGTTCATTGTATATATATATATATATATATATATATATATATATATATATATATATATATATATATATATATAGAGAGATAGATAGATAGATAGATGTGTACGTGTGTGTGAATCCATGAATTAATCGCCGTATATTTGTCAACTTAAAGCAACTGTTCTTATCGTGACATGATGCGGGTTTTGATGTAATTCTTTGTAAAATGTCGTTGGGAAAACATTTAATTACAGCGGAGCAAAATAACTAAAGAAGCGACGTTTAATTGAAACAAATCAATATTGTTTCCTGTTAAGCGATCGATTTCCCCGGGTAAACATTTTCATATTAAAATATATAGACTAATTCAGACAATTAAACGTTTCCTCGTCGTGACAATTAATTGGGGAACAAGAAGAAAATGAAAAACAAACAAAAAGTAGCGAATTTAAAAAGTAAGAGGCAGAAATTGCAATAATTGATTTCTATAATCAAATGTCCACCGGTAATTATCATGACTCAATCACCTGCGAAGTGAGAAGACAAAGCGATTGTGAGGGCCTTGACCTTTTAAAATCGAAATTGACTCCTTCCAGACAGTAGGTAAATCTAGAATTATCTAAATGACCTGATAGTCGCCCGCTGTAAATTTAGACGTTCATACGATAGATACATATACAGGGTGACCAAAAAAAAACGGGAATTTTTGAAGTGCATATTGCCAGACATGAGCAAGTGGCAACACTTCAAGACAGTGACCTTGAGCAAGTAAACATTTAGCCATTTAGAATTCAAGATGAAATTCACAGTATCCCAGCTGAGATGTTGCAGCAGACAATGAGGGATCTCAACAGCAGATTTCAAGAATGCATTCGTACAGGAGGACGCCATCTACATGACGTAATTTAAAAAAAAATGAAAATTCCATCATTGTTTCTTAAATGACATGTTTTAAGGTTTCAATTACTATGAATAAAATAGTTTTCTTCCATTACTCTTGGTTTTATTGGATTGTTAAATAGTTCCCTTTTTTTGGGTCACCCTGTCTTGCCATAACGGCTGCAGGAGGATGTTTGACATCCTTTGATCTACCGCTTTCCTGTTACGTATTTGGCGTCATTTCTTCACGCTTGCCCAATTTTATACCACATTTCCTTCTTAGCGAGGTCAGAATCAACATGAAATTAGCGTACTTATCAAGTATTCGTTATTTACTTTTTAATGGCATCCTTGTTCGAGGTTAGTCACTGAGTATTAAAATTAGGCCTTTTGAACGATGTTAGAATCAAGCCTAACTTACCTGATGTCTTTTTTTCGTGACATTGCTTCGGATTTTTCTTTTTTGCCTGGCTGAGATGCGCAATTCAGACATGATTAAGAAATCTTTAGAATGCATTTTAAGAATGACAAGAAGACAAATATAGTGAAATCAATCAGAATCAAAAGCGTAGGTATATGATCCAACATTCGTCACATTTTATACGGTTGAACTGCAAGATTACTATAGATAAAATCTTTCCTAAATTTCTAGTTGATCCCTAGACGAGACCTTCGTGTATTCAATGAAGGAATATTCAGTTAATCTATGGCACACCTTTGCTTTGAGACAGGAACAATCTTACTTCCTCACTTAGCCCAAACAAAATTAATTAATTAAAAGGTTATTGATTCCAGAGATGATAAGTCTAGATCGGATGCCTGTATGGATAACTAGTAGTATTTTGATAATCATTTAACTTTTCTGGGAATATACACGCATCTTGAGAATAGAGATGTAATGTAATGATGTAATTTACAGTTCGGATTACTAAAACCTATACAACGAGATAATCATTTGATGGACCTTGAAGACATAGCTGGATTTATTGTCAGCTGACATAATCTTAAAATAAAATGAGCTGATGTTGTTGATGGCCGCCGCAGAAAGGAAAAGGCATGAAATAATAGACAATATAGTGACAGAAACAGAGAGGAGAGAATTGTTATTTGTAAGAACCAGAATGTCTGGTTGCTAGCAAGAAGAGTCACCGCAAAGACTGATTTACATAATGAGAACGTCAAAATCAAGCAAATATAGAAATTTAACTATCCGGTAGAGGATATCGATAAAAAAAAAACAATACTGTGTAAGGTGTAATTTACTATATGATTTTGAATGCTTACTCCTTGATATGACGATAAACTACAAGAACTCTGATCGTTTGACTTTAGGTTTTGAGGAACATGTAACTACCAGAGTCTGTCTATATTTCTGAGTTGAGGTATTATGTATATTATTTACATTATTCGGACTATTGGCTTCATCTTTTTCGCCATATTTATCACAACGTTTCAGGGTTCAGTTCGACATTCCAACCACCTGAAGAAGGCCGGAGCGTACAGCGGCCGAAACGTTGTGATAAATATAGCGACAAAGATGAATAATGTATGTAACTACCACTTAATTACTGTAGTTTTAAGGTCTACCCTGACCCGGTGTGGTATCAAATTTAGGTGAACCTGATTTTTTTGTATATTGAAATGAATGTTCTTTCAAGTTACCTCTTGCCTTGAACGCATATTGGAACTTTATAACACTCCAAACCCCAAGTGGAACTCGTATGTATGATTCATAGCTAAAGAGGATAGAAAAATAACCAGTTCCTAGTAGTGATCTAGCAAGTATCTGTTTCCTCCTTCTCACCTCTAACTATACAAGACCTAGATGATGCCGAAAATGAAGGGCTGAGATATCTGGGGTCGAGATAACTTGTCTTTGCCTTCCAGTATCGATAGACTCCTAAAGTGCCTACGCAACTTTGTTAGTGACGAATTATTTTCCATCCTCTAACGGAACTTTGCCACCCTTTTGCTAATATTTCTGTATAACCACGGAAAATGTTTAGACATGTTACATACTTTAGTTACACTATTTCTAATCCTCATATCTAAGACATTTCATGTCACATACACTCCATCAAAACACACTCATTCCCTTCATATTCCCCTTCCTGGGTATGACGATAAACTACATCCGCCTCCTGGGTAAGACAATAAACTACGTCTAGCAGCAAGGCCTCTGATCACGAGTGTGGAACCACCACTTAATTGCTGGTGTTTCCAGGTCCACCTGTTAGATTCCCAGCTATGGGCAAATAGTTAACACCTAAACGTGTGTAAAAATAGGTTTTAATACCAGAAATAATTTGTAATAAAAAATTATTACCAGCAATAATTTTTGAAGGAAAAAATATTATCAGCAATACTTTAAAAAAAAATACCAGCAATACAAACAGTTATACATTCTTTGGAAAAAATATGACCAGCTATAGATTTCTTCATGGAAAAATATTCCCTGAAATAGATTTTTGAAGAAAAACATTACCAGCAATAAAAATTTTGTTGGCATTAAATAACTCATTGAGGTTGATATGCCGTAAACCAAACCAAACCAAACCAAACCAAACCAAATCTTCATATTCTATGAGTGATATGTAAGTTTCACTTGAATAACTTTCTTCTTCATTAGTTTTCCGACTACCCAGCCAAGATGATAAATCTCCGACCAATACAATTTTAACCTGTTCAAGTAGTGGGTAACCGATATCTTCCCACATATCTTCATCAGTTGTACTTTTTACTTCTTGCGGAAGCGATTCCCATGATAAAGGATTCCCGATCACTACAATCCAGACCTGTTCTAGTCATGGGTTAACCAATATCTTTCAGATATGTCCTAATAATCTGTGCCTCTTACTTTGTGGAAGCAGCTGCCATGATAATGGTTTCCCGACCACTAAATCTTAATCTGTTCAAATCTACGCTTAACCAATATCTTTCCTTCTGAAACCGATTCTGAATATAATGCTTTCCCACCAATCTGTTCAAATCTACGCTTATATCTTTCCTTCTGAAACCGATTCTGAATATAATCTTTCCCGACCATTCTTAATCTTTTTCAATCAAACATCTTTCCTTTCCTTTTGAAACCGATTCTGAATATAATGCTTTCCCGACCACTAAATCTTTAATCTTTCAAATCTACGCTTAACCGATTCTGATATCTTTCCTTTTAAAACCAATTTCAAATCTGAATATAATGCTTTCCCTGACCACTAAATCTTTTTCCGATCTCTTTCAAATCTACGCTTAACCAATATCATTCCTTCTGAAACCGATTCTGAATATAATGCTTTCCGACCACTAAATCTTAATCTGTTCAAATCTGCGCTTAACCAATATCTTTCCTTCTGAAACCGATTCTGAATATAATGCTTTCCCTACCACTAAATCTTAATCTTTTCAAATCTACGCTTAACCAATATCTTTCCTTCTGAAACCGATTCTGAATATAATGCCCCGACCACTAAATCTTTTTTTCAAATCTACGCTTAACCAATATCATTCCTTCTGGAACCGATTCTGAATATAATGCTTTCCCGACCACTTCTTAATCTGTTCAAAACGCTTAACCAATATCATTCCTTCTGAACCGATTCTGAATAATGCTTTCCCGACCACTAAATCTTAATCTGTTCAAATCTACGCTTAACCAATATCATTCCTTCTGGAACCGATTCTGAATATAATGCTTTTCCTGACCACTAAATCTTTTAAATCTGTTTTCAAATCTACGCTTAACCCAATATCTTTCTTTCTGAAACCGATTCTGAATATAATGCTTTCCTGACCACTAAATCTTAATCTTTTCAAATCTACGCTTAACCAATATCATTCCTTCTGGAACCGATTCTGAATATAATGCTTTCCTGACCACTAAATCTTAATCTGTTCAAATCTACGCTTAACCAATTTCTTTCCTTCTGAACCGATTCTGAATATAATGCTTTCCCGACCCTTAAATCTTAATCTTTTCAAATCTACGCTTAACCAATATCTTTCCTTCTGGAACCGATTCTGAATATAATGCTTTCCCGACCACTAAATCTTAATCTGTTCAAATCTACGCTTAACCAATATCTTTTCCTTCTGAAACCGATTCTGAATATAATGCTTTTCTGACCACTAAATCTTTAATCTGTTCAAATCTACGCTTAACCAATATCATTTCCTTCTGGAACCGATTCTGAATATAATGCTTTCCCGACCACTAAATCTTAATCTTTCAAATCTACAACTTAACAATATCTTTCCTTCTGAAACCGATTCTGAATATAATGCTTTCCCGACCACTAAATCTTAATCTGTTCAAATCTACGCTTCACTTCTGATTTCTGAATTCCTTCTGAAAATCGATTCTGAATATAATGCTGAAATAATTTTCCCTGAAACCACTAAATCTTAATCTTTCCTTCTGGAAATCTACGCTTAACTAATATCATTCCAATTCTGGAACCGATTCTGAATATAATGCTTTCCCGACCACTAAATCTTAATCTTTTCAAATCTACGCTTAACCAATATCATTCCTTCTGAAACCGATTCTGAATATAATGCTTTCCGACCACTAAATCTTAATCTGTTCAAATCTACGCTTAACCAATATCATTCCTTCTGGAACCGATTCTGAATATAATGCTTTTTCCGACCACTAAATCTTAATCTTTTCAAATAACTTAACCAATATCTTTCCTTCTGAAACCGATTCTGAATATAATGCTTTCCGACCACTAAATCTTTTAATCTGTTCAAATCTACGCTTAACCAATATCATTCCTTCTGGAACCGATTCTGAATATAATGCTTTCCCACCACTAAATCTTAATCTTTTCAAATCTACGCTTAACCAATATCTTCCTTCTGAAACCGATTCTGAATATAATGCTTTCCTGACCACTAAATCTTTTCAATCTGTTCAAATCTACGCTTAACCAATGTCCTGTCAAAATATCATTTCCTTCTGAAACCGATTCTGAATATAATGCTTTCCCGACCACTAAATCTTAATCTGTTCAAATCTACGCTTAACCAATATCATTCCTTCTGGAACCGATTCTGAATATAATGCTTTCCCTGACCACTAAATCTTAATCTGTTCAAATCTACGCTAACCAATATCGTTCCTTCTGAAACCGATTCTGAATATAATGCTTTCCCGACCATAAATCTTAATCTTTCAAATCTACGCTAACCAATATGTTCACTAAATCTTACCACTAAATCTTAATCTGTTTCAAATCTATGCTTAACCAATATCTTTCCTTCTGGAACCGATTCTGAATATAATGCTTTCCCGACCACTAAATCTTTAATCTTTTCAAATCTACGCTTAACTAATATCTTCCTTCTGAAACCGATTCTGAATATAATGCTTTCCCGACCACTAAATCTTAATCTTTTCAAATCTACGCTTAACCAATATCTTTCCTTCTGAAACCGATTCTGAATATAATGCTTTCCGACCACTAAATCTGACCACTTCCTTCTGAATTCTGAATATAATGCTGTTCAAATCTAATCTTTTCAAACCTACGCTTAACCAATATCATTCCTTCTGGAACCGATTCTGAATATAATGCTTTCCTGACCACTAAATCTTAATCTGTTCAAATCTACGCTTAACCAATATCTTTCCTTCTGAAACCGATTCTGAATATAATGCTTTCCTGACCACTAAATCTTAATCTTTCAAATCTACGCTTAACCAATATCATTCCTTCTGGAACCGATTCTGAATATAATGCTTTCCCGACCACTAAATCTTAATCTGTTCAAATCTACGCTTAACCAATATCTTTCCTTCTGGAACCGATTCTAAATATAATGCTTTCCCGACCACTAAATCTTAAATCTGTTCAAATCTACGCTTAACCAATATCGTTCCTTCTGGAACCGATTCTGAATATAATGCTTTCCCGACCACTAAATCTTAATCTTTTCAAATCTACGCTTAACCAATATCATTCCTTCTGGAACCGATTCTGAATATAATGCTTTCCCGACCACTAAATCTTAATCTGTTCAAATCTACGCTTAACCAATATCGTTCCTTCTGAAACCGATTCTGAATATAATGCTTTCCCGACCACTAAATCTTAATCTTTTTCAAATCTACGCTATCATTCCAATATCCGATTCCTTCTTTCCGAACACGATTCTGAATATACGCTTAATATCTTCCTTCGACCACTGAAATCTTTAATTTTTCAACTAAATCTTAATCGCTTAACCAATATCATTCCTTCTGAAACCGATTCTGAATATAATGCTTTCCTGACCACTAAATCTTAATCTGTTCAAATCTACGCTTAACCAATATCGTTCCTTCTGGAAACCGATTCTGAATATAATGCTTTCCTGACCACTAAATCTTAATCTTTTCAAATCTACGCTTAACCAATATCATTCCTTCTGGAACCGATTCTGAATATAATACTTTCCCGACCACTAAATCTTAATCTTTTCAAATCTACGCTTAACCAATATCTTCCTTCTGAAACCGATTCTGAATATAATGCTTTCCTGACCACTAAATCTTTAAAATCTTCCTTCTCCGATTCTGAATATAATGCTTTCCACGAAATTCTGCTTAACTGCAGTATCATTCCTTCTGGAACCGATTCTGAATATAATGCTTTCCGACCACTAAATCTTAATCTGTTCAAATCTACGCTTAACCAATATCGTTCCTTCTGAAACCGATTCTGAATATAATGCTTTCCCGACCACTAAATCTTAATCTTTTCAAATATCATTCAACCTTAACCGATTCTGATATCTTTCCTTTTGGAACCGATTCTGAATATAATGCTTTCCTGACCACTAAATCTTAATCTGTTCAAATCTACGCTTAACCAATATCATTCCTTCTGGAACCGATTCTGAATATAATGCTTTCCTGACCACTAAATCTTAATCTGTTCAAATCTACGCTTAACCAATATCGTTCCTTCTGAAACCGATTCTGAATATAATGCTTTCCGACCACTAAATCTTAATCTTTCAAATCTACGCTTAACCAATATCATTCCTTCTGGAACCGATTCTGAATATAATGCTTTTCCCGACCACTAAATCTTTAATCTGTTCAAATCTACGCTAACTAATATCTTTCCTTCTGGAACCGATTCTGAATATAATGCTTTCCCCTGACCACTAAATCTTAATCTGTTCAAATCTACGTTTAACACATATCTTTCCTTTTGGAACCGATTCTGAATATAATGCTTTCCCGACCACTAAATCTTAATCTTTTCAAATCTACGCTTAACCAATATCTTTCCTTCTGAACCGATTCTGAATATATGCTTCCCGACCACTAAATCTTAATCTGTTCAAATCCACGCTTAACCAATATCATTTCCTTCTGAAACCGATTCTGAATATAATGCTTCCCCGACCACTAAATCTTAATCTGTTCAAATCTACGCTTAACCAATATCATTCCTTCTGAAACCGATTCTGAATATAATGCTTTCCCGACCACTAAATCTTAATCTGTTCAAATCTACGCTTAACCAATATCTTTCCTTCTGAAACCGATTCTGAATATAATGCTTTCCCGACCATCAAATCTTAATCTGTTCAAATCTACGCTTAACTAATATCATTCCTTCTGAAACCGATTCTGAATATAATGCTTTCCTGACCACTAAATCTTAATCTTTCAAATCTACGCTTAACCAATATCATTCCTTCTGAAACCGATTCTGAATATAATGCTTTCCTGACCACTAAATCTGTTCAAATCTACCTTAATATCTTTTCAAATCTGAATATATTGCTTAACTAAATATCTGTTCTTCTGAAACCGATTCTGAATATACGCTTTCCCGACCACTAAATCTTAATCTTTTCAAATCTACGCTTAACCAATATCATTCCTTCTGAAACCGATTCTGAATATAATGCTTTCCCGACCACTAAATCTTAATCTGTTCAAATCTACGCTTAACCAATATCGTTCTTCTGAAACCGATTTGAATATAATGGCACCTGACCACTAAATCTTAATCTTTTCAAAATCTACGCTTAACCAATATCATTCTTCTGGAACCGATTCTGAATATAATGCTTTCCGACCACTAAATCTTAATCTGTTCAAATCTACAGCGAACGGAATATCATTCCTTCTAAAACCGATTCTGAACATAGCTTTTCCTGACCACTAAATCTTTTAATCTTTTCAAATCTACGCAACTAATATCATTCCTTCTGGAACCGATTCTGAATATAATGCTTTCCTGACCAAATCTTAATCTTAATTTCTTTTCAAATCTGACGCCACTAAATAATCTTTTCAAATATCGTTCTTTCTGAAACCGATTCTGAATATAATGCTTTCCCGACCACTAAATCTTAATCTGTTCAAATCTACGCTAACCAATATCATTCCTTCTGAAACCGATTCTGAATATAATGCTTTCCCTTTTTCTAAATCTTAATCTGTTCAAATCTACGCTTAACTAATATTTTCCTTCTGGAAACCGATTCTGAATATAATGCTTTCCACGACCACTTCAAATGCAATCTTTTCAAATCACGCTTAATTAATATCATTCTTCTGGAACCGATTCTGAATATAATGCTTTCCCGACCACTAAATCTTAATCTGTTCTGAAACAACAATTCTTTCCTGAAACTGATTCTGAATATAATGCTTTCCCCTGACCACTAAATCTTAATCTTTTTCAAATCTACGCTTAACCAATATCATTCCTTTTGGAACCGACTCTGAATATAATGCTTTCCCGACCACTAAATCTTAATCTGTTCAAATTCCACGCTTAACCAATATCTTTTCCTTCTGAAACCGATTCTGAATATAATGCTTTCCCCGACCACTTAAATCTTAATCTTTTCAAATCTACGCTAACCAATATCATTCTTCTGGAACCGATTCTGAATATAATGCTTTCCTGACCACTAAATTTTTAATCCATTCAAATCTACGCTTAACCAATATCTTTCCTTCTGAAAACCGATTCTGAATATAATGCTTTCCTGACCACTAAATCTTAATCTGTTCAAATCTACGCTTAACACATATATTCTGAATATATTTGCTTTCCGACCACTAAATTCCTTCTGAACCAATTCTTTCTTCTGAATATTCTGAATATAGCTTTCCTGACCGTTAAATCTTAATCTGTTCAAATCTACGCTTAACCAATATCTTTCCTTCTGGAACCGATTCTGAATATAATGCTTTCCTGGACCACTAAATCTTAATCTGTTCAAATCCACGCTTAACCAATAACTAACAAAGGAAACCGAAATAATGCTTTCCCGAATATCATTCCTTCTGGAAACATCCATTCTGAATATGAATGCTTTCAATTCACACTAAATCTTAATCTGTTCAAATCTACGCTTAACCAATATCTTTCCTTCTGAAACCGATTCTGAATATAATGCTTTCCCGACCACTAAATCTTAATCTGTTCAAATCTACGCTAACCAATATCATTCAACCTGGAACCGATTCTGAATATAATGCTTTTTCCCGACCACTAAATCTTAATCTGTTTCAAATCTACGCTTAACCAATATCTTCCTTCTGAAACCGATTCTGAATATAATGCTTTCCCGACCACTAAATTTTAATCTTTTCAAATCTACGCTTAACCAATATCATTCCTTCTTGGAACCGATTCTGAATATAATGCTTTCCGACCACTAAATCTTAATCTGTTCAAATCTACGCTTAACCAATATCTTTCCTTCTGAAACCGATTCTGAAATATAATGCTTTCCCGACCACTAAATCTTAATCTTTTAAATCTACGCTTAACCAATATCATTTCCTTCTGGAACCGATTCTGAATATAATGCTTTCCCGACCACGCTTAAATTTCTCCATCTTTTCAAATCTACGCTTAACCACGCCTTAATATCATTCTTCTGAACCGATTACAAATATAATGCTTTCCGACCACCAAATCTTTAATCTGTTCAAATCTACGCTTAACCAATATCTTTCCTTCTGAAACCGATTTCTGAATATAATGCTTTCCCGACCACTAAATCTTTAATCTTTTCAAATCTACGCTTAACAATATCATTTCTTCTGGAACCGATTCTGAATATAATGCTTTCCGACCACCTAAATCTTTAATCTGTTCAAATCTACGCTTAACCATATCTTCCTTCTGAAACCGATTCTGAATATAATGCTTTTCCGACCACTAAATCTTAATCTTTTCAAATCTACGCTTAACCAATATCATTCCTTCTGAACCGATTCTGAATATAATGCTTTCCCTGACCACTAAATCTTAATCTGTTCAAATCTACGCTTAACCAATTTCCTTCCTTCTGAAACTGATTCTGAATATAATGCTTTTTCGACCACTAAATCTTTCCTTTTGGAACCGATTTTCAAATCTACGCTTAATCTACGCTTATATCTTTCCTTCTGAAACCGATTCTGAATATAATGCTTTCCTGACCACTAAATCTTAATCTGTTCAAATCTACGCTTAACCAATATCATTCCTTCTGGAACCGATTCTGAATATAATGCTTTCCCACGACCACTAAATCTTAATCTGTTTCAAATCTACGCTTAACCAATATCATTCCTTCCTGGAACCGATTCTGATATAATGCTTTCCCGACCACTAAATCTTAATCTTTCAAATCTACGCTTAACAATATCATTCCTTTGGAACCGATTCTGAATATAAATGCTTTCCTGACCACTAAATCTTAATCTTTTCAAATCTACGCTTAACCAATATCATTCCTTCTGAAACCGATTCTGAATATAATGCTTTCCCGACCACTAAATCTTAATCTGTTTCAAATCTACGCTTAACCAATATCTTTCCTTTTGGAACCCATTCTGAATATAATGCTTTCCTGACCACTAAAATCTTAATCTGTTCAAATCTACGCTTAACCAATATCATTCCTTCTGGAAAACGATTCTGAATATAATGCTTTCCTGACCACTAAATCTTAATCTTTTCAAATCTACGCTTAACACATATCTTTCCTTTTGAACTGATTCTGAATATAATGCTTTCCCGACCACTAAATCTTAATCTTTCAAATCTACGCTTAACCAATATCTTTCCTTCTGAAACCGATTCTGAATATAATGCTTTCCGACCACTAAATCTTAATCTGTTCAAATCTACGTTTAACAATATCTTTCATTTTGGAACCGATTCTGAATATAATGCTTTCCTGACCACTAAATCTTAATCTGTTCAAATCTACGCTTTAACCAATCTCTTTCCTTCTGGAACCGATTCTGAATATAATGCTTTCCTGAATCTGTTCAAATCTTTTTTAACTTTTGTAAATCTACGCTTAAATCAATCTTTTTCCTTCTGGAACCATTTCCTTCTTTCTGAATATAATGCTTCCGACCACTAAATCTTTAATCTTTTCAAATCTACGCTTAACCAATATCATTCCTTCTGGAACCGATTCTGAATATAATGCTTTCCCTGACCACTAAATCTTAATTTTCTACGTTTAACAAATCTACGCTTAACACCACTAAATCTTTCCTGTTCTGGAAACCGATTCTGAATATAATGCTTTCCCGACCACTAAATCTTAATCTGTTCAAATTCTACGCTTAACCAATATCTTTCCTTTTGGAAACCGATTCTGAAATATAAATGCTTTCCTGACACTAAATCTTAATCTTTCAAATCTACGCTTAACCAATATCATTCCTCTGGAACCGATTCTGAATATAATGCTTTCCCGACCACTAAATCGAATCTTTTTCAAATCTACGCTAACCCGTATCTTTCCTTTGAAACCGATTCTGAATCTGTTCCACTAAATCTTTAATCTTTTCAAATCTTAACCAATTTCTTTTTCCTTCTGAAACCGATTCTGAATATAATGCTTTCCCACGACCACTAAATCTTAATCTTTTCAAATCTACGCTTAACCAATATCGGTCCTTCTGGAACCGATTCTGAATATAATGCTTTCCCGACCACTAAATCTTAATCTGTTCAAATCTATTAACTAATTTCTTCCTTCGAAACTGAAACCGATTGAATATAATGCTTTCCCGACCACTAAATCTTAATCTTTTCAAATCTACGCTTAACCAATATTCCTCCTTCTGGAACCGATTCTGAATATAATGCTTTCCCGACCACTAAATCTTAATCTGTTCAAATTCACGCTTAACCAATATCTTTCCTTCTGAAACCGATTCTGAAATATAATGCTTTCCCCACTGACCACTAAATCTTTAATCTCATTTCAAATCTACGCTTTAACTAATATCATTCCTTTCTGAAACCGATTCTAGATATAATGCTTCCCGACCACTAAATCTTAATCCTGTTCAAATCTACGCTTAACCAATATCTTTCCTTTTGAAACCGATTCTGAATATATGCTTCCCGACCACTAAATCTTAATCTGTTCAAATCTACGCTAACTAATATCATTCCTTCTGAAACCGATTCTGGAATATAATGCTTTCCTGACCACTAAATCTTTAATCTGTTCAAATCTACGCTTAACCAATATCTTTCCTTCTGGAACCGATTCTGAAATATAATGCTTTCCGACCACTAAATCTTAATCTTTTCAAATCTACGCTTAACAATATCATTCCTTTGGAACCGATTCTGAAATATAATGCTTTCCCGACCACTAAATCTAATCTGTTCAAATCTACGCTTAACCAATATCTTCCTTCTGAAACCGATTCTGAATATAATGCTTTCCTGACCACTAAATCTTAATCTGTTCAAATCTACGCTTAACCAATATCATTCCTTCTGAACCGATTCTGAATATAATGCTTTCCGACCACTAAATCTTAATCTGTTCAAATCTGAAGCTAACCAATATCTTTCCTTCTGAAACCCATTCTGAAATATAATGCTTTCCCGACCACTAAATCTTAATCTGTTCAAATCTACGCTTAACTAATATCTTTCCTTCTGAAACCGATTCTGAATATAATGCTTTCCCGACCACTAAATCTTTTAATCTTTTCAAATCTACGTTTAACCAATATCTTCCTTCTGGAACCGATTCTTGAATATAATGCTTTCCCGACCACTAAATCTTAATCGTTCAAATCTACGCTTAACCAATATCATTCCTTCTGGAACCCATTCAGATTTTCTTTGAATATAAATCTTTCCCGACCACTAAATCTTAATCTGTTTTCAAATAATGCGCTTAACCAATATCTTTCCTTCTGAAACCGATTCTGAATATAATGCTTTCCACGACCACTAAATCTTAATCTTTTCAAATCTACGCTTAACCAATATCTTTCCTTCTGGAACCGATTCTGAATATAATGCTTTCCCTGACCACTAAATCTTAATCTGTTCAAATCTACGCTTAACCAATATCTTCCTTCTGAAACCGATTCTGAATATAATGCTTTCCCGACCAACTAATCTTTATTTCAAATCTACGCTAATACAATATCTTTCCTTCTGGGAACTGATTCTGAATATAATGCTTTACTGACCACCAAATCTTAATCTGTTCAAATCTCCGCTTAACCAATTCTTCCTTCTGAAACCGATTCTGATAATGCTTTCCTGACCACTAAATCTTAATCTTTCAAATCTACGCTTAACCAATATCTTTCCTTCTGAAACCGATTCTGAATATAATACTTGACCAATAAATCTTAATCTGTTCAAATCTACGCTTAACAATATCTTTCCTTCTGAAACCGATTCTGAATATAATGCTTTCCCGACCACTAAATCTTAATCTGTTCAAATCTACGCTTAACCATATATCTTCTTTGAAACCGATTCTGAATATAGCCGCTTCTGACCACCAAATCTTTAATCTTTTCAAATCTACGCTTAACCAATATCTTCCTTTTGAACCGATTCGAACATAATGGTTTCCTGACCACTAAATCTTAATCTGTTCAAATCTACGCTTAACCAATTTCATTCCTTCTGGAACCGATTCTGAATATAATGGTTTCTGACCACTAAATCTTAATCTTCAAATCTAAAACCAATATCTTTCCTTCTGAAACCGATTCTGGAAATATAATGCTTTCCTGACCACTAAATCTTAATCTTTTCAAATCTACGCTTAACCAATATCATTCCTTCTGAACTGATTCTAATATAATGCTTTCCCGACCACCAAATCTTAATCTGTTCAAATCTACGTTTAAACAATATCATTCCTTTCTGGAACCGATTCTAATATAATGCTTTCCTGACCACTAAATCTTAATCTGTTCAAATCTACGCTTAACCAATAAACCGATTCCTTCTGAAACCGATTTTAACTAAATATAAACCAATGGTTTCCTTCTGAAACCGATTCTGAATCTTAATGCTTTGTCCACAAATCTACGCTTAACCAACTAACATCATTCCTTTCTGGAACCGATTCTGAATATAATGCTTTCCTGACCACTAAATCTTAATCTGTTCAAATCTACGCTTAACTAATATCTTTCCTACTGAAAACCGATTCTGAATATAATGCTTTCCCCACCACTAAATCTTAATCTGTTCAAATCACGCTTAACCAATATCTTCCTTCTGAAACCGATTCTGAATATAATGCTTTCCCGACCACCAAATCTTAATCTGTTCAAATCTACGCTTAACCAATATCATTCCTTCTGGGAACCGATTCTGAATATAATGCTTTCCCGACCACCAAATCTTTTAATCTGTTCAAATCCACGCTTAACTAATATCTTCCTTCTGAACCGATTCTGAATATAATGCTTTCCGCCCACTAAATTTAATCTGTTCAAATCTACGCTTAACTACTATTCCTTCTGGAACCGATTCTGAATATAATGCTTTCCTGACCACTAAATTTTTAATCTGTTCAAATTTGTCATTAAATTAATATCTTTCCTTGAAACCGATTCGAATATAATACTTTTCCCGACCAATAAATCTTTAATCTGTTCAAATCTACTTTAACCAATATCTTTCTTCTGAACTGATTCTTGAATATAATACTTCCCCGCCACTAAATCTTAATCTGTTCAAATCTAGGCTTAACCAATATCTTTCCTTCTGGAACCGATTCTGAATATAATGCTTTCTCCGACCAAAATCTTTAATCTGTTCAAATCTACGCTTAACTAATATCTTTCCTTCTGGAACCGATTCTGAAAATATAATGCTTTCTGACCACTAAATCTTAATCTGTTCAAATCTACGCTTAACCAATATCTTTCCCTTCTTGAAAACCGAAACTGAATATAATGCTTTCCGACCACTAAATCTAATTCTGTTCAAATCAACGCTAACCAATATCATCTCTTCTGGAACCGATTCGAATATAATGCTTCCTGACCACTAAATCTTAATCTGTTCAAATCTACGCTAACCAATATCTTTCCTTCTGAAACCGACTCTGAATATCATGCTTCGACCACCACTAAATCTTAATCTGTTCAAATCTACGCTTAACCAATATCTTCTTCTTGAAACCGATTCTAAATATAATGCTTCCTGACCACTAAATCTTAATCTGTTCAAATCTACGCTTAACCAATATCATTCCTTCTGGAACCGATTTTGAGTTTATATGCTTTCCCTGACTATTGGGAATCTTTAATCTGTTCAAATCTACGCTTAACCAATATCTTTCCTTCGGAACCGATTCTGAATATAATGCTTCCCGCCCACTAAATCTTAATCTGTTCAAATCTACGCTAACTAATATCTTTCCTTCTGAACCGATTCTGTTATAATACTTTCCCTGACCACTAAATCTTAATCTGTTCAAAATCTTAACTAGCCACATCTTTCTTAAACCGATTCTTCCTTCCGAATTGATTCCGAATATAAATTCTCGGCCACTAAATCTGTTCAAATTCCAGGCTTAACCAATATCTTTCCTTCTGAAACCGATTCTGAATATACGCTTCCTGACCACTAAATCTTTTAATCGTTCAAATTTGTACGCTTAACTAATATCTTTTCTTCTGGGAACTGATTCTGAATATAATGCTTTCCTGACCACTAAATCTTAATCTTTAATTGTTCCAACCTAACCAATATCTTTCCTTCTTGGAACCGAATCTGAATATAATGCTTTCCGACCACTAAATCTTAATCTGTTCAAATCAACGCTTAACCAATATCATTCTTCTGTCTGATTCTGAATATAATGCTTTCCTGACCACTAAATCTTAATCTGTTCAAATCTACGCTTAACCAATATCTTTCCTTCTGAAACCGACTCTGAATACCATCATGCTTTTCCTGACCACTAAATCTTAATCTGTTCAAATCTACTTTTAACCAATATCTTTCCTTCTGAGCCGATTCGAATATATGTAATACTGACCACCAAATTTAATCTGTTCAAATCTACGCTAACTAACAACATTTCCTTCTGGAACCGATTCTGAATATAATACTTTCCCTGACCACTAAATGTTAATCGTCAAATCTACGCTTAACCAATATCTTTCCTTCTGAAACCGATTCTGAATATAATGCTTTCCCGACCACTAAATCTTAATCTTTTCAAAATCTACGCTTAACCAATATCATTCCTTCTGAAACCGATTCTGAATATAATGCTTTCCCGACCACTAAATCTTTAATCTGTTTCAAATCTACGCTTAACAAATCTTTCCTTCTGAAACCGATTCTGAATATAATGCTCCCGACCACTAAATCTTAATCTTTCAAATTACGCTTAAACATATCTTTCCTTTTGGAACTTCTGAATATAATGCTTTCCCGACCACTAAATCTTAATCTTTCAAATCTGCAGCAACCAATATCTTTCCTTCTGAAACCGATTCTGAATATAATGCTTTCCCGACCACTAAATCTTAATCTGTTCAAATCTGCCGCTTAACCAATATCATTTCCTTCTGGAACCGATTCTGAATATAATGCTTTCCCGACCACTAAATCTTAATCTTTTCAAATCTACGCTTAACCAATATCTTCCTTTTGAAACCGATTCTGAATATAATGCTTTCCCGACCACTAAATCTTAATCTGTTCAAATCTACGCTTAACCAATATCTTTCCTTCTGGAACCGATTCTGAATATAATGCTTTTCCCGACCACTAAATCTTAATCTGTTCAAATCTACAACAACCAATAACATTCCTTCTGGAACCGATTCTGAATATAATGCTTTCCCCGACCACTAAATCTTAATCTGTTCAAATCTGCAACACCAATATCTTTCCTTCTGAAACCCATTCTGAATAAATGCTTTCGACCACTAAATCTTAATCTGTTTCAAATCTACGCTTAACCAATATCATTCCTTCTGGAACCGATTCTGAATATAGCTTTCCCGACCACTAAATCTTAATCTGTTCAAATCCGCAGCAACCACATATCTTTTCCTTTGGAAACCGATTCTGAATATAATGCTTTCCCGACCACTAAATCTTAATCTTTTCAAATCTACGCTCCACCAATATCATTCCTTCTGGAACCGATTCTGAATATAAATGCTTTCCCCGACCACTAAATCTTAATCTGTTCAAATCTGCAGCAACCAATATCTTTCCTTCTGAAACCGATTCTGAATATAATGCTAAATCTTAATCTTTTCAAATCTGCAAACCGATTCTGAATATAATGCTTTCCCGACCACTAAATCTTAATCTGTTCAAATAAATCTTTCCTTCTGAAACCGATTCTGTATAATGCACCACTAAATCTTAATCTTTTCAAATCTACGCAACCAATATCATTCCTTCTGGAACGATTCTGAATATAATGCTTTCCCGACCACTAAATCTTAATCTTTTCAAATCTACGCCAACAATTTCATTCCTTCTGAAACCGATTCTGAATATAATGCTTTCCCGACCACTAAATCTTAATCTTTTCAAATCTACGCTTAACACATATCTTTCCTTTTGGAACCGATTCTGAATATAATGCTTTCCCGACCACTAAATCTTAATCTTTTCAAATCTACAGCTTAACCAATATCATTCCTTCTGAAACCGATTCTGAATATAATGCTTTCCCGACCACTAAATCTTAATCTGTTCAAATCTACGCTTAACCAATATCTTTCCTTCTGAACCGATTCTGAATATAATGCTTTCCCGACCGCTAAATCTTAATCTTTTCAAATCTACGCTTAACCAATATCTGTTTCCTTCTTCCTTCTGGAACCGATTCTGAATATAATAACTTTCCCGACCACTTAAATCTATCTTTCTTCTGAAACCGATTCTGAATATAATGCTCCCGACCACTAAATTTAATCTTTCAAATCTACGCTTAACCAATATCGTTCCTTCACAAAACCGATTCTGAATATAATGCTTTCCCGACCACTAAATCTTAATCTTTTCAAATCTACGCTTAACCAATATCTTTCCTTCTGAAACCGATTCTGAACCGATTAATCTGTTCAAATCTACGCTTAAATATATTTCCTTCTGGAACCGATTCTACTAAAAATCTTAATCTTTTCAAATCTACGCTTAACCAATATCATTCCTTCTGAAACCGATTCTGAATATAATGCTTTTCCGACCACTAAATCTTAATCTTTTCAAATCTACGCTTAACCAATATCGTTCCTTCTGGAACCGATTCTGAATATAATGCTTTTCCCAAATCTACCTTAGCAATATCATTCCTTCTGGACCACTAAATCTTTCCGACCACTCTTAATTGTTCAAATCTACGCTTAACCAATATCTTTCCTTCTGAAACCGATTCTGAATATAATGCTTTTTCCCGACCACTAAATCTTAATCTTTTCAAATCTACGCTTAACCAATATCATTCCTTCTTCTGGAACCGATTCTGAATATAATGCTTTCCCGACCACTAAATCTTAATCTTTTCAAACCTACGCTAACTTTCAATATCATTCCTTCTGAAACCGATTCTGAATATAATGCTTTTTCCCGACCACTAAATCTTAATCTTTTCAAATCTACGCTTAACCAATATCTTTCCTTCTGAAACCGATTCTGAATATAATGCTTTCCCGACCACTAAATCTTAATCTTTTCAAATCTACGCTTAACCAATATCATTCCTTCACCAGAACCGATTCTGAATATAATGCTTTCCCGACCACTAAATCTACGCCTGTCTTCCTTCTGTTCAAATATAATGCTTTCCCGACCACTAAATCTTAATCTGTTCAACAACCAATATCTTTCCTTTGGAACCGATTCTGAATATAATGCTTTCCCGACCACTAAATCTTAATCTTTTCAAATCTACGCTTAACCAATATCATTCCTTTCTGGAACCGATTCTGAATATAATGCTTTCCGACCACTAAATCTTAATCTGTTTCAAATCTACGCTTAACCAATTTCGTTCCTTCTGAAACCGATTCTGAATATAACTAACTTTTCCCGACCACTAAATCTTAATCTTTTCAAATCTACGCTTAACACATATCATTCCTTTTTGGAACCGATTCTGAATATAATGCTTTCGACCACTAAATCTTAATCTGTTCAAATCTACAGCAACCAATATCTTTCCTTCTGAAACCGATTCTGAATATAATGCTTTCCCGACCACTAAATCTTTAATCTCATTTTCAAATCTGCTTAAATGCTTTCCCGACAATATCATTTCTTTCTTCTGGAACCGATTCTGAATATAATGCTTTCCCGACCACTAAATCTTAATCTGTTTCAAATCTACGCTTCTGAATATAATCAATATCTTAATCTGTTCAAATTCCTGAAACCGATTCTGAATATAATGCTTTCCCGACCACTAAATCTTAAATCTTTAACCAATATCATTCCTTCTGAAACCGATTCGAATATAACCACTAAATAATCTGTTCAAATCTCGCTTAACCAATATCTTTCCTTCTGAAACCGATTCTGAATATAATGCTTTCCCGACCACTAAATCTTAATCTGTTCAAATCTACGCTTTAACCAATATCTTTCCTTCTGAAACCGATTCTGAATATAATGCTTTCCCGACCACTAAATCTTAATCTGTTCAAATCTACGCTTAACCAATATCTTTCCTTCTGAAACCGATTCTGAATATAATGCTTTCCCACCACTAAATCTTAATCTGTTCAAATCTACGCTTAACCAATATCTTTCCTTCTGAAACCGATTCTGAATATAATGCTTTCCCTGACCACTAAATCTTTCAATCTGTTCAAATCTGCAGCAACCAATATCATTCCTTCTGGAACCGATTCTGAATATATGCTTTCCTGACCACTAAATCTTTTAATCTTTCAAATCTACGCTTAACCAATATCATTCCTTCTGAAACCGATTCTGAATATAATGCTTTCCCGACCACTAAATCTTAATCTGTTCAAATCTGCAAACCAATATCTACCGATTCTGAATAATGCTTTCCCGACCACTAAATCTTAATCTGTTTCAAATCTCTTTCCAAATATCTTTCCTTCTGAAACCGATTCTGAATATAATGCTTTCCCCTGACCACTAAATCTTAATCTGTTCAAATCTGCAGCACCAATATCTTTCCTTCTGAAACCGATTCTGAATATAATGCTTTCCCGACCACTAAATCTTAATCTTTTCAAATCTACGCTTAACCAATATCATTCCTTCTGGAACCGATTCTGAATATAATGCTTTCCCTGACCATTCTAAATCTTAATCTGTTCAAATCTACGCTTAACTAATATCTTTCCTTTTGAAACCGATTCTGAATACCGATTCTTAATCTGAAATCTACGCTAAATATCGCCGATTCTGAATATACACTATAAATCTTAATCTGACCACTAAATCTTAATCTGTTCAAATCTACGCAAATTAACCAATATCATTCCTTCTGAAACCGATTCTGAATAAATCTTAATCTTTTCAAATTTACGCTTTCCCTGACCGATTCTAAATAATGCTTTCCCGAATAAATCTTAATCTTTTCAAATCTACGCTTAACCAATATCATTCCTTCTGGAACCGATTCTGAATATAATGCTTTCCCGACCACTAAATCTTAATCTTTTCAAATCTACGCTTAACAATTCTTTCCTTCTGAAACCGATTCTGAATATAATGCTTTCCGACCACTAAATCTTAATCTTTTCAAATCTACCGATTCTGAATAAATGCTTTCCCGAATATCTTAATTTCCTTCTTTCATGGAACCGATTCTGAATATAATGCTTTCCCGACCACTAAATCTTAATCTGTTCAAATCTACGCTTAACCAATATCATTCCTTCTGGAACCGATTCTGAATATAATGCTTTCCGACCACTAAATCTTAATCTGTTCAAATCTACGCTTAACACATATTTCCTTCTGGAACCGATTCTGAATATAATGCTTTTCCCGACCACTAAATCTTAATCTGTTCAAATCTACAGCAACCAAATATCATTCCTTCTGGAACCGATTCTGAATATAATGCTTTCCCGACCACTAAATCTTAATCTGTTCAAATCTACGCTTAACCAATATCTTTCCTTCTGAAACCGATTCTGAATATAATGCTTTCCCGACCACTAAATCTTAATCTGTTCAAATCTACGCTTAACCAATATCTTTCCTTCTGAAACCGATTCTGAATATAATGCAAGCCCGACCACTAAATCTTAATCTTTTCAAATCTACATTAACTAATATCATCATTCTGGAACCGATTCTGAATATAATGCTTTCCGACCACTTCAAATTAATCTGTTCAAATCTACGCTTAACTAATATCATTCCTTCTGGAACCGATTCTGAATATAATGCTTCTGACCACTAAATCTTAATCTTTTTAAATTCTGCGCTTAACCAATATCATTCCTTTCTAAACCGATTCTGAATATAATGCTTTCCCGACCACTAAATCTTAATCTGTTCAAATTACGCTTAACCAATATCTTTCCTTCTGAAACCGATTCTGAATATAATGCTTTCCTGACCACTAAATCTTAATCTTTTTCAAATCTACACTTAACACATATCTTTCCTTCTGGAACCGATTCTGAATATAATGCTTTCCCCGACCACTAAATCTTAATCTGTTCAAATCTGCAGCTTAACCAATTTCTTTCCTTCTGAAACCGATTCTGAATATAATGCTTTCCCTGACCAAATCTTAAATCTTATCATTCCTTTTCAAATCTAATATATTAACGCTTAACAACAATTTCTTTCCTTCTGAAACCGATTCTGAATATAATGCTTTCCCGACCACTAAATCTTCTTTCAATCTGTTCAAATCATTCTTCTGGAACCGATTCTGGGTATAATGTTCGTTCCCGACCACCGTCTTAATCTGAAACTACGATTCTTTCTTCTGAATATAATATATGCTTTCCCGACCACTAAATCTTTTAATCTTTCAAATCTACGCTTAACCAATATCATTCCTTCTGGAACCGATTCCACCGAATATAATGCTTTCCTGACCACTAAATCCTTAATCTGTTCAAATCTACGCTTAACCAATATCTTTCCTTCACAAAAACCGATTCTGAATATAATGCTTTCCTGACCACTAAATCTTAATCTTTTCAAATCTACGCTTAACCAATACTCATTCCTTCTGGAACCGATTCTGAATATAATGCTTTCCCACCATCAAATCTTAATCTGTTCAAATCTACGCTTAACCAATTTCTTTCCTTCTGAAACCATTTGAATATAATGCTTTCCCCTGACCACTAAATCTTAATCTTTTCAAATCTACGCTTAATCTTTCTTTTACGCTTAACCAACTAAATCAAATCTACTATCTTTCCTTCGAACCGATTCTGAATATAATGCTTTCCCGACCACTAAATCTTAATCTTTTCAAACCTACGCTTAACCAATATCATTCCTTCTGGAACCGATTCTGAATATAATGCTTTCCGACCACTAAATCTTAATCTGTTCAAATCTACGCTTAACTAATATCATTCCTTCTGGAACCGATTCTGAATATAATGCTTCCCGACCACTAAATCTTAATCTGTTCAAATCTACGCTTAACAATATCTTTCCTTCTGAAACCGATTCTGAATATAATGCTTTCCGACCACTAAATCTTAATCTTTCCAAATCTACGCTTAACCAATATCATTCCTTCTGAAACCGATTCTGAATATAATGCTTTCCCGACCACTAAATCTTAATCTTTCAAATCTACGCTTAACCAATATCTTTCCTTCTGGAACCGATTCTGAATATAATGCTTTCCGACCACTAAATCTTAATCTTTTCAAATCTACGCTTAACCAATATCATTCCTTCTGAAACCGATTCTGAATATAATGCTTTCCCGACCACTAAATCTTAATCTGTTCAAATCTACGTTTAACACATATCTTTCCTTTTGGAACCGATTCTGAATATAATGCTTTCCCGACCACTAGACCAATCTTTCAAATATCTTAATCTGTTCAACTCCAATCTGTTCAAAGCAGCAAAGTAGTGGTGTGTGATATAGTGCTTTCCTTCTAGAGCTACAAAGTAGTGGAGGTATGATACAGTGCTTTCCTTCTAGAGCAGCAAAGTAGTGGTGGGTATGATACCAGTGCTTTCCTTCTAGAGCCGCAAGTGGTAGGTAGCCAGTACCACTAAATCTTTCCTTCTAGTTCAACAAAGTAGTGGTTAACTAATATCTTTCCTTCTGAAACCGAAGTCTGAATGATACCATGCTTTCATTCAAGAAACCTTTAAAGTTTTGGAATCTACGATAACCAATATCTTTCATTCTAGAACTGCATTCTGAAGATGATACCAGTGCTTTCCTGCTAGAGCAGCAAAGTGTTCAAATCTACGCTAATACATCTTCCTTCTGAAACTACAAAGATTGGTATGATACCAATTATAATGCTGCAAAGTGGTGGAGGTATGAAATGCTTTCCTTCTAGAGCAACAAATAGTGGTGGTATTATACTGCAGTCTTTCCTTCTAGAAACCCATAAAGTGGTGGAGTATGATACCAGTCTTTCCTTCTAGGCTGCAGTGTGGTGGTATGATACCAGTACTTTCATTCTAGAGCTGCAAAGTAGTGGTGGTATGATACCAGTGCTTTCCTTCTAGAGCCACTGCAAGTAGTGGAGGTATGATACAGTGCTTTCATTCTAGAGCCAAATTAGTGGAGGTATAATACCAGTGCTTTCCTTCTAGAGCAGCAAAGTAGTGGTGGTATGATACCAATTACTTTCTAGAGCCACCAAGTAGTAGGTATAATGCAAACTTTTCCTTCTAGAGCAGCAAAGTAGTACGGTGGTATGATACCAGTGCTTTCATTCTAGAACTACAAAGTAGGTGGAGTGTAATGCCAGTGCTTTCCTTCTGAAACTGCAAAATGGTAATTGTTATGATTCTAATTAACCATTACGAGCCACCAAAGTAGTGGAATGATACCAGTACTTTCCTTCTAGAGCAACAAAGTAGTGGTGGTATGATACCGTGCTTTCATTCTGAGACCGCAAAAGTAGTGGTAGTATGATACAGTGCTTTCATTCTAGAGCTGCAAAGTAGTGGTGGTATGATTCAGTGCTTTCCTTCTAGAGCCGCAAAGTAGTGAGTATGATACCAGTGCTTTTCCTTCTAGAGCAACAAAGTAGTGGTGGTATGATACTAGTGCTTTCATTCTAGAGCCGCAAATTAGTGGAGGTATGATACCAGTCTTTCCTTCTAGAGCTGCATAGTAGTGGTGGTATGATACCATGCTTTCCTTCTAGATCCACCAAAGTAGTGGTGGTATTATACCAGTGCTTTCCTTCTAGAAGCCGCAAAGTAGTGGTGTTATGATACCAGTGCTTTCATTCTAGAAACTGCATACAAGTGGTGGTATGATACCAGTGCTTTCCTTCTAGAGCTGCAAAGTGGAGGTATGGTACCATGGTTTCATGTTACACGCTTCTAGTGCCGCAAAGTGGTGGATGTATAATCAGTGCTTTCATTCTAGAACCGCAAAAGTGGTAGTATGATACCAATTACTTTCCTGCAAGAGCTGCAAGTAGTGGTGGTATGATACAGTGCTTTCCTTCTAGAGCCGCAAAGTAGTGGAGGTATGATACCAGTGCTTTCCTTCTAGAGCAGCAAAGTAGTGGTGGTGCCTTAATACCCAGTGCTTTCCTTCTAGAGCCGCAAAGTAGTGGTGGTATGATAGAAACTTTCCTTCTAGAGCAACAAAGTAGTGGTGGTGTAATGCCAGTGCTTTGTTCTAGAAACCGCAAAAGTAGTGGAGGTATGATACCAGTACTTTACTTCTATAATGCATAGTAGTGGTGGTATGATACCAGTGCTTTCATTCTGAAACCGCAGTAGTGTAAAATTATGATACAGTGCTTCCCTTCTAGAGCTGCATATTGGTGGTGGTATTTGTGATGCCAATGCTTTCCTTCTAGAGCAGCAAATCTGTTCCAAATCTGCGATACCAATGCTTTCCTTCTGGAGCCGATTCTGGATATAATGCTTTCCTTTCCTTCTAAAGCAACAATCTTTTCAAAAGGTGGTATGACCAATATCATTCCTTCTAGGAACCCATTCTGAATATATGGGTTTCCCCGACCACCAGTGCTTTCCTTCTAGAGCTACGCATAGTAGTGGTTTCCTTCTGATACCGATTCTGAATTCTAGAGCTGCCACCTAAATCTTAATCTGTTCCAGTGCTTTCTCACCAATATCATTCCTTCTGGAACCGTTCTGAATATGTGCTTTCCTTCTACCACTAAATCTTAATCTTTTCAAACTGATACCAATATCATTCCTTCTGGAACCGATTCTGAATATAATGCTTTTCCGTTCGCCTGACCATTCTAAATCTTAATCTTTTCAAATCTGGAGCATACCAATGTCATTTCCTTCTGGAACCGATTCTGAATATAATGCTTTCAGTGCTTTCAATCTTAAGCTGTTCAAGTCCCGACCACCAATATCTTTTCCTTCTTCAAAATGCTAAGTGGAAAATCTGCAACCAATATCATTCCTTCTGGAACGATTCTGAATATAATGGTTTCCCGACCACTAAATCTTAATCTGTTCAAATCTACGGTTAACCAATATTGCTTTCCTTCTGAAACCGATTCTGAATATAATGCCACTTTTTCCTTCTAGACCACTAAATCTTAATCTTTCAAATCTGCAGCAACCAATATCTTTCCTTCTGAAACCGATTCTGAATATAATGCTTTCCCCCGACCACTAAATCTTAATCTGTTCAAATCTACGCTTAACCAATTTCTTTCCTTCTGAAACCGATTCTGAATATAATGCTTTCCGACCACTAAATCTTAATTCTTTTCAAATCTACCACTAAAATGGTATAACATATCATTCTTTCTTCTGAAACCGATTCTGAATATAATGCTTTCCCGACCACTAAATCTTAATCTTTTCAAATCTACGCTGGAAACTGAATATCTTTCCTTCAATCTTCCTTCTAGAGCAACCAAGATTCTGAATATAATGCTTTCCTTCTAGACCACTAAATCTTAATCTGTTCAAATCTACGCTTAACCAATATCATTCCTTCTGAAATATGATAACCAAATTCTGAATATACGCTGCTTCATTCCCCGACCACTAAATCTTAATCTGTTCAAATCTACGCTTAACCAATATCATTCTTCATAAACCGATTCTGAATATACGCCGATTCACCACTAAATCTTAATCTGTTCAAATCTGCATACCAATGCTTTCCTTCTGAAACCGATTTCAGAATATAATGCTTTCCCGACCACTAAATCTTAATCTTTCCAAATCTGCAGCAACCAATATCATTCCTTCTAATGATTCTGAATATAATGTGCTTTCCCGACCACCAAATTCTTAATCTTTCAAATCTTGCTTTAACAATATCTTTCCTTCTGAAACCGATTCATAGAATAATGGTTTCCCCGACCACTAAATCTTAATCTTTTCAAATCTGCAAAGCAACCATTCTGATGATTCCCTCTTTCTGCATACCGATTCTGGTATATAATGCTTTCCTGACTTGACCAGCAATCTTAATCTGTTCAAATCTGCACCAACCAATATCCTTCCTTTTTGGAACGATTCTGAATATAATACTTTCCCTTTCCTTCTAAAATTTTAATCTTTTCAAATTATGCAACAATATCTTTCCTTCTGAAACCGATTCTGAATATAATGATTTCCCGATTAACTAAATCTTAATCTGCAAATCTACGGTGGTATGATACCAGTGCTTTCCTTCTGGAACCGATTCTGAATATAAGTGCTTTCCCCTGACCACTAAATCTTTAATAGTTCAAATCTATGCTTAACCAGTGCTTCCTTCTAGAACCGATTCTGAATATAATGGTGGTATGATACCAGTGCTTTCCTCTTTAATCTGTGAGTGAATCTACGCTTAACCAATATCTTTCATTCTGGAACCGATTCTGAATGATAATGCTTTCCTTCTAAATCTTAATCTTTTCAAATAATGCTGGTTAACCAAAACTGCTTTTCCTTCTGGAAACCGATTCTGAATATAATGCAGCAGCAATATTTCCCGACCATTCTTTCTTAATCTTTTGCAAATCTACAGTGGTGGTATGATACCATATCGTTTTCCTTCGCTTAACCAAAACCGCACAGTAGTCTGAATATAATACCAGTTCTTAATCTGAAATCTACGCTCAAATCTTTCCTTCTGAATTCTGTTTCAAATCTACGCTTAACCAATATCTTTCCTTCTGGAACCAATTTAAATATAGTGGTGGTATGACCGCCAGTAAATCTTTTCAAACCTACCAAATTTCTTTCCTTCTGACGCTTAACCAATATCTTTCCTTCTGAAACCGATTCTGGTTCTGGGCATAATACTTTCCCGACCACTAAATCTTAATCTGTTCAAATCTACGCTTAACCAATATCTTTCCTTCTGAAACCGATTCTGAATATAATGCTTTCCCGACCACTAAATCTTAATCTTTTCAAATCTACGCTTAACCAATATCATTCCTTCTAGAACCGATTCTGAATATAATGCTTTTTCCCGACCACTAAATCTTCAATCTTTCAAATCTGTTCAAATCTATTCTTCTTTCCTTTTGGAACTGAATATAATGCTTTCCCGACCACCTTAATCTGGAACTACGAACCAATATCTTTTCCTTCTGAAACCGATTCTGAATATGCTTTCCCCGACCACTAAATCTTAATCTTTTCAAATCTACGCTTAACCAATATCATTTCCTTCTGGAACCCGATTAATGCTTTCGACCATTCTAATGCTCTTTCCTTCTAGACCAATATCTTTCCTTCTGAAATCTTATAATGGTGTTCTAAATCTTAATCTGTTAACCAATATCATTTCCTTCTGGAACCGATTCTGAATAAATGCTTTCCCGACCACTAAATCTTAATCTTTTCAAATCTTCCTTCTGGAACAAATAAATAATCTTTCAAATCACGCTTAACAATAACCGATCTGAATCCTTCCCGACCACTCTGCACGAACCAATATCTTTTTCTAGAATAATAATGCTTTCCCGACCACTAAATCTTAATCTTTTCAAATCTGCGCAACCAATATCTTTCCTTCTGGAACTGATTCTGAATATAATGCTTTCTAGACCACTAAATCTTAATCTTTTCAAATCTACGCTTAACCAATATTCTGGTTCCATAATATAATGGTGGAATGATAAAATATCGTTCCTTCTGGAACTTTCATTCTGAATATAATGCTTTCCCGACCACTAAAAATCTACTTAATCATTTCCTTCTAGCAAATTCATAGAAATGGTGGTCTGTTCAAATCTACGCTTAACCAATATCTTTTCCTTCTGAAACCGATTCTGAATAAATGCTTTTCCCGACCACTAAATGATGCAATTCTTTCCTTCTAGATTTAAATATGCTACCCAAATCTACGCTTATGTTCAAAACCGATTCTAAATAATGCTTTCCCGACCAGTAAATCTTTTCCTTCTAGAGCAACCAATATCGTTTATGATACATTCTGAATATTTCCTTCTCTTAATCTCGTTCAAATCTACGAACCAGCCTATAAACCGATTCTGAATATAATGTTTCCACGACCACTAAATCTTAATCTTTTCAAATCTACGCTTAACCAATATCATTCCTTCTGGAACCGATTCTGAATATAATGCTTTCCCGACCACTAAATCTTAATCTTTTCAAATCTACGATACCAATATCATTCCTTCTGGAACCGATTCTGAATATAATGCTTTCCCCACTAAATCTTTTCAATCTAGCAACCAATATCATTTTCAAAACCGATTCTGGTATGATACTTTCCCGACCCTAAATCTTAATCTTTTTCAAACTTAACCAATATCATTCCTTCTGGAACCGATTCTGAATATAATGCTTTTCCGACCACTAAATCCACCACTAAACCACTAAATCTTAAACATGTTCTGAATATAATGCTTTCCGACCACTAAATCTTAACTTTTCAATCTACGCTTAATTCCTTCTGAAACCGATTCTGAATATAATGCTTTCCCCGACCACTAAATCTTAATCTTTCAAATCTACGCTAACCAATATCATTCCTTCTGAAACCGATTCTGAATATAATGCTTTCCGACCACCCTTTAATCTTTCAAATCGCTTAACCAATTTCTCCTTCTCCGATTCTGAATATAATGCTTAACCCACTAATATCTTTTCAAATCTTCTTAACAATATCTTTCTTCTGAACCGATTCTGAATAACTTTCCCGACCACTAAATCTTAATCTGTTCAAATCTACGATAACCAATATCTTTCCTTCTGAAACCATTCTGAATATAATGCCCCGACCACTAAATCTTAATCTGTTTCAAATCTGCAACAACCAATATCATTCCTTCTGGAACCGATTCTGAATATAATGCTTTCCCGACCACCAAATCTTAATCTTTCAAATCTACGATAACTTTCAATATCATTGGAGGTCTGATAACTTTTCGACCACTTCTTAATCTGTTCAAATAAAACCAATATCTTTCCTTCTGACCATTCTACCATGCTTTAAATCTTAATCTTCAAATCAAATCTGCCGATTCTGATAACCAATATCTTTCCTTCTGAAACCGATTCTTTCCTTCTGAATATAATGCTTTGACCACTAAATCTTAATCTTTCTACGCAACAATATCATTCCTTCTGGAACCGATTCTGAATATAATGCTTTTCCACTAAATCTTCTAAAATCTTAAATATCATTCCTTCAAATTCTGATAACCACTAAATCTTAATCTTTTCAAATCCTTCAAATATCGTTCCTTCTGAAACCGATTCTAGATATAATGCTTTCCCCGACCACTAAATCTTAATCTTTTCAAATCTACGCTTAACCAATATCTTTCCTTCTGAACCGATTCTGAATATAATGCTTTTTCCTTCTACCACTAAATAATGCTTAATCTGTTCAAATCTACAGTGCCAATATCATTCTGGAACCGATTCTGAATATAATGCTTTCCCGACCACTAAATCTGAATCTGTTCAAATCTACGCTTAATATCTTTCCTTCTGAAACTTTGAATATAATGGAGGACCACTAAATCTTAATCTTTTCAAATCTACGCTTAACCAATATCATTTCCTTTGGAACCTATTCTGAATATAATGCTTTCCCGACCACTAAATCTTAATCTGTTCAAATCTCTTAGCCACAATGTTCTGAATATAATGCTTTCCCGACCTAAATCTATGAATCTTTTTCAAATCTAGATGCGCTTAGCACCAATATCTTTCCTTTTGAACCGATTCTGAATATAATGCTACCACTAAATCTTAATCTGTTCTTCTACGCAACCAATAAAATCTTCTGGTACCGATTCTGAATATAATGCTTTCCCGACCACTAAATCTTAATCTTTCCGTCTACGCTGAACCAATATCATTCCTTCTGGAACCGATTCTGAATAATGGTGACCACTTCTTAATCTGTTTCAAATCTTAACCAATTTTTCAACCACTAAATCTTAATCTTTTCAAATCTAGGTAATCTGTTCTGGAATTCTAATAATGCTTTCCGACCACTAAATAATCTGTTCCGTCTGAAACAATATCGATTCTTCTGAATATAATGCTTTCCCGACCACTAAATCTTAATCTTTTCAAATCTACGCTTAACCAATATCATTCTTCTGAACCGATTCTGATATAATGTCTTTTTCCCGACCTAAATCTTAATCTGTTCAAATTCTGAATTTTCTTTCCTTCTGAAACCGATTTAGCATATAATGCTACCGACCACTAAATCTTAATCTTTTCAAATCTACGCTTAACACATATCTTTCCTTTTGGAACCGATTCTGAATATAATGCTTTCCCGACCACTAAATCTTAATCTGTTCAAATCTACGCTTAACCAATATCTTTCCTTCTGAAACCGATTCTGAATATAATGCTTTCCCGACCACTAAATCTTAATCTGTTTCAAATCTACGCTTAACCAATATCATTCCTTCTGGAACCGATTCTGAATATAATGCCCGACCACTAAATCTTAATCTCTTTCAAATCTACGATTCTCTAATGCACCAGCAAACCATATTCTGAATATAATGCTTTTCCCGACCACTAAATCTTAATCTGTTTCAAATCTACGCTTAACCAATATCTTTCCTTCTGAAACCGATTCTGAATATAATGCTTTATCCCTTCTGACCACTAAATAATGCTTTCCGACCACTAAATAATCTTTTCAAATCTACGCTTAACCAATATCTTTCCTTCTGAACCGATTCTGAATATAATGCTTTCCCTGACCACTAAATCTTAATCTTTCAAATCTACGCTTAACCAATATCTTTCCTTCTGGAACCGATTCTGAATATAATGCTTTCCCGACCACTAAATCTTAATCTTTTCAAATCTACGCTTAACCAATTTCCTTCTGGAACCGATTCTGAATATAATGCTTTCCCGACCACTAAATCTTAATCTGTTCAAATCTACGGTTAACTAATATCTTTCCTTCTGAAACCGATTCTGAATATAATGCTTTCCCCGACCAATAAATCTTAATCTTTCAAATCTACGCAACAATATCTTTCCTTCTGAACCAAATTCTGAATATAATGCTTTCCCCGACCACTAAATCTTAATCTGTTCAAATCTACGCTTAACAATATCTTTCCTTCTGAAAACCGATTCTGAATATAATGCTTTCCCGACCACTAAATCTTCTGTTCAAATCTACGCTTAACCAATATCTTTCCTTCTGGAACCGATTCTGAATATAATGCTTTTCCCGACCACCTAAATCTTAATCTGTTCAAATCTACGCTTAACCAATATTCATTCCTTCTGGAACCGATTCTGAATATAATGCTTTCCTGACCACTAAATCTTAATCTGTTCAAATCTGCTTAACCAATATCTTTCCTTCTGAAACCGATTCTGAATATAATGCTTTCCCGACCACTAAATCTTAATCTTTTCAAATCTACGCTTAACCAATATCATTCTTCTGGAACCGATTCTGAATATAATGCTTTCCTGACCACTAAATCTTAATCTTTTTCCAAATGTTAAACAATATCTTTCCTTCTGACGATTCTTAACCAATTTCCCATTTCCTTCAAATCTACGCTTAACCATTCTTCTGAAATATTCTGAATATAATGCTTTCCGACCACTAAATCTTAATCTGTTCAAATCTACGCTTAACAATATCATTCCTTCTGAAACTGATTCTGAATATAATGCTTTTCCCCCGACCACTAAATCTTAATCTTTCAAATCTACGCTTAACCAATATCATTCCTTCTGGAACCGATTCTGAATATAATGCTTTCCCGACCACTAAATCTTAATCTGTTCAAATCTACGCTAACCAATATCTTTCCTTCTGAAACCGATTCTGAATATAATGCTTCCCCGACCACTAAATCTTAATCTTTTCAAATCTACGCTTAACCAATATCATTCCTTCTGGAACCGATTCTGAATATAATGCTTTCCCCGACCACTAAATCTTAATCTGTTCAAATCTACGCTTAACCAATATCTTTCATTCTGAAACCGATTCTGAATATAATGCTTTCCGACCACTAAATCTTAATCTTTTCAAATCTACGCTTATTCCTTCTGGAACGATTCTGAATATAATGCTTTTCCCGACCACTAAATCTAATCTGTTCAAATCTACGATTCTTTCCTTCTTGAAACCGATTCTGAATATAATGCTTTCCCGACCACTAAATCTTAATCTTTTCAAATCTACGTTAACCAATATCATTCCTTCTGGAACCGATTCTGAATATAATGCTTTCCCCGACCACTAAATCTTAATCTTTTCAAATCTACGCTTAACCAATATCTTAAATCTTTTGAAACCGATTCTTTCGAATATAATGCTTTCCCCGACCACTAAATCTTAATCTGTTCAAATCATTTCCTTCTGGAACCGATTCTTAACCACCACTAAATCTTAATCTTTCAAACCTTATCTGAAACCGATTCTGAATATAATGCTTTCCCCGACCACTAAATCTTAATCTGTTCAAATCTACGCTTAACCAATATTATTCCTTCTGGAACCGATTCTGAATATAATTTTCCCGACCACTAAATCTTAATCTGTTCAAATCTACGAACAATATCATTCCTTCTGAAACCGATTCTGAATATAATGCTTTCCCGACCACTAAAATCTTAATCTTTTCAAATCTACGCTTAACCAATATCATTTCTGGAACCTTCTGAAATAATGCTTTCCCGAATAAATAATCTTTCAAATCTACAACCAATATCTTTCCTTCAAATTCTTTAATTCTTTTCAAATCTTAATCTTTTCAACCAATATCATTTCCTTCTGAAACCGATTCTGAATATAATGCTTTCCCGACCACTAAATCTTAATCTTTTCAAATCTACGCTTAACCAATATATCATTCCTTCTGGAACCGATTCTGAATATAATGCTTTTCCCACCTAAATCTTAATCTGTTCAAATCTTAAACCAATCTTTCCTTCAAACCGATTCTGAATATAATGCTTTCCCGACCACTAAATAATCTAAACTAATATCATTCCTTTTGGAACCGATTCTGAATATAATGCTTTCCTGACCACTAAATCTTAATCTGTTCAAATCTACGCTTAACCAATATCATTCCTTCTGGAAACCGATTCTGAATATAATGCTTTCCCCTGACCACTAAATCTTTATAATCTGTTCAAATCTACGCTTAACCAATATCTTTCCTTCTGAAACCGATTCTGAATATAATGCTTCCCGACCACTAAATCTTAATCTTTTTCAAATCTACGCTTAACTAATATCATTCCTTCTGGAACCGATTCTGAATATAATGCTTTCCCGACCACTAAATCTTAATCTGTTCAAATCTACGCTTAACCAATATCTTTCCTTCTGAAACCGATTCTGAATATAATGCTTTCCCGACCATTCTAAATCTTAACTAAATCTTAATTCAAATCTACGCTTAACCAATATCTTTCCTTCTGAAACCGATTCTGAATATAATGCTTTCCGACCACTAAATCTTAATCTTTTCAAATCTACGCTTAACCAATATCATTCCTTCTGAAACCGATTCTGAATATAATGCTTTCTTAATCTTTTCAAATCTACGACCAATATCTTCCTTCTGAAAATTCTTAAATGCTTTTCAAAAATCTACGCTTAACCAATATCATTCCTTCTGAAACCGATTCTGAATATAATGCTTTCCCGACCACTAAATCTTAATCTGTTCAAATCTACGCTTAACCAATATCATTCCTTCCCCGAACCGATTCTGAATATAATGCTTTCCCCACTAAATCTTAATCTTTTCAAATCTACGCTTAACCAATATCATTCCTTCTGAATATAATGCGATTAAATCTTAATCTGTTCAAATCTACGCTTATGCATTCCTTCTGAACCACTAAATCTTACCATCTTAATCTTTTCAAATCTACGCTTAACCAATATCTTTCCTTCTGAAACCGATTCTGAATATAATGCTTTCCCGACCACTAAATCTTCTGTTTCAAATCTACGCTTCAAATCTTTCCTTCTGAAACCGATTCTGAATAAATGCTTTCCTGACCACTAAATCTTAATCTTTTCAAATCTACGCTTAACCAATATCATTCCTTCTGGAACCGATTCTGAATATAATGCTTTCCCGACCACTAAATCTTAATCTGTTCAAATCTACGCTTAACCAATATCATTCCTTCTGAAACCGATTCTGAATATAATGCTTTCCCTGATTCTGAATATAATGAAACTTTGAATATAATGCCCTGACCACTAAATCTTAATCTTTCAAATCTACGCTTAATATAATGCCACCATAAATCATTCCTTCTGAAACCGATTCTGAATATAATGCTTTCCCGACCACTAAATCTTAATCTTTTCAAATCTACGCTTAACCAATATCTTTCCTTCTGTAACCGATTCTGAATATAATGCTTTCCCGACCACTAAATCTTAATCTTTTCAAATCTACGCTTAACCAATATCTTTCCTTCTGAAACCGATTCTGAATATAATGCTTTCCCGACCACTAAATCTTAATCTGTTCAAATCTACGCTTAACCAATTTCTTTCCTTCTGAACCGATTCTGAATATAATGCTTTCCGACCACTAAATCTTAATCTTTTCAAATCTACGCTTAACCAATATCTTCCTTCTGGAACCGATTCTGAATATAATGCTTTCCGACCACTAAATCTTAATCTTTTCAAATCTACGCTTAACCAATATCATTCCTTCTGGAAACGATTCTGAATATAATGCTTTCCCGACCACTAAATCTTAATCTGTTCAAATCTACGCTTAACCAATATCATTCCTTCTGAACCGATTCTGAATATAATGCTTTCCCCGACCACTAAATCTTAATCTGTTCAAATCTACGCTTAACCAATATCTTTCCTTCTGAAAACCGATTCTGAATATAATGCTTTCCCGACCACTAAATCTTAATCTGTTCAAATCTACGCTTAACCAATATCATTCCTTCTGGAACCGATTCTGAATATAATGCTTTCCCGACCACTAAATCTTAATCTGTTTCAAATCTACGCTTAACCAATATCGTTCCTTCTGAAACCGATTCTGAATATAATGCTTTCCCGACCACGACCAATATCATTCCTTCTGGAACTGAATATAATGCTTTCCCGACCACTAAATCTTTAATCTTTTCAAATCTACGCTTAACCAATATCATTCCTTCTGGAACCGATTCTGAATATAATGCTTTCCCGACCACTAAATCTTAATCTGTTCAAATCTACGCTTAACTAATATCTTTCCTTCTGAAACCGATTCTGAATATAAATGCTTTCCCGACCACTAAATCTTAATCTTTTCAAATCTACGCTTAACTAATATCATTCCTTCTGGAACCGATTCTGAATATAATGCTTTCCCGACCACTAAATCTTAATCTGTTCAAATCTACGCTTAACCAATATCTTTCCTTCTGAAACCGATTCTTTCCCGAATATAATGCTTTATCCCTTCTGACCACTGAAATCTTAATCTTAATCTGTTTCAAATCTACGCTTAACCAATATCGTTCCTTCTGAAACCGATTCTGAATATAATGCTTTCCTGACCACTAAATCTTAATCTTTTCAAATCTACGCTTAACCAATATCATTCCTTCTGGAACCGATTCTGAATATAATGCTTTCCGACCACTAAATCTTAATCTGTTCAAATCTACGCTTAACCAATATCTTTCCTTCTGAAACCGATTCTGAATATAATGCTTTCCCTGACCACTAAAATCTTTTCAAATCTTTTCAAATCTTTCCTTTGAAACCGATTCTTAAATATAATGCTTTCCCGACCACTAAATCTTTCTGTTCAAATCTACGCTTAACCGATTCTGAATTCTGAATATAATGCTTTCCCTGACCACTAAATCTTAATCTGTTCAAATCTAATATAATGCGACCACTAAATAACCAATATCTTTCCTTCTGAAACCGATTCTGAATATAATGCTTTCCCGACCACTAAATCTTAATCTTTTCAAATCTACGCTTAACCAATATCATTCCTTCTGGAACCGATTCTGAATATAATGCTTTCCCGACCACTAAATCTTAATCTGTTCAAATCTACGCTTAACCAATATCTTTCCTTCTGAAACCGATTCTGAATATAATGCTTTCCCGACCACTAAATCTTAATCTTTTCAAATCTACTAAATCTTAACCAATATCATTCCTTCTGAACCGATTCTGAATATAATGCTTTCCCGACCACTAAATCTTAATCTGTTCAAATCTACGCTTAACCAATATCTTTCCTTCTGAAACCGATTCTGAATATAATGCTTTCCCGACCACTAAATCTTAATCTGTTCAAATCTACGCTTAACCAATATCATTCCTTCTGGAACCGATTCTGAATATAATGCTTTCCCGACCACTAAATCTTAATCTTTTCAAATCTACGCTTAACCAATATCATTCCTTCTGGAACCGATTCTGAATATAATGCTTTCCCGACCACTAAATCTTAATCTGTTCAAATCTACGCTTAACCAATATCTTTCCTTCTGGAAACCGATTCTGAATATAATGCTTTCCGACCACTAAATCTTAATCTTTTCAAATCTACGCTTAACCAATATCATTCCTTCTGGAACCGATTCTGAATATAATGCTTTCCCGACCACTAAATCTTAATCTGTTTCAATTAACTATCTTTCAAACCGATTCTGAATATAATGCTTTCCCCGACCACTAAATCTTAATCTTTCAAATCTTATTCTGAATATAATGCTTTCCCGACCTAAATCTTAATAAATCTACGCTTCCTTCTGGAACCGATTCTGAATATAATGCTTTCCCGACCACTAAATCTTAATCTGTTCAAATCTACGCTTAACCAATATCTTTCCTTCTGAAACCGATTCTGAATATAATGCTTTCCCGACCACTAAATCTTAATCTTTTCAAATCTACGCTTAACCAATATCATTCCCTTCTGGAACCGATTCTGAAACCCGATTCTTAATCTGTTCAAATATAATGCTTTGAAACCTAATATAATGCTTTCCCGACCACTAAATCTTTTAATCTTTTCAAATCTACGCTAACTAATATCATTCCTTCTGGAACCGATTCTGAATATAATGCTTTCCCGACCACTAAATTTAATCCAAATTACGCTTAACCAATATCTTCCTTCTGAAACCGATTCTGAATATAATGCTTTCCGACCACTAAATCTTAATCTTTTCAAATCTACGCTTAACCAATATCATTCCTTTCTGGAACCGATTCTGAATATAATGCTTTCCCGACCACTAAATCTTAATCTGTTCAAATCTACGCTTAACCAATATCTTTCCTTCTGAAACCGATTCTGAATATAATGCTTTCCCGACCACTAAATCTTAATCTGTTCAAATCTACGCTTAACCAATATCATTCCTTCTGGAACCGATTCTGAATATAATGCTTTCCCGACCACTAAATCTTAATCTGTTCAAATCTACGCTTAACCAATATCTTTCCTTCTGAAACCGATTCTGAATATAATGCTTTCCCGACCACTAAATCTTAATCTTTTCAAATCTACGCTTAACCAATATCTTCCTTCCTGGAACCGATTCTGAATATAATGCTTTCCCGACCACTAAATCTTAATCTGTTCAAATCCTTCTGACGCTTAACTAATATCTTTCCTTCTGAAACCGATTCTGAATATAATGCTTTCCCCTGACCACTAAATCTTAATCTTTTCAAATCTACGCTTAACCAATATCATTCCTTCTGGAACCGATTCTGAATATAATGCTTTCCCGACCACTAAATCTTAATCTGTTCAAATCTACGCTTAACCAATATCGTTCCTTCTGAAACCGATTCTGAATATAATGCTTTCCCGACCACTAAATCTTAATCTTTTCAAATCTACGCTTAACCAATATCATTCCTTCTGGAACCGATTCTGAATATAATGCTTTCCGACCACTAAATAATCTTTCAAATCTACGCTTAACCAATATCCCTTCTGAAACCGATTCTGAATATAATGCTTTCCGACCACTAAATCTTAATCTGTTCAAATCTAAAACCAATATCTTTCTTCTGAAACCGATTCTGAATATAATGCTTTCCCGACCACTAAATCTTAATCTTTTCAAATCTAACCGAATATCTTTCCTTCTGAAACCGATTCTGAATATAATGCTTTCTGACCACTAAATCTTAATCTGTTCAAATCTTAACCAATATCTTTCCTTCTGAAACCGATTCTGAATATAATGCTTTCCCCGACCACTAAATCTTAATCTGTTTCAAATCTAAACCAATATCATTCCTTCTGGAACCGATTCTGAATATAATGCTTTCCCGACCACTAAATCTTAATCTTTTCAAATCTACGCTTAACCAATATCTTTCCTTCTGAAACCGATTCTGAATATAATGCTTTCCCGACCACTAAATCTTAATCTTTTCAAATCTACGCTTAACACATATCTTTCCTTTTGGAACCGATTCTGAATATAATGCTTTCCCGACCACTAAATTCCAAATCTACGCTTAACCAATATCTTTCCTTCTGACCATTCTAAATGCTTTCCCGACCACTAAATCTGTTCAAATCTACGCTTAACCAATATCTTTCCTTCTGAAACCGATTCTGAATATAATGCTTTCCCGACCACTAAATCTTAATCTTTTCAAATCTACGCTTAACCAATATCATTCCTTCTGGAACCGATTCTGAATATAATGCTTTCCCGACCACTAAATCTTAATCTGTTCAAATCTACGCTTAACCAATATCTTTCCTTCTGAAACCGATTCTGAATATAATGACCACTTTCCAAATCTACGACCACTAAATTCTTAATCTTTTCAAATCTACGCTTAACCAATATCATTCCTTCTGGAACCGATTCTGAATATAATGCTTTCCTGTTCAAATCTACGACCAACTAAATATAATGCTTAATCTGTTCAAATCTACGCTTAACCAATATCTTTCCTTCTGAAACCGATTCTGAATATAATGCTTTCCCGACCACTAAATCTTAATCTTTTCAAATCTACGCTTAACCAATATCATTCCTTCTGGAACCGATTCTGAATATAATGCTTTCCCGACCACTAAATCTTAATCTTTTCAAATCTACGCTTAACCAATATCTTTCCTTCTGAAACCGATTCTGAATATAATGCTTTCCCCGACCACTAAATCTTAATCTTTTTCAAATCTACTAAATATCTTAAACCGATTCTTTAATGCTTTCCCGAAAAATCTAATCTTTTCAAATCTACGCTTAACCAATATCATTCCTTTTGGAACCGATTCTGAATATAATGCTTTCCCGACCACTAAATCTTAATCTGTTTCAAATCTACGCTTAACCAATATCTTTCCTTCTGAAACCGATTCTGAATATAATGCTTTCCCGACCACTAAATCTTAATCTTTCAAATCTACGCTTAACCAATATCTTTCCTTCTGGAACCGATTCTGAATATAATGCTTTTCCCGACCACTAAATCTTAATCTGTTCAAATCTACGCTTAACCAATATCTTTCCTTCTGGAACCGATTCTGAATATAATGCTTTCCCGACCACTAAATCTTAATCTGTTCAAATCTACGCTTAACCAATATCATTCCTTCTGAACCGATTCTGAATATAATGCTTTCCCGACCACTAAATCTTAATCTTTTCAAATCTACGCTTAACCAATATCTTTCCTTCTGGAACCGATTCTGAATATAATGCTTTCCCGACCACTAAATCTTAATCTGTTCAAATCTACGCTTAACCAATATCTTTCCTTCTGGAACCGATTCTGAATATAATGCTTTCCCGACCACTAAATCTTAATCTTTCAAATCTACGCTTAACCAATATCTTTCCTTCTGAAACCGATTCTGAATATAATGCTTTTCCGACCACTAAATCTTAATCTGTTCAAATCTACGCTTAACCAATATCTTCCTTCTGAAACCGATTCTGAATATAATGCTTTCCCGACCACTAAATCTTAATCTGTTCAAATCTACGCTTAACCAATATCTTTCCTTCTGAAACCGATTCTGAATATAATGCTTTCCCGACCACTAAATCTTAATCTTTTCAAATCTACGCTTAACCAATATCATTCCTTCTGGAACCGATTCTGAATATAATGCTTTCCCGACCACTAAATCTTAATCTGTTCAAATCAAATCTACGACCACTAAATCTTAACCAATTTCTTTCCTTCTGAAACCGATTCTGAATATAATGCTTTCCCGACCACTAAATCTTAATCTTTTCAAATCTACGCTTAACACATATCTTTCCTTTTGGAACCGATTCTGAATATAATGCTTTCCCGACCACTAAATCTTAATCTGTTCAAATCTACGCTTAACCAATATCTTTCCTTCTGAAACCGATTCTGAATATAATGCTTTCCCGACCACTAAATCTTAATCTTTTCAAATCTACGCTTAACCAATATCATTCCTTCTGGAACCGATTCTGAATACCACTAATGCTTTTCCCTACGACCACTAAATCTTAATCTGTTCAAAAATCTACGCTTAACCAATATCTTTCCTTCTGAAACCGATTCTGAATATAATGCTTTCCCGACCACTAAAATCTTAATCTGTTCAAATCTACATAACCAATATCATTCCTTCTGGAACCGATTCTGAATATAATGCTTTCCCGACCACTAAATCTTAATCTGTTCAAATCTACATCAATATCTTTCCTTCTGGAACCGATTCTGAATATAATGCTTTCCCGACCACTAAATCTTAATCTTTTCAAATCTACGCTTAACCAATATCTTTCCTTCTGGAACCGATTCTGAATATAATGCTTTCCCGACCACTAAATCTTAATCTGTTCAAATCTACGCTTAACCAATATCTTTCCTTCTGAAACCGATTCTGAATATAATGCTTTCCCGACCACTAAATCTTTTAATCTTTTCAAATCTACGCTTAACCAATATCTTTCCTTCTGAAACCGATTCTGAATATAATGCTTTCCCCACTAAATCTTAATCTGAAATCCACTAAATCTTAATCTGAATATAATGCTTTCAAAAATCTAAATCGCTTAACCAATATCATTCCTTCTGGAACCGATTCTGAATATAATGCTTTCCCGACCACTAAATCTTAATCTGTTCAAATCTACGCTTAACCAATATCTTTCCTTCTGAAACCGATTCTGAATATAATGCCCCGACCACTAAATCTTTTAATCTTTTCAAATCTACGCTTTATCCCTTCTGAACCGATTCTAAATATAATGCTTTCCGACCACTAAATCTTAATCTGTTTCAAATCTACGCTTAACACATATCTTTCCTTCTGAAACCGATTCTGAATATAATCTTTTCAAATCTACGCTTATCCCTTCTGGACCACTAAATCTTAATCTTAATTTTCAAATCTACGCTTAACCAATATCATTCCTTCTGGAACCGATTCTGAATATAATGCTTTCCCGACCACTAAATCTTAATATCTTTCTGTTCAAATCTACGCTTAACTTTTTCAATACTCTTTCCTTCTGAAACCGATTCTGAATATAATGCTTTCCCGACCACTAAATCTTAATCTTAAATCTACGTTAACAAATCTTTCCTTCTGAAACCGATTCTGAATATAATGCTTTCCCGACCACTAAATCTTAATTTTTCAAATCTTTAACCAATATCTTTCCTTTTGGAACCGATTCTGAATATAATGCTTTCCCGACCACTAAATCTTAATCTGTTCAAATCTACGCTTAACCAATATCTTTCCTTCTGAAACCGATTCTGAATATAATGCTTTCCCGACCACTAAATCTTAATCTTTTCAAATCTACGCTTAACCAATATCTTTCCTTCTGAAACCGATTCTGAATATAATGCTTTCCCGACCACTAAATCTTAATCTGTTCAAATCTACGCTTAACCAATATCTTTCCTTCTGAAACCGATTCTGAATATAATGCTTTCCCGACCACTAAATCTTAATCTGTTCAAATCTACGCTTAACCAATTTCTTTCCTTCTGAAACCGATTCTGAATAACTTTCCCGACCACTAAATCTTAATCCAAATCTACGCTTAACACATATCTTTCCTTTTGGAACCGATTCTGAATATAATGCTTTCCCGACCACTAAATCTTAATCTGTTCAAATCTACGCTTAACCAATATCATTCCTTCTGGAACCGATTCTGAATATAATGGTTTCCCGACCACTAAATCTTAATCTGTTCAAATCTACGCTTAACTAATTTCTTTCCTTCTGAAACCGATTCTGAATAAATCTTAATCTGTTCAAATCTACGCTTAACCAATATCTTTCCTTCTGAAACCGATTCTGAATATAATGCTTTCCCGACCACTAAATCTTAATCTGTTCAAATCTACGCTTAACCAATATCTTTCCTTCTGAAACCGATTCTGAATATAATGCTTTCCCGACCACTAAATCTTAATCTTTTCAAATCTACGCTTAACCAATATCTTTCCTTCTGGAACCGATTCTGAATATAATGCTTTCCCGACCACTAAATCTTAATCTGTTTCAAATCTACGCTTAACCAATATCTTTCCTTCTGAAACCGATTCTGAATATAATGCTTTCCCCGACCACTAAATCTTAATCTGTTCAAATCTACGCTTAACCAATATCTTTCCTTCTGGAAACCGATTCTGAATATAATTCTGCTTTCCCGACCACTAAATCTTAATCTGTTCAAATCTACGCTTAACCAATATCTTTCCTTCTGAAACCGATTCTGAATATAATGCTTTCCCGACCACTAAATTCTTAACCAATATCTTTCCTTCTGAAACCGATTCTGAATATAATGCCCCGACCACTAAATCTTAATCTGTTCAAATCTACGCTTAACCAAAACCGATTCTGAATATAATGCTTTCCCGACCACTAAATCTTAATCTGTTCAAATAACCAATATCATTCCTTCTGGAACCGATTCTGAATATAATGCTTTCCCGACCACTAAATCTTAATCTGTTCAAATCTACGCTTAACCAATATCTTTCCTTCTGGAACCGATTCTGAATATAATGCTTTCCCGACCACTAAATCTTAATCTGTTCAAATCTACGCTTAACCAATATCTTTCCTTCTGGAACCGATTCTGAATATAATGCTTTCCCGACCACTAAATCTTAATCTGTTCAAATCTACGCTTAACCAATATCTTTCCTTCTGGAACCGATTCTGAATATAATGCTTTCCCGACCACTAAATCTTAATCTGTTCAAATCTACTCTTAACCAATATCTTTCCTTCTGGAACCGATTCTGAATATAATACTTTCCCGGCCACTAAATCTTAATCTGTTCAAATCTAGGCTTAACCAATATCTTTCCTTCTGAAACCGATTCTGAATATAATGCTTTCCCCCACTAAATCTTAATCTGTTCAAATCTACGCTTAAAATCTTTTCCTTCTGAAACCGATTCTGTTCAAAATCTTAATCTGTTCAAATTAACCAATATCTTTCCTTCTGAAACCGATTCTGAATAAATAATCTGTTCAAATTTCCCGAACCATTCTAAATAATGCTTAATCTGTTCAAATCTACGCTTAACCAATATCTTTCCTTCTGGAACCGATTCTGAATATAATGCTTTCCCGACCACTAAATCTTAATCTGTTCAAATCTACGCTTAACCAATATCTTTCCTTCTGAAACCGAATCTGAATATAATGCTTTCCCGACCACTAAATCTTAATCTGTTCAAATCTACGCTTAACCAATATCTTTCCTTCTGGAACCGATTCTGAATATAATGCTTTCCTAAATCTTAATCTGTTCAAATCCGAACCAATATCTTCCTTCTGGAATTCTGATAATATAATGCTTTCCCGACCACTAAATCTTAATCTGTTCAAATCTACGCTTAACCAATATCTTTCCTTCTGAAACCGATTCTGAATATCATGCTTTCCCGACCACTAAATCTTAATCTGTTCAAATCTACTCTTAACCAATATCTTTCTTTCCCGACCACTAAATCTTCTGGAAATCTACTCCGATTCTGAATATAATACTTTCCCGACCACTAAATCTTAATCTGTTCAAATCTACGCTTAACCAATATCTTTCCTTCTGGAACCGATTCTGAATATAATACTTTCCCGACCACTAAATGTTAATCTGTTCAAATCTACGCTTAACCAATATCTTTCTTTCTGGAACCGACTAATATAATACTTTTCCCGACCACTAAATCTTATATTAACGTGTTCAAGTTTCCCGATTAAGAAATTTCGGTTATCTCCCTTGAAACACATATTCTAATAAACTGTGCCTTTTCTCTTTTACTTTGGAGAACTAATTCTCCCATGAGGTTGCTTCCCCAACCAGTACAATCTTATCCTGTTAAGTCGTGGGTTAACTGTTATCTTCCCCATATATTGTCATAATCCGTGCCTCGTAGCTTTACTTTTTTGGAACCGTCTCCCAGGATTATGCTTCCATAATCACTACAATCTTATCCTGTTCAAGTTGTTAGTTAACCGTTAAATTTCCCACATATTCTCATAAAACTGTGCCTCTTAACTCTTTATCTTATTTCTCATGCAACGAATTCCTTCAATAGCTGTCTACTTCGAGTGACTGTTAAACATATACGGTGAACATTAGCAAAAACAATATAAACAGTAACAACAAACTAGCAATGTTATCAGATTCCTACTTCACATATATTTATTGTCTATCATGTTTTAATCGCCATTTTTCAAATATTTACAGCCGCCTTGAATGTTTCGAACTGACGGATGTCGTTGTGTCAGACAATGTTTTCTGTGATACATCATGTAAGTTTCAGAGCCCACGAATATGAATTTGTTCCTAAGTGACGTCATGTAAAACTTTTAAATCTGGCTAGACCGCAACATACCATCGCAGACATCAAAAGTACAACAATCACCAGCAACAAAATATTCGTATAAAATGCCATAATTATAAAGAGGAAATATTGAAAAGAGGAAAATATTATACTAAAAAACAGCACACATTAATTGTCTTTCTCCAGAGAAGCAGGTGTCTTAGAATGTGTGAAAATATTTAATATGAGTCCAAAATAATAATCCGTAGAATTTCTTTATATATATATTGTCAGTACCATTTAACCAAAAAAGATGTGACTTTAGATTTGTTCATAAAGGTAATAAAGCCACTAACACCCAAGAGGTTAGGTTACAGAGTGTGCAAGGATTAGGAACTGAAACATGCCTAATTAGTGGGAAGAGAAAATAGTAATAAAGCGTACAGTGGATAACGATTGGTATTACATTTAAATCTTTAGAGATTAATGTTGGATGTAATACATGGAGCCGGAAGGGAGTTCCTCAAGCGATAAGTGCACGCAAAGAAACTGTTAGCATAAAACTTACAGCTACATTTAACCAGTAAATCGATGAGATCTCGACACCAGTCTAGTACTGCGCATCAATTAAAGAAAGTCTAGGTACCATTACGAAGAGCTCATCTGAGGAATTACCATGAAAGTATTTATAGAAACGATCAGAGAGTCAACATTTAGGTGATGGCAAATTGGCTTAAGCCGAGACGCCATATCAGGACCAATAACATTACTGAATCTTCTTTGGATTTTATCAAAGAGTTTAAAGTCAATAGCAGGGTACCTGGCCATAATGTCAATAATGTTCTAAGCCTAGGTGAACTGTAGACTTATAGATATAAACGATAGGTTCTGGAGAGGAAAATCGTCTTGCACAACACTGTCTCCAACTTTCTTATCAGCTGACCCCGCAACAGATTCTATATATATTTTATATATAATTGAATCTATTATGTATATAATAGATTCAATTTCCTGGATGTTAGCATCAGCCATGCTGGTAGAAGGCTGTGACGGGTCTCCCAAATAATTAATGAAGAATAGTTTAGTTTTGAAGGCGTTAAAATTAAAAAAAAAATCTTTTGGGGCAATTTTGCCATTTTGTTTTGTCGGACTGATCAGCCTCAGGGGTACAAGGTTGTGCCATCAGCGTAGATACCAATCTGAGAGATGATTCCATCTGGAAGGTCTATAATCAAAATTAAAGACAGAGCAAGACCAACGATGAAGCCCTAGCACAAATATGCATTTATACGAAAGGATCTAGAAGTTGTAGCACCGATTTTTACCCAAATATGTCATAATGTAACCAGAAAAGTCTTGTCTACCATACATTGAATACACAACTACACAAAATGACTGTTAAAGACAAAAGGACTTATAAATAAATCTAAATATCATGTGAGGAAGATTGCGTTCGAGCATCAGCCACACTGTCAACTCTTAGGTTTACGCATGCTGTGTCCCTGATATCAAGTAAATTTACCCATACATTTTCCAAGAGCATCTTAGATGTTGCACAAGGTCGAAAGAAGGAGGCGCCAGTGAGGATCGAACTCACTACGGATTCTCCTCCAGTTCCTATCCCACGAACGCAGGTGTTCCCCAAGGCTCCATCCTTGGCCCCACTCTATTCCTTATTTTCATCAACGACCTTCCTGACGCCATAGATTCCCAAGTTGGCATCTACGCGGACGACACTACAATTTACTCCTGCCTCAAAAACAAATCTAGTGTCGGTGACAAAACTAACCTGGCCGTGCGTCTTGAAATGGACCTCCAATCGGTTGTTAATTGGGGCAAGAATTGGCTGGTCAACGCCTCAAAAACTAAACTACTCTCTATTAATCACCATAGAGATCCTTTCCTTCCCCCATTAGAATGTCTGATAGTCAACATCTTGAGAGCAACTCCCTGCGTCTGCTCGGTCTCACGTTGACTGCTGACCTGAGATGGAACAAATACATTCAGTCAATTGCTTCTTCCATCGCGAGGAAAGTTGTCTATCTGTGCCGCGCCAGGAAATTTTTCTTCCCGGAATCGATACTTCAAATATACAAATCAACCATTCGCCTTTGCATGGAGTATTGCTGCCATATATGGTCTGGGGCACATTCTGTTTACCTCAGAGTTCTTGACAAGATCCAGAGACGGATATGTAATATAATTGGCCCTGATCTGGCATCTCGTCTACAGTCACATGTCTCTGTCTTTTCTACAAATACTTTCATGGTAATTGCTCTGATGAGCTGCTTTCACTGGTTCCCAGACTCCATGAATTCAAGCGCCCTACGAGGCTGGCATCCCGCTTCCACCCTTACACTGTAGAAACTTCTTACCTCGCACCTCTCGCCAGTGGAACACCCTTCCCAATTACTATTTCCCTGAGAGCTATAATCTGCAACTATTCAAATGTAATGTCAATCGACATCTCCAGTTATCTTGATCTACCTACTATCCCTCTCCTCATCCTTTCTTCTATCACTCCTGTCTGCTCTCGCTCCAAATCTTCTGCAACCCCCTGCATCCTAGTGGCTTCACGCCTTGCTCGGGGCGTAATGCTTTTAAAAAAAAATTTAAAAAAAAAAAAAAAACTACTAGTTATAATTTTTTCTAGCGAGACAAGCTATTACACCACAATTTTACCCATATATTATCTTAAAAACTTTATTTTTCTCGTATATATATATATATATATATATATATATATATATATATATATATATATATATATATATATATATATATATATATATATATATATATATATATATATATGTAGTCGTCAGCTTTATCTCGTTTGCAAAATTAAATTTCTTCTTTGATGATCGCTTAATTGATAATGGCGTCGATGACTAAGCTCGGCGGTAGCGTGCAGGTTTATGACTAGAAGCTCCCACTTTCACCAAAACTTGTTCTCATCATCCATTCCTTGTCGCCATTTGGTTTTGCAAGAGTTGGTTAGAGTTGAAAGAAAATCAGAAAAGATGAAATGCGTGAATTTGTTCCAGGTGGAACTCAAATAGCCAGAAAATGACCAACACAGGTGATATGACCTTTCTCTGCGGTACTTATTGAATGAGACATGCATAATCTAGTTATGAAACTGCAACGCGCTGCAGCTGCCTATGTTATAATTTCGAGTGGCGCCTACTGTAGCATGTCTATTATGCGTAGCCCTCTTCATCTATTTCTTCAACCGTTGTGATCTCTTGTAATCTGGCCATTGGCTATTTCCACAGTTGGGATCTTTGGGGTTGGTAGTGCTTAGTCTGATTCCTCGTCTTCGGCCTTGTTACGAAACGTGGCCCTATCAGGAGCTTAGAACTCCCGACATCATTGGAGTAGGCAAGCCATTTCGCCAGGACAAGAAGGGACCATCATAGGTACGCACATATAAAGTACCATATTATTGTTACATTAAAAACCAAACAATAAATGAGATAGTGATAAAAATATAACATTATCGTCAAATATATTTTTATTATTGTTGATTTAAAAAATATTTTAATGATAAATAATAGTGGCAGTAATTAATTATTCTAATCTGAATCAAAAACAAAAAAAAATAAACAAAAAATAACGTTATCATTTGAAAAGCTTTTTCTTCAAACTTAAAAATATGCTCACGTTCATAAAAAATGTTATATTACTAAACCCAATAAATAAGAAAAAGATAATTGAATAAAATTATCGCCAAATGTTGTTAAAATGTTTTAATGATAAACGATATGGAAAGAAATCGACGATACTAAACCAATTGCCAAAGAATACCGATACAGACAATGTATTAAATATTTTTAATATGATAAGGATGAGAAGAGGCACTGGGCAGTAATGGATGAGGAATCGGAGAGCCGAGTTCGAATTCCAGTCGAATCCATTACATTCACTTACGTGCTAATAGCTTGGGAAAGTATGAATCCTCTTATTGTCCCCCACAGAGCTATGGATTGCAATTTGTCTACCACAGAAAGAAATGGCAACCTACTGCGGGAAAAAATGCCTCATCACTCATGTATCGAAAGATACATGATCGCCTAAGCGTGTATCACGCATCGCACATAACTGACTAAATATGACATCTCTTAATGATAACGGACATTCTAAATAAAGTAAACCTACTAAAACGCATAAAAAATAAGACACTCGATGTATACCTCAAATTAAAAAATTAAACATGAATATATTTTAATAATTAAAGGTTATACATGAGTAATAATATAATAAATGTTATAATAAAATAAACCGAAAATATAAAAATAAATGAATAATTAGAAAAATCAAGACGTCATTTATAATATAACATCGCTTTTTAGCATATGGAAAAACACGTCCGTTTATTTTGATATCAGCATCTCTCGAAAATACATTATATATATATATATATATATATATATATATATATATATATATATATATATATATATATGTATATATAAACCTAAATGTTAGTATTGGAGGTTGCGGCATTCCGTTTTAAATTTTCTGGCGGAAAAAAATAATATAATGTGCAGTCAATAAAATCAAATTCAAACCATGTTCAAGTATAAAAAAATGAAATGGCGACAATTTAGCCATCGCACCCTATGTGAGTGTGTGCGTGTGTGTGTGTGTGTGTGTTTCGATTATATTACCGATACAATTTTCAAAATTACGTATAACCCTTCTCAGGCAAGGATGAAATTCCGCTCAAAATATTCGGTGTACATTAAGAAATAAAAATTCAAAAAATATAGTCCAAACTTTCGACTGTCTTAAGTCATCGTCATGATATGTAGTTACATTGGTGAGTTTCGAAGAAATAGAGAATGTTGTGACATAGGCAGAGACTGTTGTGACGTTGACAAAGTTTGACGTAATTTTTTATAGAAATTTGAGGATGCCGACTGTGAAGTTATAATTGCCATTAATTTTTTGATATTGCTACAATATTGCTACAATATATAACACGAATCTGTTTACTGATTGATTTTAATGGTATTTTAGCATTGTTTGGCATTATATAGCTGTGTAACGTTATTATTATACATATGTTAATTATTAATGTGTGTTTTCTATGGCACTACGGTCCTGTATAGGGCAGATAAATCTCCGTGACAGTGTGTTCTATGTACGACGTTTCTCCAAGTGTTCAAGTGTATTCATACACAACATCAGTTTGGTGTAGGAGATTGAAAGTTGTGGATATATTATTTTAAATAATTTTATGAATATGTTATAATATATAATGAAGCTGTTGTATTTATTTTAATCGATTATATATATATATATATATATATATATATATATATATATATATATATATATATATATTCGTCTCAAAACCGCGGGGTTGAATAAGAGACGACTTTTATTTTTCCTCGGTTGAAATAAGCTTATTTCCCATATGAGGTGATTTGGACTCTATTATATATATATATATATATATATATATATATATATATATATATATATATATATATATATAAAAATTACAATTTTTTAACATTTTATTGTTATACGTTATTTATATATCCACAAATATTTAAGTAAATGCACTGTTTATAATAAACAGTAATAACAACATTTAGCGGCCTGAACCTCCGAGAAAGTTCATAGTAAATATCTCCTCCGACAGGAATCAAACCTGTATCCTACACGGAATCTTCATGTAGCCTGACGTGCTATACCAGTTTAACAACAAAGGAGCGTTTGGTTAGCAAGGTCGATTTTACTGTTTTTAAACTACAAACTTCCCATGATCTCCCTCGTATGTCCATATCTCTTCGAAGCTTATCATTATATGTATATACTAGCATCTGGCCCGGCGTTGCCTGTGCTTGATTCAAAAATCGTACAACTCATACAGCAATTGCTATGACTTGACTTAAAATATTTTTTGCCCTTCCTTGCCTTTAAAGGAGTGCCCTTGCCGTGCTGATGTTGCTACATGCCTTACTTCTTTCCTCACACTGCGAATTTTTTCTAAGCTCTATACTAAACATTAAATCTGTTACGAAAAATGAACTAAGCAAAATGAACACAAAATGATCAGCTTTAAAAAAGGACTCGTAACTGGAAAAACCGAATGAAGAAAGAATGTTACAACTAATACTTTTTCGCACCCAACCCAGTTCTGCAGAATCAGAATCAACGTTGTGTTTAAGCAAGCGAATGAGCCAATTGGAGTAAAGTGCCATGCAGATTTAAATTTTTCCCACTTGTGATGAATGCAGCTATCGATTTTTTTTTTGCATACTATTATGCTAGTTAACATTCGTGTCAGTCAGCTGTTCAATCTCACGCTGACCAATAGAATCTTCCTGCCTATTCGTGGCAGCCAGCTATAGGCTCTCACTCTGGCCAGTACAAATTGGCCGCAAACTTCATGAAAACTGCCGTAGAAGCATGAAAAAATCGATTATTTCCACTATCGATGGGAGTTGGGAAATGCAAAGTCGGTCTTGGCCTTCTCGCTAACTTGGAGCATGTGCATGTAAATTTTGGTGCAAATCCGTTGAAAATTGCGGCCGTGCATTCTTTACACACTCACACACACACACATCCTATATATATATATATATATATATATATATATATATATATATATATATATATATATATATATATATATATTGGAGTGTATGAGTTCAGTTACATCGTAGCTATTTAAATTTTAAAAAAATTAATAAAATGGTATCATTCTATTACAAAAGATTAACACAATGTTGTCAAAATATGTATGGGAACTAAAAATGAAAACAACGATAGTAAAATTGTATGCAAAAGAGAAATCAAAACCAAGAAACAAATGTAATCTATGTTTGGAGGAGAAACGGAAAATAATAAAAATTAAAAATATGAAGAATCAGCGCATATTCTACGCTATGGGGACATCCGTAGTAGGCATAGCATAGGAATAAATACGATATGTGTGTCGATAATAAAAAAAAGACGACAACAGACAGTAAATCCTATAGCAGCAGTAGCAACAGCCATCAAATGATGAGAGGCAGTAGCAGCTGTTGCAGTATAATTTAGCAGACGGGTTAGGTTTAAGGCTCCAAATTGCCTACGCTTTAGTTTGTGAATTTTTTTACATAGTGGTTGTGAGTTCAATCATTGGGCCGGGCATTGGTATTTAGACTCAGTGCAAACGGGTGAGCCATAACTGAAAAGTCCTAAAAATAAGAAGTAGACGGTATCCCTAAATACGGGCAGTTGAATAAGAACAGTCTAACCCCATATGTTAAATAAAGGGTTCAGTTCAGAATCCCCTTTAGGTGATCTAAATCTATATACACCTGTAGAAGAATGGAGGTCAACAAAACCCAAAGGTTTTGATAACAACAACAACAAAGATAAGGATAATAGTCTAAATATAAATAGTGAAAAAAACGAGAAATATAAAAAAAAATAGACACCTATTTTGAAAAATCGCTGCGTGTGAAACAGTCTGTTAATCAGTAAATAAAAAAAAAATTAAAAAAAAACTTACATATATACAGAGAGCAGCATACACACGCACGGGTACACACACACATTTTTAAAATAATATTTGTATTTCAGATTGGTAAAATGTATTAGTAGTTAAATTCGTTCAATAATTTTTTTACTTAATGATTATATCATATAAATGTTGATTTGAAAAAGACAATTTAAAAAAAAAATATCATATGGACTCACTTACTTTTGCGCAGCACGACATACATTTTTCGAATTAATATAAGTAAACGTTTGTCACTTAACTGATTTATGTTACCTTCAGCATCCCGACTCCAGGGTCTCATAGGCAGATCTGTCCGTCTACTCTTCAGGGGTATCAGCAATTCATTGCTTATATATTTTCTTTTTTCTTTTTTATAAACTTATCGTTGGTGTAAGTTTTTTTCTGATTTGTTTGTGTCCGTGTGTGTGTTTGTGCGCGTGTGGCCATGCGCCTGCTGTGAGGATGTGCATTCACGCGAATGTGTCCGTCTGCGGGGATGCGCGTACGTATAGGGTGTCGTGATTATTTGTCCTTTTCTTCGCTTTTTTTAAATTTTTATTTTGATAAATAGAAGAAAAAGAAAAAAAGACGTAAGAAAAAGAAAAACAAAAAGACCGCCTACGAAACTCGGGATTCGGAATGCTGAATGAAACATCAATCAGCTAAGTGACAAACTTTTACCGATATTAATTCTTTTAATAATCTATCTTTGTTATCGAGCATTTTATTGCAACGACTACAAGCCTTGAATGAAATTTCTTTCAATATCGCTTTGACTGTCAGAATTTTGGACTTCATACTATCGTTGATATTGCTATTATATTTATATGTATGTATAAAGAGAGAACTATTATAAAAATATACTTTTTATTGAGAAAAGATTCTTATATTAGTAGAGTTGTTTGTTTTTTTTTTACAATGAGTTTCACATTGTGTTGAATAATAGTTTAGAGTTGCTTCTAACTCATAAAGCAATGTAGACACGTTGTCTTTCGTGTCAGGAAGCTGCTGATTATTGGAGGGAGAGAGCTACTCCAACTGCTAGTTAGAAGATGTAGACGTCAACGTTAATAAACTATCTAAGTTAAAATTCCCTGTGCTGAATTTTCTATCTTGAATCAAAGCAACTAGCGATCACCGGCAGAAGGAGAAGAAGGTAACCTTATTATCGAATGACGCTTCAAGACCACCCCACTAAGAGGCTACACAACGTTGTATTAATTGGCACAGTGACCACAACCTCCCATCGTCCAGGGTATGACGATAAACTAATCTGACAGCAAGGTCTTTGATCAGAAGGTTTTGTGTAGCGTGGAACCACCTCTTAATTGCTGGAGTTCCCAGGTTCACCCTGACCCGGGGTGGTAGCATCCGTTAAGGTCCGAACTATGGACAAATAGTTAAACCCCACCCCCTCAAAAAAGTGTTAAAATACTTTGTTTTAATACCAGCAATGCTTTCTTGGTAAAATTTTTACCAACAATATATTGAAAAAAAATATTATCAGCAATACATTTTTGAAAAAAAAAATATTACCAGAAAAACATTTTCGAAAAGAAAAATATTACCTGCAATACATTTTTAAAATTATTACCAACAATATTTTTGAAAAAAAAATATTACCAGCAATAAAAATCGTCTCGCCATTAAATAACCCATTGTGACTCATATGCCGTAAAACAAAACAAATCAAACCAATATATACTGAGATAGATAGATAGATAGATAGATAAAAAATATTACAACAAATAAAAACCGTGTCGTCATTAAATAACCCATTGAGGTTGATATGCCGTAAAACAAAACAAACCAACCCAATATATACTGAGATAGATAGATAGATAGATAGATAGATAGATAGATAGATAGATAGATAAAAAATATTGCCAGCAATAAAATTCGTGTCGGTATTAAATAACCCACTGATGTTAATATGTTTTAAAACAAAACAAACCAAACCAATATATACCGAGATAGATAGATAGATAGATAGATAAAAATATTACCAGCAATAAAAATCGTGTCGGCATTAAATAACCTACTGATGTTGATATGCTGTAAAATAAACCAAAGCAAACTAAGACCTCCCAGCACGAGAGGTCTATGCAACAGAAAGGTACAAACAGTTTATTAGGATATATGGTGAAAATAACGGTTGGATCTAGACTTGAATACGTAGGGATCAAGGTGGTTCTAAACAATGTGTATGCCATGGTGTGTTTTAGCCAACTTTGTTATGACTGGTGGTGCCAGGGAAAGTACTCCGTCTGGACATTTCCAATGGAAATAACGATAGAGCAGCAAGCGGCTTGTAGTTTTTCGTAATTCTATGATAGAATATGGTAAATTACTCACACAGAAAATGTCACCAATGCTATTAGAACATTACTTAAATATTGGCATCGTTTTGTCTTGTTGGTTTTTTTGTTTGTAAATAATTGAAAATGTTGATTTATTACTTATATGCAACATTTATACAGGGTGTCCATAAAGTTTGTGTGCACTTTAAAAAATTATAACTTTGTTTGTATTTGCGATAGAAATAATCTGTAAAAAATGTTATAAAGTTTAATGTACCTAGTTTTAAGTATAGTTATTAAATAATTCTTTACCACAAAATTTGCAACAATCTTTAGAGAAGTAAAAAGTAGATAAGTAAAAAATAAACATTTTCTTTTTCCCGCGTATTACCCATTGTATTGCTAATGATATAGGATATGTGGAAACTTAAAAATATTTCCTTAAAACCTTAAAACATTACTTCTTTCTAATCCTTTTTACAAAAATATTTCTATCGCAAATACAAGTAAAGTTACAATTTTTAAAAGTGCACACGAAATTTATGGACACCCTGTATATATATATATATATATATATATATATATATATATATATATATATATATATAACATGTAAAATATCTATATAACTCGAACAATTGTAAAATTGTGTAAATTTCTTAAAAAGTTTTTTTTGATAGCATTGGTAGATATTTAATACGCCGATTGAATTAATGGAAAATAATAACTGTAATGCCAATGGCTAATTATTCAGTATATTTTAGTGTAAAAAAATAAAGCATTTTTATTAGTATAGATAATTTCACACACTTTTCCGAAGAAAGTTTCTCTACCCCAGGATAAAAGCGAATTTCTCTGTTCCTGTTTAATAATCTAATAGGAATATATTAAGTTGTTTTTTTTTTCTGTTTGATGACGAATTCATATACCCTACAAAACGGCAACGGAATTGTTCCTTAATACCTGTTGACTTTAAATCAATAAATTATCAAATCAATTATTAAAAAACTCCGAGGCTTTAGGTTGTTTCAGTTACTTCATTGGTTGTGGCAAGTTATATACAATTCTCCGGTGTCGATGAATATTCAATTAGATTTCGCTCAGCTACCGTGTCACGTGCTTTTAATTTCAGTAACACAGCGAAATAATGTCGCGTTTGCACAAATATCTTGTAGTTTGTTTGGCAAAACATATGTCTATGTTTCACTTCTGGCATGGCTCACAGCAGACGTATTTACACATTTCGCAACGAGGCAAGATGAGAAAGCGAACAACTGTTATGATGCAAACGAAAAATAGAATATTCATTAAAAGTTTGATCCGCTATAGCTTAGAAATGCCCATAAATTGTACAATGAAACACAAACACAAAACTCAATATGTGTGTACATATATATATATATATATATATATATATATATATATATATATATATATATATATATATGCTCTACTTTTGTATCGAGCACTATTTTTTTTAAAATAATAACAAAAATACTAAAGAACTTTGGATTATTTACCTAACGAGTTCTTTCTTATTTTCTATATATTTTTCATATATATATATATATATATATATATATATATATATATATATATATATATATATATATAAATAAAAAGAAAGAACAGCAAGATATATAATCCGGTGTTCTTATAGATATTTTTATTTTTACAAAATAGTGCTCAATGTCAATTTACAGAGCATTAATATTATAAATTAATTGATTTAAAATGTATTTTTTTTGGCTACACAGTTCTAACCATGTTTCAAAAATGGAAGGTGGTTGAGGATGAAATGAAACTAATGTCTTTAATTTAATCACAAAATTAAATTCGTGGCTTTTAGCTTCCATTTTTGAAACATGGTTAGAACTGTGTAGCGAAAAAGCATATAATATACATATATATATATATATATTTGTTTCTTTTTTATTGTTATAATATATATATATATATATATATATATATATATAGATAGATAGATAGATAGATAGATATGGATTTATGTGTACATATGTATGTGTGTCTATGTGTGTGTGTATATATATGTATTTATGCATATATATGTATATGTGTGCGTGTGTGTGTGCGTGTGTGTGTTTGTGTATGTGAGTATATATATGTGCCCACTTATATTTATATACGCTCTATCACTAATAATTAGACATGTAACCCCTAAATATTGAATACCTTATATTTTCCATAAATAATTGTGTGTGTGTGTGTGTGTGTGTATAAAACTGTTGTCAGATGTTTCTCGTGTATATTTTTTTAAGTTAAGCAAGTACTGTCGAAGATCCATGTCTCCATCATCAGTCTGTGATATTTTTTTCTTTTAAAGTTAAAATTTGAAGACGAAATAATTGTTTGTAGACCAAAAGATGTTTTTTTTTTAAGAATGTGCTATTAATTGACGATTGTACAATCTCGGGACGTGCGAGTCGCAACGCTTAGCTTCAACATTTTAAGTGAGAATTTTTATATGAATTTTTGTAATATGGTAAATCCACGAATTCTTTTTTTTTTTCAAGTGTTTTTTAGCTTAGATGACATGAACAATGTATATAGTTCAATTAATATTGTGACATGTCTTAGTAGTTTTTTTCTCAGGAATTTCATATATATATATATATATATATATATATATATATATATATATATATATATATATATGTATATATATTGCATTTAGGCACCAGCCCCTCTTTTATACATGTTTTGTTAAAGATGACTGATGACAAATTACTGGCATTAAGATTTTATTTTATTTTTCTTGGGTTCGTGCAAATGTTTTCTTTTCTGGACATAAAGTGTGTGAAAACTGACCAAATGTTCTGCATATCCGAACGCTTAAAGCTGTAGTTTTAGCCATTATCAAAGATACTTTTATTTTAATTGTTTAACTAAATCTATGGGTTGTGTGTATGTATCTAGTGTTATAGGGATATTTTATTTCCCAAACACGGTTAGTACATTATGGCCGTTTTCATACATATTGTTACTTAGTGTTATTTTCTTTTTCTTTTTTTTTATTATTGGAGCTTCCTACAATTTTAATCTTTTTTTTTGCATGGATATGAGATTATTATGCTTCTAATTTTAACTTGTATGTTTCGGATGTAGTGTCGTAGGATTTTGTGTTTGTTTAAATGAGTTATACTGCAGATTTTTTCGTATAGGTGTAACGTAAGGTTTTTTATTTTATTTATTTTTAACGTTAGACGAAAATAAATACTGGACATCAATTCAAATACGGATATCCACTATAAACATTTGAAGTAAATAATTATGTCGGATTAGAAAATAAATCCATTAATTTATACATACATACATATATATATATATATATATATATATATATATATATATATATATATATATATATATATATATAAGTATGACAAATGGGAAACTGCTTCATTGAGTCTAGATTAAGCGTTTCGTTTTACTAGGATTAATTCAGATCAAATACGAATTATATGGGTGTGTATGTTTGCATGTATGAAATGATATACTTAAATAATAAATAGTTCATAATTTTTCCAATAGACTGACGTTTCTCAGGTGGAAAAAAAGAAATAGTGCGACTTTGTCAAAAAAAAAAAAAGCTATTAATATTTGTTCAGCATTTTTCTTTACAATTTTCTTTGTTTTGTTGAAATTTATTGATATATTCTCATAGGTTTTACGCATTGAATTTAAATTAAATCCTCATCCCATTTTCCGAATGACTTTTCTGAAATCTTTATCCATTTTTTTTTTTGTTGTTGTTTTTATAACGGGTTGAAAATAAAAGATTTATATATTTTGAAGTTTGTCCTTGTTTTATGCGTGTCGCAGTATGTGCATTAAATATGATACTGACACCAAATTATTTTAAAGTGCATTTTTATTACATCGGCATTTCTTAATATAAAATGAACTTATTATTTCAGACACACATACACACATTCACCGAAACGCGCACACACACACACACACACAAACACACAAACACATACAAACACACACAAACACATACAAACACACACAAACACAAACAAACAATTCTTTCTTTCTTCATCAGCCTATCAAGTGCGAAAAGCGTAATCTCGATTCAATGAAAACGGTTGTCATAATCTTCAAAATTCGTTTAGATTCTATATCCTATTTTACACACACACACACACATATATATATATATATATATATATATATATATATATATATATATATATATATATGATGGACGTCTAAGTGATACAAAAATATTTGCTAATCGCACGACAATAAAAAAAAAAATCGATGTTACAATCCCATACAAACTAATGAATCTATCAAAACATCGGCTGAAAATAAAGTTGATTTGTGCGAAAGAGGCCGGCGAAAGGATGACTAGCAAATCAAGTAATGTATCGAGACCAGCCTTTTCGTCGTTTTCATTCTGTCGCAATCAATTCTTTCCGACTGACGTCTGTAAACAGGCAAATATCTCATTTGTTACGAGCAAGCGTAAGAAAAGCGACCATTATCATAAAACGCTTCTTTACAGATTAAACGCCGCCTCGGGAGGACAGCTGAACAATTAAGATGATCGCATAAAAAAAAAGACGACTAAGTCGATGAAATAACAATCACTGTAGAGTAATTTGTCTTCTTCTTTTGTCGGTGTTTTCATTTTCGCTGTCTGGTTATAAAATTCGCATTCTCTTTACATGTCTAGACGATAGAATCGGTCAACAAATTCATTAACTTGAGAAAATTACAAGTAATGAAAGACTTGATAGTTCTACGAGTTTCGAGAAGAGATCATTAAATTATGTCGGATCTTTACAAAGTTTAACTTGCGGAGGTGTAGTGGTTTACCGCCGGCGTTAATATTTCTCCTGAAATTGGTGTAGTGTTGAAGATCACCATTTTTTCATTCATGAAATAAATATTTGCAGTTTTGGGAATTATATCAAATTCGTAAATTTTAGTGCAGAGACACTAAGATAAAGATTCACATCAGACGTTGGATAGTCACCCTTGTCAGATTTAATTGAAACAACTGCTTTAGATTCCTTTCATTCAGCATGCGGTCAGTTTTAGACCTACATGAGTGACAGGATGTAATCAATTTCTATTTTTTATCAGGTTAGGTGATTTGTAGGGGTGTGCAGTAATATGAATCTATTTTCGGGGTGTAAGATGAAATTTGTCCGGCCTTGAAAAATATTGTGTCATGCGTGATTGCATCAGATTTTTATCACGCCCAAACCCTATTGTCTCGACTGTCCATTAGTTGTCCTACGGCAATTGTTTGAGATAGACGTTACTCCAAGGAAGCGTACGGGAAGTGTAACGCTGTATGAACACACCGGCAAGCCTTACCAATGAGCAAATCAAAGTACTATCAACTGGCTCGGAAACTCTCCTGATTTAAATCCAGTCCAGAATCTGTGGTCAATCTGCAAGGAAAGACTTCGTGGAATGCACATATGAAGTACTAACATGTGCATTGGGTCATGTTTCATTAGAAAAATAGAAAAAAGTAAATAATAACGGAATTATTTGTTTACTTTTAATTCATTTGCGCAAAGGGCGTATATTAAGAGAGCTAGGATATTTTCTGCTGAATAAATCATGAACCCGGCCTAGGTGTTTTTGTCTTCGTAGAAAATCTATGCACCCGGTAAGATGACAGACACTTGTCTTCCTCTTATTTCTATCTTTATTTATTAACTTAATACGTTTTCTATCCACACGTAAGCTGTTTATTCACAATAAAAAAGTAGTATATATATATATATATATATATATATATATATATATATAAAAAAGAAATATGTTGTAGTGGTTCCAACGAGAGAAAAGTATGTATATTAAAAAGAAGAGGGGTGCCGCAAACGAAAGAAAGAAAATTCGGATTGCCAACACACAAACAGAATGTCTCATATCGAGAATATTCCACATTGAACATGAAGAAAAATTAATTATTTTTAATAATATGTAAAAATCTCCACTTTCACCTGAAGACGGTTGCGGGACCAGACCAGAAACACGTGTCGTGAAATTATGTAAAAAACAAAGTATAATATTTTTTCTCAATAAATCCACATTACAACCAAAAACGTTTGCGGCACCCTCTTCTTTTTAATATATATATATATATATATATATATATATATATATATATATATATATATATATATATATATATATATATATTCTTTCCGTGTGTAGATCAAGTTTTTCTAATTATCACGGAGTTATATGGTATCAGTCAGTTATGTGCCATGCATGATACATACTTAGGCGATCAATTATCTTTCTATACATGACTGTCGAGCCAAATTTTCCCTCGCAGTAGTTTGTCATTTTTTACTGCGATAGACCAGTTGCCATCGAAGGTTATAGAACCCGGTCTGTCCTGCTATTTCTTTATAGCTGGGAGAAGCAGGAGAAGATTCATACCTTTCCCAAGGTTAATAACAACTATGTGAATGTAATAGATTCGACTGGATTTCCGAACGCGACTCTCCGATTCCTCAATCCGAGCCTCTATCCATTAATCCACCGTAACTATGAGTCTGATAACAGGAAAATTAATTTTCCTATTTCAATGTCCATACAATGCCATTTTTCTTGCACGATTTTCTGTTTAATTTTGTTACATACTCTTAGATATGTAACTGAACAAGCTGATTTCTTGTTTGCATTTATTTGAACCTGTTCCTTGGCGGCGCTATGAATATTGAACTGCTTTTGCCTTCTGGTATTTCACCACTATCTTATAATTCGTTTATCACCTTCAACTACATAATTGTCTAAATTGGCCGGCATCTGTTCCTTGTTTCTCTTCGTTAGATTTTTGTATTACGATGTCTTCCATGTTTTCATATATAAGTTTTTCTCACCGTTTTCCTGATTGGGACTAAAAGATCAGCAAGCGAGAAATCAGAATTGCTATCGAAACTTCGTAATATTACCGAAGTTAAGCAACGCAGAGACTGATGAGTAGCGAGGTCGGTGATAGCTTATGAATACCAGGTGCTGTAATCTCGGAACTGCTAGTGGTGTCGCACGGAATTGATAATCATATATCTAAGTTCCAATTCAAGTTGGGTTCTTTATATTGACATACACGAAAATACCATTGGGAAGCGTATGATTCCATCTCTTTTTTCCCCTGCTATGGGTTAATTAGTAATACTTGTATCACTAAAACATTATTAACTCCAAACTCTTCTTAAGCCGCCTCCCGTGGTGTATCAAACGAATGTTTCATCACATTCATCAAATAAATTATCGGTAGATGTCGTTGCAAAAGCTGTATTCGATAAAATAACGTTAGATTTTGATTCTCTTTTTATTATTTTCCCAGCCACAGTTAGCTATTAGAGATAAGACGTTTCTCGTTTCCGTCTGACGGTCCTTTTGGTCTCCGGTGAACTTCATGTCGCAGTGAACATAACACAGAATATTTAAGAGCATAGAGTTCCATAAGAACAATTCATGACGTACAGATAAATATATAATAATTCTACCAAAACGATAATGGAGTCTTCACAAACATAACTCTCTCTCAAACTTTCATAATAACTTTGCACTCATGGACATATGAAAAAAAATATAACTGCACCTACACGCCTTCATTTATTCTTTTTGTAGACTTTTCATGTATTTTCCTAAGCGAAATATGAATTCTTCGTTTCATATCCTCTTTCATTGATAACACACCTCATTCATCATAACCGTTATAGCAGTAAGCTTCTACTTTTACTGACTCTCGAGTTTGTATTCAGTGAAAGGACGCTGCCATCAATAATTGAAAGAGTGAAGTAATGTGTTACGAAACATATATTACAGAAGAATTTTTTTAAGTGCAATATTTTATGGATCTTATCCGACAATAGCCCTGGTTTTCCGGTCAATGATTGCCGATTGTTTCTGTTGATTTCAATCTTGGGTAGGAATGACTGCAAAACACTTTTTCCTACTCCGTTTATAGGACAAAATGTATGCTGGGATTTTTTTTTTCATAGACAATAAAATATCCCAGTTCTCGGTTTGACCATAAGCAATTTTGATCTATCTTCCGAGCTTGCTTTTGTTTGTCGATGCCACTTCTTAGTTTCTGAACTTTTTGCCATAGTTACCTGGCCGTATTACAGTTAATTTCTTTGTGCATATATTATTGTCTTAGTTTAGTTTAGGTTTTTGTCCTTTATTGTCGCCAATTGCAAACTTTATCAGTTCTATTTGTTGGACAGTATTGTAACTTATTTTGCATTTGACTATAGCTGCTCAATTAGCAGTTTCCTTATAAGGAAGCTGCTAAAATTACAGTTATTTTTACCATGGGAATTACTACATAACAAAGACTTCTTGAGCAAATTCTAATGCATCCAATATCCTATCCAAAGATATGCATCAACAAAATATGAAAAACATTTTTTCTTCTCTTTTCGTAAATGTTTACCCAATACAGAGCTCAAGATGCAAGGCAGATGTTTACCGAATTAGGTTTTATTGCTATTGCACATTTCTAAGCGAATAGGCGACGCACAGAAATCTTGTTCGTGCCTACTTTCATTGACAAACATCTCTTCACATAGTTTTCTGACTTTTTTCCTTGGAGGTGAACGTACCATGCGAGCTATTTATGAACTTGTAGAATTGCTTATTTAAGTGGGTTTCAATTAATATACTTCGTAAAAGTGTTTAAGTGGGTTTTAATTAATATACATTGTAAAACTTGATTATTTTACAAAAAAAAAACATATTTTAAACGTGACCAGTAAAATAACTGGAATTTCGTCCCGGTAAAAATCATGTAGCAATATGGCATCTGATGGATGAATATATCTCCTTAGACATGTATTCCAGAAGACACAGTTCTTCCATATTTTCTTACTTGATTAATTGCTGAAGCTTAGACATTTTTGACTAACGAAAAACCCCAAAACGTTTCTTTAAACCCAGGGAAATCTGTCAGGAAATAAAGTTAAATTACTGGTAACATACTAATATGATTAAAACTGCAGATTATGAGGATAAGTAAAATAGATAACGGTTGAATTTAGACCAGGAGTTTAAGATTCTAGTGCTCAGGGAAGCACCCTCTCTGGTGCCTGTTACACACTCTAGACTTTCTTATATTCTCTGAACAATGTTGGGCTAACAGATTCATGGCTTACTAGATTTAACCAGTGAAAAATTCACTGTTTTATTATTTGAAATTTCTGATGAATGCAAATTCTTCAGTTAATGACAGAATAAGCACATTGTAATTTCTATGACAATAAATATCCGTAGAAATTCTCCTATTACACCGTTAAATATTTGAGCTAAACAACATTAACAAAATATTTGTAATAAAAATCATAAATAATTGCATCTTGATATTTGTATTAGATGAGATTCAATAAAACAGAATAAAAAATGTTTTTCATATTTTGGTTGATGCATATATTTGGATAGGATATTGGAACCATGAACGTATCCTAAAAAGTCTTTGTTTTATACTAATTCTCATGGTACTAATAATGATAATTTCTAGTAAACTGTGGATTGGGCAACTATGGTCAAATGCACAATAATTAACAATACTGTAATACTGTAGTAGGCAATAACAAAAAAAAAGAAAAGGACGAAATCAGAATATAAAGCAAGAAAACAATATATGCAAGGCGAATTATCATTAATAAGGCAAAGCAGCAGTAATATGGCAAACAGTTCAGAAACTTTTCATTCATAATTTCTTATATCTTAACATAACGATTACTGGTCATTACGTTAGGAAGTAAGCAGTTATAAATGAAAAGATTTGAAATTGACAGTGTTTTACAGTTTCACTGAAATAGACGTTAAACACTTCTATGTTCCTTTCATTCTTTCATTTCCTCAATGAAACCAATTAGGGTCTTCGATATCATTAGACTTCTCAGGCGATCAAAACTGAATATTCCTTTATATATGAGGTATAAAGGTTAAACACATCTATCTTTCTTTCTGAAACCAAGAAGTGTCTCTAGAAAGTATTTTTCCTATCAACACAATCAGAACGGAATAGTCTATTATTTATTAAGTATTCTCAATGAGTAACGGTCGTACGAACTAGCGAACGGAGGACTATAATAATAATAGTAATAATAATAATAATAATAATAATAATAATATATATATATATATATATATATATATATATAATGATATAATAATAGTAATAATATATATAAATATATTATAATTATAATGATATTTTTTTACTGAATCCAAGTATCGTTTCTGATGAGCATTTTTCTTTCTATGCAATCTACGCGGAATGTTCTATTACTCATGAAGTCTTCTCAGGGTGTAACTGTATTAGAAATATACTACTCCAATTGATCCGAATAAAAAAATCAAACTTATTTTCTATTATAAAAAATTTAAGACAGCCAACCTTATCCTCAAAAATAAAAAACACACCAACTAAGTCAAAGTTGCCAAGAACGAACATTATCTATGAGTTCAAATGCCCCTTAAGGAACTGCGTTCCTGATCAAACCGGACTCATAAATAATTACATCGGTTACACAACCACATGATTATCCAGACGTCTTACATTACATCTATCTGATCACAGCTCGATTAGAACCCATTTAAACACACACACACATTTACCACACTCCATTAGGAACATACTAGTAGAGAACACAAATATATTAACTGCATCCACTTGCAAAAGAAGACTAAAAATAATGGAAGCTTTAATAATAAAAAAGAAAAAGCCAACTATTAACAATATTAACTACGAACAAAGCCACAATGTGCTAACCGTATTCGGAAATTAAAAACATCCCTACCACACACTAAGACATGCACAGAACGCATGCACTCAATTAAGCTGAAAAATTGAATCATCCTTGATAATGGCTATATGTATCGCCGAAAGCGCTCGGAAATATAAAACAATTGGACAGTTCTTTGTCCAGAAAAGAAATCCCTTGTCAGAAAAGAAGAAAAATTAAATAAAATGCTTAACCGTAGTAACTTGTCTGTCGTTTTTAATAAATACATGCATATATATATATATATATATATATATATTACGATTATAATTATAATCCACGCATCAAAACTAGTCTATTGTATTTGCAGGGGTAACAGTCGACGAAACTAATGTAAGGATGGCCAATCACAATTATAATACGATTTTTCGGTTACTATCGGAATTTGCTATCGATATTCGCTTTAGAGTGAATACAATATAAAATAAATAAATCTCATTCCGTTTTCTAGCGTTTCACATAATAACTTGTAAAATATAAAAATTTAAACGAAAATAATGTGTTTGAAATGACTGAATCTGAAACGAGTGTGATCTTTTATTAAGAACAAATTAAGTTAAACAATTTTTTAAAGTCTGCTCTTCAAAATCTATTTACTGACTGAATATTGATTTGTGCTCTTCGACAATTAAAAAAGAAACTGGGCACAATTAATTGCTTTTTGAAACATCTACAGGCGATTTTAGAGGAACAGAATTGTTGCCCTAGTAATTCCGTCAACGATTCGAATAGCAATATTGGTAAACAAGTTTCATGTTTAACCCGCTTCATATTAAAAAAAAATCTCTTTAATAAACATGCACTGGGATTCGCTTCGAAAGAAGATATTATACCGTAACTTATGCAACTATTTTCTTAAAATTTCTAATATTCATGCAATATGAAGCTTTGGGGCCACTCAATCTATAGTGTTACTATTAAAATACACGGTTCCCAGTAAAAATGCCGTAAATTCAGATAGATGCGAGACAATCGTTGAAAACTGGTGACGACGGGTGTGACTCAAAATATTCAGGAAGAATTTCTGCACATTTAGTGAATTCCCGCATCGAATGTTCTTCTTCGAAAAGTACGATAACCTCACGCTCAAAATCAATGAGTTGTTTCGCCATACGAGAATAATGAAAGCTTTAAATGATGAATCACAAGATAGAGCAGCAATTAATCATAAAAGATCCAATCAGAGTTAAGTAATTACGCGAGAGTCGAATTCAAGAGCAAGAATATTCGATAAATTTATTCAAGGTTATCCAGGTTCAATTATTCCTGAAAGATAAAATAGTGATAATAAATTTGCTGCTTTTTCTACTGGGCGATCTATAGTATAGTCCTGGGTATGACGATAAACTGTATCCGTCAGTAAGGCCTCTGATCGAGAGATTGAAGTTCTGGAGGAATGTGGAATCATCCCTTAATTGTTATTGTCTTCTAGTCCACTATGGCCCGTGGTGGTAGCACCTGTTAGGATCCCAGCTATGGGCAAATAGTGAACCCCACAAACAAAAACAAACACCATGAAAGTATAAAAATACATTTTTATTGTAAAATTACGAACAATGCATATTTATAGCATAATGACTAAAATAGATATCTTCTGTAATTGAAGCATGTATACATAAGAAATGAGAATATAAATTAAAAAGTTCATAACATTAATGATGTTTATATATATATATATATATATATATATATATATATATATATATATATATATATATTATATTATTATTATAGTGGAACACACCTATTCTATAGTTAATAGACTCTCTCACCTATAGTAAGTAGGAGTAGCAGTCGCTGAGTCGCTTGAGTGTGTTGGTCAGTCAGTCGATGTTGGACGACTGTTAGTCGGATATTAAAGTATCAGCCACCCCAACTAGATTACTGCGTCATTACCTATTATATCAAGTTCTTAACGCTTTGTACGTCGAACCTATTTTAGGACCGACTTCGTACAAATACATGCCTCCACTGTGAAACCACTACATAACAATATAATATATATATATATATATATATATATATATATATATATATATATATATATATATGGTGTTAATCAAAATCAAACAAAAAAATAAAATGGTATTAATGAATGACCTGCTTGATATTAATGAATGACAAGGTGATACAAAGTGAGGATTAATTGAACAACAAGTAGAGAAAACGAATGATACTTGGCAGGATTAGAGTAAGATTCCTATTTTGACAGGAATGGCCAGCTGTAAAAAGCCCAAGAGCCACTCGTGTCACAGAGTAAAAGACACAGTTTATGGGTATATGAATGTAGTGATCGTGAATCATTCTCTTAGGTGTTGGTTTTACAACGCAGAAGTTCGTGGAGAGAAGCCGTTTCAGTTGACCTTACATTTCACCAATGTAATATCAAGAGAGGTAGGCTGGGTCACTAAAACGAATAAAACTTGACCAGGTTAAGATTTTAATGGTCATAGAAGTATCCTCATTTGAGTCAGTTCCACAAAACAACGGTTAGTTCCAGTGGAATTTATATATCACTCAAGGAACAGGGTAACTAAGAGTGTGGTACCCTATAATGGGCGTGGCATGGCTGGTTTTAGTCGTGAACGTTAGAACTGGTGGAACCAAGGAATGCAGTTCGTCTGGATTGTTTCCAAAGACATAGCGATAAAGTAGTGAGTGTCATTCGACGTTTCGTCTGTGGAAATGGTATTGTAGGTTGGAAAATAATAAAACACCATCAAAACCGCGTTTAGAAATTCTATCATGATTTGAATGTGAAGATTATGCAGCTTCTGCCCACCCATGGCAACAGTCGTCAATTTTCGGTCTGATATGGATCTTATAGTGCTATATGACAGCAGGAAGAATCAGAAACTTACAGGAATGTTACATGGAACTGACCATTTTTCCAGTCTACTTAGCGATGGATCATATGTACGATTTCCACTTGAGGTCTGGAAGAGACTACTACAGAGAAATGTTGCACATAATACGGCACAAACAATTTTATATTTTTTGTAGAGATTTGCCGCTCTTTTTTACTGGGCAACCTATGGTAGTTTCCTGGGTTTGACTATAATCTGTATCCGGCAGTAAATATCGTGAGATTGGGGTTTTTGAGGAATGTGCAACAACCCTTACTTTCTGCTGTTCCCATGTCCACCCTGACTAGGAATTGTAGCACTTGTTAGTATCCCAGCAATGGGCAAATAGTGAGCTCTGCAAACACAAACAAAATTATGAAAGTATAAAAATGCATTTTTATAGTAAAATTATCATCAATGCATATTTATAGCACTGGTTCCCAGACTCCATGAATTCAAGCGCCCTACGAAGTTAGCATCGCGCTCCCTCCCTTACACTATAGAAATTTTTAAATGTAGCCGTCTCTTCTACTCCAATAGCTACATACCTCGCACCTCTCGCCAGTGGAACACCCTTCCCAATTACTGTTTCCCTGAGAGCTATAATCTCCAACTATTCAAATGTAATTTCAATCGACATCTCCAGTTACCTTGATCTATCCACTATCCTTCTCCTCATCCTTTCTTCTATCACTCCTATCTGCTCTTGCTCCAAATCTTCTGCAACCCCCTGCATCCTAGTGGCTTCACGCCTTGCTTGGGGCGTAATGCTTAAAAAACCCCCAAAAAAAAAAAAAAAAAAAAGAAAAACAATGACCAAAAATAGATAGCTCCTGTAGTTGAAGGCATGGAATTACCTTCAAAATATATTTAGTTGAAAACATAAAATTGTGCTAAAAATATTGAGATTCCGTTATCATTAAATAACTCATATATGGCCATATATATTCGACATTCATAAACACACATGCACACATATATATATATATATATATATATATATATATATATATATATATATATATATATATAATTAATAAAAAAAAATTTGTCATCTGTCAGTCTCAAACTCCCTAAAAATTCCGTGAGATATTAAATCCCTGCATACAGGAAAAATTCATAATTTAAATAAAAAAATTCTGGCCAACTGCTAAATGAAATGAATGAAGTTATTTTCAAGTGCTGACTAAAAAAAATCAAATTACCCTAAAAAAACTTTGACTTTGATGAAAATTCACCTGTGATTTTGTTTCCTATTGTATATGGGTTGAAGCATATTCGCGTACATGTGTTCGTATGTATGTTTTCATATATGTGTATTTTTGCGTGCTTGTCACCTAGAAACACACACACACACACACGTGTGTGTGTGTGTGCATATTGTTTTCAGTGCATGATGGTGCATCAACTCAGGTTGCGAATTCAGAGTTGTCTTTTTCCCAGGTTGTTTTGTATCCTGCCTTTGTGCGTATTTGGGCAGGAAGAACCCCAACAAGTTTTGTTAGATTTAACCGTCAGTATTTCTTGACGTATGCTTTTATTGTACTTTTCTAATTTTGTTGTATTTTTATTTTAGTGTATTTTATAGTTTTTTTCTAATTTTATTGTATTTTTCTAATTTTATTTCATTTTTATGTTATTGTATATTATTGCATTTTTCTAATTCTATGGTATTTTTAATTTATTGTATTTTATTGTATTTTTTTTTTTTTACATTCAAGGTGTTCTAAATCGGGATCAAAATTGTACATACACTTTCTAAAATTTCATATTGTTTCTTGCCTTGTTCAACTAATATCGACTGCTTAAAGGATTCTCAAGACCCGATTGATTTCATTATTGCAAAAAAGATGTTTGTTAATTAAACCTGGAATTTCTTTTTGTTTTGTTCAGAACGGCGGGATTGGAGTGGGAATCTGTTTATTGTTATGTCACCGAGTAAAGCTGTTAAACAGAAACATTCATCATTCCTTCCTCCGGATGTAGTCAAAGGATCAATAGATAGCTGCGCAACTAAAATGTTTGATCCATATAAATGGAAAAATATATGTATCGATATGTTATATTTTATCATAAAGAAGTGATTATACAAAGAATTAATAAGTAATGATAAGGTAATTAATAACGAAATCACTTCGCTAATAAGAGTTAATAAGATAGTTGTAGAAAAATCACGTGGTAGAGATAAACACTCAGTTGTGTAGCAAGCTAAGTGAATAATCATCTAACCTTTAGAAAGAGAGCTATTTATGTTGCCATGGAGCATCTCATTGAGCTAAAGGGGGATAGTCCATTGCTTGGGCTGTGATTGGCTGCTGGTACCTGAGTGGAGGTATTTCTATATAAATACCAGCTTGATTCAGCTGTTAGTTTGCAGGGTTTGTATTAAGTTACAACCTGCTTTATTTTTGTCTGCCAGCTGGACGCTAGCTGGGACCTTTACACCGGTAAGTGCTGTTTATTATTGTTATTCTACAATAGTAAATTACTATTAATTCCTTGAATAACGTGATCTTTATAGTTGAGTTGTTGTTAGATGGAATAAATGATTGTGGACCTATTACTTTCTACCATTTCAAATTGTCATCTGTATCTCTGTTTACAGGTAAACTCCAAGACGGAATAAATGTAATGAAGACCGAAAGAATTTTAAAAAAAATGTACTATTTATTGACAGTTATATTATTTTGTAACGTGCTATGCTGCAAAGCTAGAGTCTTTGTTTAAATGATTCAAGTCGAATTCGTTTTAATTTACATATTAAATATTCTGTGAGCATTTCATAATACCATCTCCTGTGGGAAAATATATTTCGTAATATAAAAATGATATTTTTTTCTTAATATTTTCATAATATAATAATTTTTCATTTTTTTCATAATATAATATTTTCTTTCATTTTTTCATAATATAATTTTTTTTTTTTTTTTTCATAATATAATAATTTTAATTTCTTCATTTTTTCATAATATAATAATTTTAATTTTTCATTTTTTTCATAATATAATAATTTTTTATTTTTTTCATAATATAATATTTTTTCATTTTTTCATAATATAATAATTTTTTTTTTCATCATAATATAATAATTTTTCATTATTTTCATAATATGATAATTTTTCATTTTTTTATAATATAATAATTTTTCATTATTTGCATAATATAATCATTTTTATTTTTTTTAATATATAATAAATTTTCATTTTTTTTCATAATAGAATATTTTTTCATTTTTTCATAATATAATAATTTTAATTTTAATTTCTTCATTTTTTCATAATATAATATTTTTCATTTTTTTTATAATATAATAATTTTTCATTTTTTTCAAAATATAATAATTTTTCATTTTTTAGTTTTTAAAGTTGTAAATAGTCTGTCATTTTAATCACTCTATTGTAAATTTTATTAATAGTAGTTTAGAAAAGAAAAGAAAATAAGAATAAAAATGATTAAAAAAAATAATTTTCACAAATAAGTTATTTTATAGAAGTTAAAAGGGGAGGTTTTTCTTCTATTCTTCCAAAAAAACACCCTATCTTGGCCGCATGTCGGAAGATCACTACAACCATGCATACCTAATTTATAACTTCGAATAGCCCAAGTGAAGTCTTGAATGGTTGTTGTCTTATGGGGCAACTTATATAATTCACGTCCTAAAGCTAGTGGCAAATTTTGTTCTGGGTGCGGGCCGAATACTGATCATATTCGGTCAGGTCACCCATCGAAGAAGTCTGTTGTTTATTTAGACCCGAAACTTCTAGTGACATGGGAGCAACAACATTGACAACGCATCTAGATTTGGCATTTAGAGGTGTATTTTAATAATTGCTCTAGTAGATGTTTAAATATATTCTCTAAATTATTCTATGCATTAGTAAATGTCCAAATATATTGTATAAATTATTCTATGCTCTAGTAAATGTCCAAATATATTGTCTAAATTATTCTATGCTCTAGTAAATGTCCAAATATATTGTCTAAATTAGTCTATGATATAGTAGATGTTTAAATATATTTATTAGATAATCTTAATGTGTAAATGACTTTGATCTAAACTTAATTCCCAAACGCATCGATGTCGCTATGCTTAGTGTCGATGCACAGGAAGCCAATACAAGCCCTGATATTTACTCACGGGTGGGTGGGATTTTACTGAATGGGATTGTTTTTTAGACGTAAGAATATGAAGTAAGAAATGTTGATTATTCACATCAATTAAGGTAAAAATCAAGCAATCATTTATAGTGCGAAAACTGCAAGAAGATCTTGTAGAATCCTGCCTTATCTGCAAGGGTTTTCAAAAAATTAAATTTTGCCATATTCACGGTCTGATCCTTCTGGAATTGTTGTTATCTATAGATATAGTTATCGTAATTTTTGAGAACAGACCACCTCACTGGGATAGAGTGAGGCGTATATAGGAGGGACTCTTTCTCTCATTTTACTTAAACGCTCCAGGTCAAAAGGCAGAGAGTTCAACCGATCAGCCGGTAAGCCGGTCGTCCGACTTCAGACTGAACTTGGGACTTAATCTCAACTCAGACTTGGAATGTAACTCGTTTATATGATCCATCATTTACGACACACCAAAATGATCAGTTCCCTGTTCTTTACACTTCCTGACATTTTCTACTTTTACAAGACGCAGTTCAGACCCAGAAATAGCGTAACGTAGCTATATATTGACAGGAGCTGCTCAGACTTCACTTTCCACCCTCGACAGAGTCCAAAAGCGTCTCTGCGTCCTTGTGGGTGACAAATTACTTTCCATTCTACAAACATTTTCTCACAGGCGAAACGTCGCAAGCCACTCACTGCCCTGTCACTACTTCAATGGAAAGTGCACAAAAGAAAACTTAGTTCCACCATTTGTAAACTTCACGGCTAACACCCGCGATGCTACGCACATTGTACCATGAACAGGGTGAACACGCGGCGCTCGTAGCATCCTTGCTTGGAGTAAGATGGGGATTGGTGAGGACATATGTTAATATGTTAGCTAGCTATACATTTCCACGTAGCGGGCTTGAAGACTAACGGAACTTAGACGGGTGAGGCGTCCATGCTCTCGCCATTACGCCTCCACATCCTGCTGCCGTACTGATAATCCATGCGGGATTTTTAGTCTTACATTGAAACTATTATTTCACAATATTTATTATAAATAATTTCCATAATTTTTTGTATGCACTCCATTGTAAACTAATGAAAATGTGTATAGGCCACACTACAACATGTTTGACACGCACACTAACTCTATACCTGGCAATAGCTCAATTAGATCTCATTTAAATATTCATGGAGACCTATCGGATACTATTCGTAACATACTTGTCGACAACACTAATATAATAGCATCATCTAGATGCAAAAGAGGGTAAAAATAATGGAAGCCTTATTAATAAAGACAAATATACCAACACTTAATAATATTAACTTTAAACATGGACATAATATCTTGACCGTGTTTTGAAACAAAAAAGATGAAAACATTTTATAAAACAATTTTAATTTCTAATTTTAACATTTAAAATGTAATCCTTGAAAATGGCTAAATGTATAGCCGAAAGCGCTCGGATAAAAACAACATTCGGAGAGTTTTTATATAATTTATCATCCGAAAAGTAGAAAAAAAATATTAGATCGCATGAGAAATTGTATAAAAAAATAAATAAAAGCCTGTCGTTTTGAAGAAAATGTGCATGAAAGAAGGATTGCTACCTAAATACATATATATATATATATATATATATATATATATATATATATATATATATATATATAATAGCTGGTCACTCGTATTCGAGGAGACTTGTCTACTAGGGCGGCTAGACAATCCCTAATTCAGACGCCTGCTCAGGCACATTTTCTTATATTCACGAATCACAGAGCCTACCTATGGTTTATGCTGCAACAATGCTGAGCAGACCTTAGTTACAGTTTCTGGGAGAGAACGTGTTATCTAGCGTGATTACCAATTTGAACAAGGTCAGCACGCTCAAGCAAATCGATTCGAACCCGTGTCTGTTAATCAGAAAGCGAACGTAATATATATATATATATATATATATATATATATATATATATATATATATATATACTTGAATACATTTAACAAAAGCAACAATCTAAATGGATATGTAATTCGAGGAGAAAAAATAATAACATAATTAGTAGAAAAGCTTATTGATTGATTCTAAGGCTTATACATTCTTTGCAGGTTATTTGAAACCAGAAAATATTTCTAGATTGTAAGATATATTCTTTATGCTAATAATGATTTACTGAAATAAGTCATACTAATTTACCGATAGCTGTGTCAGAAGAGATTGCTTCCTAGCTTTCACAATGTTATTTGCCTGGAAGTGAATATAACGATCCCAACAGGAATTAGAACTCGGCTAACAATTAACAATTTCGATTAATAACTTCGAGCCATTATCCATTACGTAAGCTGCATACCCTAGCTTACAGTACCTGGTGTTCCTAAGCAATGACTCATGTAGGTACTGACCATGCTCGAGGTTGCTTAACTTCGGTGATCGTGCGGCAAACATGATGTGGCTTTATCAATGAATACTGAATGCTTCTTTATGAGGAAATGGTTATCATTAATGTTGCTAAATCATAGGAATATAAAAGTGCATAATAATGTTTTACAAGCTTTCTTCCTTATTATTGTTCGGTGAGGTTAGTTCCCTGAGGTAGATAATCATCTTTGCATATTCAGGTGAAAGTTCACATGTCTAGAACAAACATTAAGGAATAGCACGAATAATATATGAAATGAAAACATTACTTTACTTTCGCTAAGTCTGGCACAAGGCTATAATAATATAAGAACCAAAATAAAAATTAGTATATCAATGACTTTACATTACATTTCATTTTCCCACATTGTTAATTTTTATTACCGTGTTGTAATATGTGAACTGAAAATATTTACTTTTATTTTTGCTAAGTCTGGCAGAGTTCATGTTCTTTTAATTTTGGTAGCGGTTTCAAAAGCATTTTGACCAAGACTGAACTCACGCAAAAAAAATAAACACGTCTTGAGAACTATATAGTATTTTAAGATAAAACTTGAATGAGGACACATTGTTAAAAATGAGTAACATATTTTTGAGCGAGTATTATAATAATATTTTAAAACACAATGAAAAGGTTTATTCTTAAATCGGACATTATGTTCTGAACATATTAATAATATTCATCGTTTCTTTTCTATCTGTTTACATTTCAATAAATATTTTCCTGGTTTTCAGTATATTTTCTTGACTATTACTTTTTAAATTTTTTCCCAGATTTTTTTTTTTACATTATTAAATCCAGAATGTTTTTTTCAAACCTTGCCAATATTTTCAATTACTTTTTTAAGTGCTATGTTTAACGTGTTGGAAATTTGAAACTCTTTGGTTCTTAAAGCGCCATAATTTTGAAATATGTTATTTCACTCCTGAGGTTTTATCTTTCATACGATTCATGATAATGCTAATGATACTATTAGAGGTTTCCTTATGAGGAAATATTTGCCATTCACTGGCTGAGCAACTATTACTGCTGTAAGTTGTAAGATATAAAATCTTCCTCTTAAAAATCTTTTTTAGGAAAACAGGTTTCTCAAGCCCAGTAGCTGTTAACTGTCTTTCCAGTAGGGAATGGAGTTTCTTTTTTAACCCTTCGAAGTGGTTTGGGATGTTAAAATCTATATTATGTCATATACTTTTGCTTTGAGTCATACGTGCTATCCATCTATTTGTTGCTGCTGTTGGTAATCCTCAAGTGATAATCTTTCTGTTATTTGATACAGTTCTTTGTTAATCTGTAACGCCAGTCGAATATGGCCAGAGACGGACGATTATTGCTTTATTCAAGCAAAGCTTTTTCGCCATTTTACTTAGGGAGAGGTTGTAAACAGTTTAGCTACTTCTGGACGAGTTTCGCTTCATGCAAGGCGTCCATATGAAAAAGGCTATTTAAGATTATGGAAAGATTTTCAGGTTGATATTTTGGCTTCGTAGTAATTTCCGGTTTAGGGCCAAACTACCTCGGGTACAATCAGTTCTATAATTTCTTTTTCGGCTATACTGACTTTGTTATATCTGATCTATACACCGATCTATCTGAAGTTTTTAGTATTTACTAATTCCACATCCTGAATGATTATGATTGATTCAGGGTAGGTGCCATCACTGGTCTTATTCCAATTTTAGATCATAGTTTCTGATCTTCTTTGCAACGGAATGTATTTTGGCTTAGGAAATCGTCAAGCGGCTTATAAAAATGGTAGTCAGAGTATTATGCGTGTAAGACGATTCTTATCCAGGCTCAGATTGGAATTTGTGTATATCTGAAAATAAAAATAAAAAAAATGGCCGTAAATATATAATTATATATACTTATTTACAATAAGATTAAGACTTATATGATTGTATAATATAATCTCACGACACTATATTTATGTCTATCATCACTGTAGATTTCTCTGCGGATTATGGGTTTTCAGGCTCAATAAGCTATGTGGTGTTGCTCGGCATCCCGTAGCAAGTAAGTTTTCTACAGTGTGAGACGGTAGAATTATAGCTAACTGGTTCAGATTGTTTCCGAATCCAAAATGGAAGACAGGGAAAAGATGGGGTCATGTGTACCTAAAAGATATTTGTTCGGAAGCGATCGTAACTACCTCCACGGGAATTCGATCTCGATACACCAAAAGAATTGTCACAATCGACAAACCCTACTTAACGTACGCATCCTTATGAATAAATTCATTTTAAATATTTCTAATAAAAGCATATGATGGCGATCTATATTAGATCTATACTCAGGTTTCAACTGAAGCTTATTTCAAAATCGACGCATTTTAGTTTTTGTTTTGGGTTTGCGGTTCTTCGCTGCTGTAGTCGGTTAAAGATATTCAAATAATACAGTTTGTCTTTCTCTTGGAATAACTTTAGCTTTTTTTAATTGTGGTAAGTTTCTTCTGTTTTTTCTTTAAGAAACTCACCCCCAAAAAAGCGGGGGTGCTACTAACATGCAAGAGGTTACAGAGGATAAAGAACATAGTAAAGAGGCATGTGTGAGGAAAGAATACAGAGAAGAAAGGCGAACAAGCTCACAGTGTCAGATGTCGATTGACATTACACTTGAATATTTGAAGATTATAGTCATCAGGGAAGCAAGTAAGCGGAAGGGAATTCTACAGACGGGAAGTGCAAGAGAAGAAGCTGTTTGAGTTGAAGAGACGGTTACATTTAACGGCTTTGACAGTGAAAGAAACTATAAGATTTATTTATTGCGAAATTATAAGATTTATTTATTCTGAAAGAAAGTATAAGATTTATTTATTATATTCCCTGTGGATATTATCTTACCTGCAAAAAATAAACCTTTTGTGGCGAAATTCAGTAAAACCTCCAGTTTAGTAATCTTGGTTTTACCTTTTGATTTTTTTTTCCCCTTAGAAAATTAATTTAACGTTTTCACTTAAAGTTAATTTCATATTTTTCTCTATGAAATCTGTATTAATAAGATAATACACAAATAATATACATTGTTTTTGCACGATCAGTATCTCATTTTCTTCGAGGCAAAAATGTATGTTTTTTTTTTTTATCACAGTTCTTTTACCATTATGCTACGTTGCAAACGGAAATGTTAATGAAAAAATATAAGATCTTGGCAGGAGAGTAATTCGATATTTTAATTGATTTACATGAATAACCTGTTAATTTAGACGTTCAAAGACCTTCTCAAGAAAGTTAATTTTATTAATGTTTTGTTATATTTATTTATACTTCCAAAGAATTTTTTCTTTTCCTCCTGTTTTTAAATATGAAATTTCTTTTTAAAATGGTCTTGTTAAATAATGTTATTTTGATATTTTGCTCTATGATATAGATATTCCTAAAAACAAATATATTATTTTTTCGTAGATCGTGTTTTCTGTCTAACAGGAATTTGAAAATGTATGAGGAATTTTAAAAAGATAAATAGAAAAATATATATAATTTCTGCACGACAAAATTAATGAGAACTCATTCATTGAGAAAGTTACTGTGCAAAATTAATTAAAATTAAATTTAATCCGATATATTTAGATATTTTTAAATTTGTGTATTTAGGCAGCAAATTCTCTTTTAGGTATGTCGGATTATTAAATTACAAACATTGTGTCTGCTTCTTTTTAGTATAATCAGTTCATATTCACGGATATTTTTCTGTATATTACAATCAAATGATGAATGAAATGTACTGTAACAGTGAAAATGACTTTTATTTCCCAAGTACATTCCATCTTTTTTTGAGAACATCATCACTTTGCGCGCTCGACTGTGGCATTTCAACATAAAAGAAATAAATCCAGAGGGGTGAATTTTTTCACGTTCTAATGAACGCTAAAGCATAAATGTCAGCCGTTGCCTTTAAACACAGAAAGAAAAAAAAATCAGTAATTGAGAGCTACACATAGTTTTTTCCTTACCAGTTGCACTCCTGATAATGATCTCAGAAATAGATGGAATGTACTTGGGAAATAAAAGTGATTTGCACTGTTACTGTACATATCTTGCATCATTTGATTGCAATAGTCGGAAAAATATCCGTTTATATAAATGGATTATATTAACAATAAAACGAAATAATGTTTATAATTTATTTAATCATACAAACCTAAATGATATCTTAAACTTGATGTACCAAACATTAAAACTATTCCTGCCCAAAACCAAGCACGTTTAACTCTTAGTTCCTTTAGGTATTTCGCAATTAATTGAATGATTTGTTTGCTCACAGGTTATCAACCCTTACAGTTTCTTGTAGGCGAGAAAATATTTAAAATTGTAAGAAAATTTTGTAAATAATAATGATTTTGTATCTGTCTAAATTACAAAATTTTGTAAATAATAATAATTTTTTATCTGTCTACATTTTTGAGATGAGGTATTATGTACACTATTTACATTATTCGGACTATTGTCCTCATTACAACGTTAGGTTTTTGTTGCCTAGCATATGTGCTGATTCCTTAAGTTTACGAATTTTCCAATGGTGTCCTTTGTCTATGATCTCAACCTGATCCCACAAAGGGCGGTAATCTCCCTTTTGTCTCTTGAGCCGACCAAGCATAGAAATCAATACAATATGCAAACCAGTAATAAGGAGTGTCAGAGAAAAGCAATAATAATAACAATAGTTGCAATATGAGCTCTGGTAAAAAAAATGCAATAATAACAGCCAAAAATTGCAATATGAGCTCTGGTAAGAAATTTTTACTGAAAACATTAGGTTTTTAATACCCAGAAATGCATACATCGATGTACTAAAGGACACAAGTCAGTGGGTAAAGGCGTTCGTTGGGTCCAGTGACAGGACCCAAAGAGTATGAGTTCAATACCTGGTTAAGACGGTGGAGAACTTGCATAGGGGTATTAACAGGAGATAACTGATAACTGACATACATTAGACATGGCACGTGGAACTAGAACAGTCTACCCCAGTAAGCGAAATAAAGGGTTAAGTTCGACATTCCAACCACATGAAGAAGGCCGGAGCGTACAACGACCGAAACGTTTAATAAATATAGCGACAAAGATGAGGACAATAGTCCAAATAATGTAAATAGTGGGAATAATGATTAACTGCAACATTTCCTACTAATTAGCCCATAGCTGGGGTGAGAATAGTTTGCTTTTACTTCCAAGGATGTATTTGTGCATATGAAGACCTCGGCTGGAATTGGAACTCGTCTTTTTGATGTACCATTCCGAGCCATTGCCCATTTCCCCACAAATATCTCCAAGCTTACTGCACGTGTTATCGCCAAGCGGTTAGCCACCTAGGTTCTGCCCAGGAACGATCTTGCTTAACTTCACTGACAGTACAGTAAAATTTGTATTTATGCCAGATTAACAATCGTTACATCATTACTAAGCATCAAAATAAATAAGTTAAAAAAGATACTTTAATGTCTATTTTATTTCAAGTCAACTTTTCTTTTCAAAATTTATAGTTACGCTGTGGATTTTGGTTCATTAAACTTAATAATTAATTCAGAGTTTTAAATGAATATAACATTTCGCACGCCCGTGTTTACAAGGTAGGAATTAATAGATCCGAAACTTCGCCAAATTATATATTAAATGTAATTAGGAAAAAGAAAATATACAAAGACAAAGCGGATTAAGTTATTGAGCCAAATTAATATACTTTTAATCTCTAATATTTTCACTGATTTTTTAAGAGAACTAGATCAGTGAATTATACTCTACCCAAACCAAAACAAACACCTCTGTTCCCAGTGGTACGTCAAGTTTTGAAACCTACCTGCATTCGATGTGAGATCTGAGATAAGAGTTGGTCTTCTTCTACACTCTTTATTTTTTTGTACGTCATAGTGTTTGTTCCATAATTCATAATTCCAATAATTATTTTTCGCATTAAAGCAATTTTGAGGTGGTTATTTCTAACACGTTTGGATAATGTAAGTGAAATATAATGTGTTTGTTTAACAAAATTTCAACATTATATGGATCACACATGTTACTGGTAATTCTTCCTTCCTCTTTGTCCTGTTTTCTATGTGACAGATATTAACAAAAATATTTATAAACAATTTATAAATAAAAAATAATTATTCAACTGTCAACATGTGATTATCGCCAGGTATGTCAAAATATCATTACAAGTAGTTTTCACTTTCCTCCCGGAATTTCTGAATTTTAAAGTATTCGAAATGTAGTAATGGGTTGCACTATAAGTTGGCCTCTTGTATAGAACGCCATCAGCAAATGAATGTAATTTAGTTTGCTTGATTTTTTAATCATAGAAATATTCTTCTTTACATGTCGTGACCCCTCACGATACAGGCGATTATGGCTCTCCACAGCACCCTGTCCTTTGTAGCACTATTTTTTGTTATTATTCCTGAGCTCAACCATGTTCAACCATGCATTTACTCACGCTCACTAAATATGTTATACGTTTTTCCTCTGTCTCCCTTGTCTTCATTCTGTCCATTATGTGTCCTATAAATTCCAACTGTCTCTTCCTGATGATAAATATAAATTTCCGTTTTCTTTCTATTTTCTCTAAAACTTCTTCGTTGCTCACATGAATCAGTCCATGTCATCCTCAGTATCCTTCTGCATAACGAGAATTTTGTTGCTTCAAATCTCTTTTTCATATATGGGGACATTGTCCAGTACTCACTGCCATGCGGTACGATAGATATAACGTATTATTTTAGCAATCTTTTCCATGTTTCTAGCTAACTTTTTCTATATTTTTAATACTCTGCTTAGCTTTTGGAAGGCATCTTTGGCTGTCCTGATGCACCTATGGATTTCAATGTCACACATTCCGTCCTCTATTAAACCATTTAAATTTCTGTACTTGTCTGATTTTGGTATCTATGATTTGAAAATTTTTAACAACCATGCATTCTGTCTTCTTGCAGTTGATGTTTAATCCTTCCTTATCGCTTTCTTTCACTATTTTCTGCTGGATTTTTTGTCGTTTTCTTTCCGTATCTGCTATCAACACTGTGTCGTCTGCACATCTTATGTTGTTAAGAGTGTGGTCGCAAATAATGAATTCTAGTAGCACTTGTAATTTTCCCAGACGCATGTCGCTGTAAATGTTGAATAAGTCTGGTGAGAAGACACCCTTTTCTTACACCCCTATCTATTTTTGTATATCTGCTGAATTCATTGTCAGGCGTTTTGCTACCAGTGTACGTTCAAAATTATTCTAATATCCTTCCCAAATAGACCAAGTTTTCTGAGCGGTCCTAACATATCTTTGTTGCTTACTTTATCGAACGCCTTTTCGTAATCTCTAAAGCAGAGGCACACGTTCTTCTGCATTTATATGGCGTCTGTCTGTTAAAATTCTAGGCATAAATGTCGTCTTTCTTTGTGCCATTGTCTTTGACGAACCCGCACTGTTCTTATCCTATTTCAGGTCTGATTATGTTGTACATTCCATTCAAGAAAATTCGGATGATAAAAGTATATCATAAACGTTTTATATCCTTAGAAACAAACAAGAGTGTTCAGCTACTATGTAATATCTCATCCGATATGGAGTTGAATGTTGGAAAAATTGCTCATAGGTAAAGAGGAGATAAGAGGCAACGTAGATGTCGTTCTACAGAGAAATGCCTAGAAAACCCTGGACAAAATGCGTGAGGAATGGGCTAGTTTTTAGGAAACTCATAATTCCAAATAAATGATAATTTCAATCGGAAGTTGAAATTTCTGGGAAATATTAACGAGGGAAGACGGCTTGGAGAAGTTGGCTCTTTCAAGATACACTGAATGCATCTTCGTTGGTAGATTGCTTGATTTTTACAACATATAAATCATTGTGGTATTTCACGTTAAATAATACATGATGAGGACTAAAACTTTGATACAATGAGGAAAGAACGCTTGGAGAATATGATCCTCACAGGATATTTTAATGATACAGTCAAAGGCGAAACTTATTAGTACACCTATCAACTTTGAATATTTTTATCTATTTCTCAGAATCTAATTCCCGTACGATACCAGGTTTTTATATATTAATAAGCAGAAAAATGATTATCAAATTCAATTTTAAGAATAATACGTTAAATACAACGAATCTGACAGGTGAATTATGCAAAATAGGAAAATACAACATTATTCGTAGAGTAGAAAGTATTGTTTTAAAATGATTGATTCGTGTAAATATAAGTAATTTACATAATTATTTTATCGGTGAAGCCTTCTAGACTATTTGTTCAATAGAATATTTGCGATAATTTCAGCAAAGAACATCAGGCTATGCATAGTGTCACTGATGTTATTCTTTTTTTGTGCTTATTACCATATAAAAAACTGGCATCACACGAACAATAGATACAGAGAAATGAATAAAAATATTCAAAATTGATGGATATATGAATATTTTCGTTGTTGACTGTTATTGAGGAAATCATCGCGTAACCTACCTAACGAGCTTGATAAAATTGTTGGAAGTACAGAGATTTGGAGTGATAGCAAACAGACAAATTATATTAACAGCTACAAAGGACGGGCTATCGTGGAGAACATTTTTCGGGAACTTCCTGGAAGAAGAAGTGACAAATCTATTAATTTGGATTATTATCAGAGTGATATTCTCCAAGAGCTGACGAGAATTCTTTGACATCTGAGAGACACTACATGTCAAGAGCTGATTATAGCCAATTAGGAAACCACACGAATGGAAAAGACATTCTGGAGACAAAATCTTCCCTAATCACTTTCGAAAAAAGAAAAGCACTCAGAGGTTGCAATATTGATAAATACTTATACACGTTGATTCTTTTGAATAATAGCAAATTCTTGCGTGTTAAAGCGTCTCTAAAGTGTTTAATATGCGTACAAAAGAATAATACGTTACCGTGTATTCTAGTTTTAATCGTTTCCTGTCTAAATCTCGATTTCATACCCAACGTAGACAGCTATTTCAGCTAGGGTACGTACATACATAAAAAATGATTGGCCACTCATATTGGTGGGTAGCCAATCTCTGAACGGTCGCCTGTACAGGCATATTTGTGTTTGTTCAACTGTCTCTCTTGTGGTTTATAATGCAAATATGCTGAGCGAAGAGAGCGTGTGTCGCAGTCGCCAATTAGCCGCTCCTTAGAAAGCCGACCTTGACCTTCACAAAATCTAGGTCAAAAAGCAACATGCGAGAAACCGGACGGCTAATCCAATATCGTTGATGCCAAACCATACCAAAATGCGCATCTGACTATGCAGTGCCATTCCAAACATCAGCAACCATAGACAGTAATTTATTATCTACGGTCTTCTACCCCCTCAGAGGTCCAAATATTTTGGCCACTTTTTTCGCCCAAATCAAACTGCTCGGCCCGGAGGACTGGATCAAAGTGTAGTACGCTGTATGGTTTTTGAAGATCAAAGTGTAGTATCTGTTCTTACCAGCTTGATATTTCAGTGGACTTACCGGACTTTTTCTTACGTGGATTATTCACTTGGATTATTTACCAAAACAGACTGACACAAGGCAAGTAAAAAAAGATCCGCCTGTCAAGAAAAAGAATATAGACCAGAGTTCACGGACATCAAATCGATAAGTTTTTTCCATTTTTATTTTCAAAAAAAAAAAAAAACTTTTTATTTTTCGTTTCTCTCTTGGTTTTTCTTATTCTCTTTTGTTGACTCGGCGTTTTTGATTCTTTCTCGTGTTTTATACCCCCTCCCGCTGTTTAATTTGCCGTTTTCCTTTTTTGTTGAAACTATTGTTGTCTTTGGTTTGCTCCCTTCGTTTTGTAATTTTTATTTTGTTCTTAAATAATTTTTGTACTGTATATATAAAAAAAAACAAACAAACATTTAATAGAAGTTTTTTAAGCCGTTAGACTGTGGTGGGTTTTTCCACCATGGTCGATAACAATATTCCTGAGACACCGGTTCCAGAACCGGTGTCGCCTAGCAAATCGGCCTGGTCGCAAAACAGGCCGACCCAGAAAGATGGCAGCTTTTATGCTAGTCAAAGAACAGTGTTTGAGGAAACATTCAAGGGAAATGAGTTCCTCACTATTAAAGAAGACTGTGGAACCTAGAACAATTTCCTGCTGACTTCGGACGTGAAAACGAGAAAGCTATTTGGAGTCAGCAGGAGAGCATGGAAGAAACACTAAAAGCACTACGCATACACCCGAGTGCTGGCGAGAAGAACTAACGCCTTATGGGACATTCTTCTCGCAACGGAACAAGAAGCCAGGGATTTGGCCGGGAAGACGTTGACGTCCAAGACCCTGAGACTTCAGACAGAGTACATGGGCACCCGCAGGACAAGGATTACCGTCCATGGGGTGCCCGTGGACATTTCCGAAGACAGGATGGGGGCCTTCTTCACCAAGTATGGAGAGGTGAATGAAGTGAAGGCCCCTCAAAGTAGGTCTGGAATTGAGACGGGGGATATGGGAGGTTATAACCTTAAATAGGACTGCATTTAGGGACGTCCCCAACACGTTGACCTGCCGAGATAGGAGGATGCTGGTTGTGGTGGAGGGCAGGAAGCCTTGGTGTTGGTCGTGGTGTGTCGGGCCACATGGCGAAGGAGTGCCCCAGTAAGAAGGGCACACAAGCTGCACCACAACCGGCAGCTGCAACAGCAAAAAAAGTTACTGCAAGTCAACCGGAGGAGGGGACGTCTAAATCGGAGGAAAGTGGAAGGAGGTGGTCAGAGCAAGAAGTCTCAAGAAAGTTTTACTCCACCCCACAAAAAAGAGATACCTCAGCCGGTAAAAGTGAAAGAGGTGCAGGCAACAAAGAAGGCCAGCAGCAGCAGCAGCAAAACAAAAACAACAACAACAGCAGCAGCAGCAGCCGAAACAACGGAAGCAACAGAGGCAGCCAAAAGAACAGCAGCAGCAGCAGCAACAACAACAACAACAACAGATGGAGGTGGACAGAAGGCCCCCACCTCGTGCTTCATCCCTGAAAAGGTGCAGGAGGAAGACGAAGACGACGAGGAGGAAAATAAAAAACAAAAAAGAGCCTAGCAGTAGTGGGGCGGAGGAAGGCATGGAGAGATCCAGGTCGCTCTCCGTCCCTGCTTCTCCAAGAAGATCGGTGGCTGCCATCAAACCTTCCCTCCCCATCCTGTGCTCCACCCCCCTATGCCCTCCACTTCCTCCTCCCTTGATGCTTCAATACCCTGCCCCAACATCTACCTCTTCCCTCCCCCACCCGTCCTGAGAGAAAAAAAAAAAAATGTTTGCAGGCCCCGAGTTATATATGCAAAGTCGACAGAAACGACTTTAAATGGGGCCTAACAAAGCAGAGGAAGGCCATCTTAGGAGGTCTGTACAAGATGGACGCAGTCGACGGAAAAAGTATAGAGGACCCCAATTGAACTTCCCACAGGCCCCGGGAGTGATAACCTGCGTGAGGGAGAAGGGGCGTATCTGAAGGTGTGGAACCACATCTCTTTGAGGCGAAGGAAGCCTGACATCCGTATAGTTGAAACGGACAATTCCACCCTTAACAAACTGAGAAACTTTTGTGCTGGGAGGGTCCCCTGTGTTGCTCCATCCCTCCTTATAGGGCGTTAAAGCTAACTTACCCCACGGACGTCGGCGGGATTGTCCTAGACGGTCGTATGACGACCGAATTAGAACCGGAAATCTGGGACAGGCCGTCGGGGTCCTTACCAACGCAGATTTCCGCCCGGTATGTGAGTAGGCTTTTTTGCATGTTTTCTTTTCTTTCTTTTTTGCAGGCCTAAACCATGTTCAGGAATATGGGCGCAGATTTGCGCAGGAAGAGGTCCGTCGAGGTGGCGATCGTTACATTCGTGAAGTCGAAACCCCGGAGGGGCGTACCCTTCGGGCCACTGACGACATGTGCGAGGCGTTTCGGCGGCATTTCGAGAGCCGCTTTTTGGTCTTCGTGAGGACGAGTTTCGCAGCTATTTGGCTGACTTCCTCGGCTTTCGCCGACTGAAGCGGCTAGCTGCGAGGGAGAGATTACCGAGGGCGAGGTCTACGCGGCTTTGAAGAAGGTCGGCAGAGGTAAGTCGCCCGGTCTGGATGGTCTGCCCTATGAAGTGTATATGCATATATTTGTCCCGATTTTGACGGTCGTGTTCAACAACTGGTTCCGGCAGGGTCCCTCCCCGACCGGTTCTCCAGGGGTGTGATCACGCTGTTGAAAAAGGGCAAGGTGTTGGGAGGAAACTAGACGACTACAGGCCCATAACTCTGCTAAACACAGAGTTAAAGATTTTTGGCCAAGATCCTGCAGGAGCGCTTGCAGTCAGTTGCCGAGTCTCTGTTGGGTCCCGAGCAGACCTGCGCTGTGAGGGGTCGAACAATTCAGAGCAACCTGCATTTGATCCGCACGATCATAGAGGGAGTAAAACGACGACGAAGCCGCGCTGATCAATTTGGATCAGTCCAAGGCATTTGATAGGGTTGACCATCGCTACCTGTTACTAGGCCGCCGGATTCGCACCCGACTTCTGCCGCTGGATTAGCCTCCTGTATCGCTCCCCAGTGCTGTGGTACAGGTGAACGGGAAGCTGTCGGGCGCTTTTGCGCTGTCTAGGTCGGTTCGTCAGGGTTGCCCGCTGTCGCCCCTAATTTACGCTTTGGCGTTGGAGCCTCTCCTTCGCCGGCTGAGGGACAGGGCGTGCAGTCCGGCCCTACGCGGAATCGCGTTCCTGGAGGAGCTCGAGCCAGGGTTTCTGCGTACGCCGATGACGTATCTGCTTTCCCTGTCGTCCCGCAGCGACATTGATGCGGTACTGAAGGCGCTTGATCGGTACGAAAAGGTGACAGGGCCAAGATTAACCGCGACAAGTCGTCCGGCTTGCGGTTAGGTGCCTGGAAGGGGGGCACGATCTTCCGGGGCCCTTCGGTTGACGGACGGTCCTGTCCGCATTCTCGGAGTGTGGTTTGGACCCGACCTCCAGCTGAAGAAGAATTGGTCTGAGGTACGAGCAAAGGTCAACGCCGCCGGTCAGACTTGGAGTCGACGGAGATTGTCCGTGAAGGGCAGGGCGGAGGTGTGTGCTACATACATTTTCCCTCTTGTCCTTTATCGATTGTCCGTACTTCCTCTCTGTGACGACCATAAGAAGCCGCTCGAGCGCTCGCTATCCTCCATCTTATGGAGGGGACGCGGAATCTGGTCGACAGAGAAGTCTGTGCACAACGTCCGTGTCATGGGGGTGCTGGGAATGCCACACCATACTGAGCCACAAACGTGCCTCGAGGTTGGCTTTCCTACGCCGCGCGTTGACATGTGGAGATCCGATTATTGAGGGGGATTGTGAGGGCCGCCTTCCTCGCCTTACCATCAGTCCCCCCAGCTCGCGGGTGGATCGCCGTCGTAAACCCCGGGTTCAATCGGTTTTCTTTCGCGAGTGTCGGTCGGCCTTGTTGGCTGTCCCTTGGTTCAGTGACCTTTCTCGGCCTAGGAAGGTCTTCTATCGTTTGTTAGTGGAGGGGGTCGCGAAGGATCCCCTACGTGAGGATCTCGACTTGTCGGAGGAGGAGTTTCGCTTTACTGGTCTTGGGCGCCAGCGGCGGATTATCTCAGTAACCCTGATTTTTCGCTTACCTGGCGATTGGCTCGGAATCGGCTGCCTCTCAATGACAAGGTCTTCATATGTGTCGCCCCCGTATTCTGGGGTGAAACGGATGGTGTTTCTCACGCTGCTAGCCACGGCTCGAATGGTGATTTGGACGACGCGACAGGAGGAAGTCTTGCGAGGCAACCGTCTTTCATCAGGATCTGGCCCGATTTTTTGAGCATCAGCTCAAGATGAAGATTAGAACTGATAGAAAACGATTGCATTCGACAGTCTTCAGCGAAAGGTGGGTGAAAGAGGCGAGCTTGGTTCGTTTGAACGGGGCTAGCCTTGATTTTCTTTTTAGGTCAAGTTTACGTCACATCGGGGTGGTTTCCTGTGAGGAGCCCTACCCCTGGTTAGGGTTAGACAAGCTTTGGTGTACCTAGTTAATGTGAGTAAATGTGCTTCCCCTGCCTGTTCCTGGCCACTTTTTTGGTTATGATCCAGTTTGAGATTCCCAACCTCCCCAGTTTGTTTTTGGTCCCCCTTTTATCTCGTCTGGGTCAGCGTTATATTCTCCCATGCCCGTATGATTTTTTTTTATCCGTTCCCCACACCCTTAGTGAGAGAGCTTCTTGATTTTGTCCCATGGGCAGAATACAGCGGCCTCTTTGTATTTGAGGGTTGGACGGGCCCTACTAACATCAGTTATGTTCAATTTGACTTATGTTTATATTTTCAGTTTATTATTGGGTTCATCTCCTCCCTCTCATCCCTCATCACGAGATTTTATATATATATACAATTATCATTAAATTTTTAATTGCATGGGGCGCGTTTTGTAGGTCCCCCCCTTGTGAGGATGTGGTATTATGGTGTAAGGAGGATTGTTTGGTGATGGATGAGTTCTTGTGGTGAATGGGCAAATTGTAATGAGTGAATGGGTCGTGAATCGGATTAGCTAGGTATAGGATAGTCAGTGAAGACCAGCCTCAACCCCCCCCTTTCAGGCCTTGTGCCACAATTGTATTTTTTTGTAGTACGCTGCGTTTGTGAACTTCCGGTGCTTTTTGTCGAGTGTTACTCTTCGGCGCGATCCCGTCTCCACGGTCGATCCGCCCTGGAAGGTGTAACACCTCTCTGACCTGCTTCGCCTAGTGATACACTCTGGCGCGATCCCGTTTCCGCGGTCGATCCGCCCTGTGGAGTCGTATCACTGTTCTGCCTTGGCCCTGTTTAGCGACTCCGTCTTCGCTATTCGGCCGAACCAGCTACGTTCGCCGACCAACCCTAAACTACCGGACCAGATCAACTATATTCGACCGAACCAGGACCAACCCTAAACTACCGGACCAGATCAACTATATTCGATCGAACCAGCTACGTTCGCCGACCAACCCTAAACTACCGGACCAGATCAACTATATTCGACCGAACTAGCTACGTTTGCCGATCAACCAGTCATACCGCACCCGACACCGTTGTAAACGTATTAATAAATTCGACGTTGTTGTTCATAAAAACCTTTGCCTTTGTCCCGTCATTGTCTTGGCTGTTCACATTTATCAACATAAAACCTTGCGGGGGCGACATCCTACTCGGCCCCGCAACACGTGTTTTCTAACGTAATCAATCGTCTTAACAAAGCCTGCACGCCCAAAACCCTCGGTAAGGATGATTTGTGACTTCTTGCAAGCACTACTAAATTTTCGTCTATCCAATCTCACTCACAGTGCTTGGGTCACTTTCCAAAGTTGTCGCCTACTCCAGACCGATGACACTAAGAAGTTAGATTCCTAACAAAATGACGATGCGTAGATTCGAACTGGCTCTCAAACTCAGAAAGCGGACGTGCCGATAACCTACATACATACATACATATATATATATATATATATATATATATATATATATATATATATATATATACCGGGTGTAGCAAAAATATTTTAGAAACTTTGGGGGCATATTCCTCAACTCCAAAACAACGACAAAAAATTTTATAAATATATGTCGGCAAATAATTTGTTTTTTTTCCTATTAAGTTTAAAGAAAGTTTGCGATAGATGGCGTTGTTTTGCCATAAGGCTATGTTGTATTAGTCTTTCGTGTACATTTGTGACTACTCTCTCTTCACCGTTTAATGTATGTAATAGTGAGTTAATTGAGAAGTTTTCCCTCTAACAATAGCAGTATATTTATATCGTGAGCAGGCAGATATGATTTTTACATCCGGCCACACGAATGGTAACGGACGCGAGGATGTACGGCTGTATCAGATTGCTTTTCTAGACAGAAGGCAGCCGAGTCATCGAACCGTGGCACCACAAACTATGTGTCGAGGAAGTCCGATATCTGTTTGTACATCTGATCACGTACATATGTTTATATGAATATTTTTCCTTGTTTTGTTGTCAGGAACCTGCCCACAAAATTTGTAAAATTATTTTTGATAAATATTTCATAATCTATATTTGGCAGCAACCTTTCTTTCAAACGGATTTCGATTAATATGCAACAAAAGTAAAATTTGATGAATTTTTTTTTTGTTTATTTTCGTTTCTTTTAATATTCTTACTTTTCAGCAGCCACAATAATGATTTAAATGTTTTATTTTTTTAAATAGAAAGACTTCAATCAACGCTACTGCTGTATAGAAATCAAGATAAACTACATCTGAAAAAGACGACCATGAAAAGAAATTAAAAACAGTCAACAACAAACACCATGGTATTGGCTAATGAAGTGGATGAAAAAGCGTTTGGGACAATAAACACTACGGAAAATTTTTATAACCATATCGACAGACCATAGATAATGTAAAGTATATATATATATATATATATATATATATATATATATATATATATATATTCGTGTGTGTCTGTACTGTACGTAATACGGAAAGGTGTACATGCCTACTTGCTTTCTCTGAAGACATGATACTTAATATCGTTTTGCATCAATCTAAATGTGCAAGGTATCACTTGCTAACGGCATTAATATTGGAAGAGCCATGTTTGTAATGGCCGCCAGACCTTATAGGCCACATTTTTGATTAGTATATTTGTCCACAGTATAAAACAACCAGACACGCTCTAAGCGACGTTCGACTTCTATAGCATATATTGAACGATGAAAGATAAAAATAGGTATACTCGACGCAAAGCGCCATTTCATTTTCTTTTATAGAAATAATCCTTCGTCAGTTCTGTACAAAGTGACGTGATTAAATGGTTTTTGCACTGATTTGCTTTACTGTTTAGGGCGCACTGGTTTCTCTAGACTTGGGTGAAATTTAAAACAAATAATGTTAAGTTAATTTTAAATGAATAACGTTAAGACGACTGATAGCTTTTCGTACATATGTGTTTGCCCGACCTGTCTGCATTAATAAAATTAATATGTAAAATCATGACGAGTGTCTGTACAAAAACACCCTCCTGTATCGGCAATAAAATATACTTCAGTATCTGCTCCAACAGATGTGGTAGACTTTATTGTTAGTGGTTTTTCGTCTTATATTTATTACTTGTATTAATTTTAACAGCATGATACTTTCTTTTGACTTTTATGCATATTAGTAAATATACAAAATATACGAGGTCTGATCAAAAAGTATCGGGTCAGTTGCTATAAGAAGAAAACTACAATACATATAACTTCAGCGTCTAATCTCCTTCGGAAGAGTCCGCTTTTGAAGCCACATACATAATTCAGCGATGGAAGCATTCTTGACGTTCATGGAATAGCAAGCAGCTTCCTCCTCATATTCGCCTGGATTTCTTCAAAGTTTGGTGTATGACAGCCATATCCTATTTTGGCTCTGAACTGACACTAATCATATTATAATAGCTTCTTTCAGGTCTGATACATTTGAGTATGAAATACGCAAAACATCGTTCTCCAATATGCGCCATATTGTAACAACCATAGGACTAATATCACTCCGTCTTCCATGACAGTTTACGAACCATCAGAAGAAACACAAGCCAAACTATGATAACAATCGGTTTCTAACAAAAGTGGAGATGTTTCCTGGGTGAAGTGGCACAAAATATATCGTTTTGGTACTTAACCACAGGCTAAACAGGGAAAGGCTTTTTGTATTTTCTCAAATATCTTTTTTCTCGCGGCCAAGCTGCTATAACGGGAGATAACTACGGATGACCGTACTATTCTCACATTTGCATTTCCCCCATTATGAGCATTATTATATCCGTAATATAGTAACACTGTAATGATTGAAAGGAAAAGGAATGAAAAGCATTCTTTGTATTCAGAGAGACTTTTATACCACTAAGACATACAGAAAATTAAATATGCACGCACGCACACACACACAGAGACACACACACACATATACATATATATATATATATATATATATATATATATATATATATATATATCCAACGAGGAGAGCATATATTTATAACTACAAAGATATATGATATATGTTCTCTGTTGTGGGATATATATATATATATATATATATATATATATATATATATGTGTGGTATATAATGTGTGTGTGTGTGTGTGTGTGTGTATGTGTGTGTGTGTTCGCAGACAGTACTGTTTAGCTGTATCACAGCTCCTCAGTGCGACTAGACATCCGAATACTTCAAGCCCGGATCGAAACCCAACCGATCAGTCAGATTTTCTACCACTGAGCTATCTTCCTTCGACAGAGAGAAACAACTAAATCTAGCGTATTGTTTTTACGAATGTAAACAAATGCTAATCAGCCGGAGTGCTCTAATTCATTTTACTGAAGAGCTTTGCATTAACGCATGTGGCTGTTGTTTATAGAATTATCGTATCACTCAACAGTGCACAATTGAAATATATATATATATATATATATATATATATATATATATATATATATATATGTGTGTGTGTGTGTGTGTGTGTCTGTGTCTGTGTCTGTGAGTGTAGATTTTAAAGAGAAGCGTATAAGTCTTACTTATAATATGGAGATACTTTTGCGTTTCCAGAGAAAGAATATTTTAGACTTCAGATTCAAACCGGCCGGATTCATCTACTATTTTCCCAAACTGAGGATTGCGACCAGGATTTTTTTCCATATGTGCGTAAGATATATTCCCAAAGAGAGACGGTGACATGTGCTTGTAAGCTCCTGGGAGAGACATATTTAACCATAAGCAGGGCGTCTTGGCCCTGGCTAAAAATAGCAACCATTCAGTTTGGCTGCTTTAAACAAACTGTGTCTGGTCACTTTAGTCCCTGTATGAACTGACGCCACTAAGTGGCCATCAGGCGACGTACTTTACCATCGCGACCAAATGAAGATAATCGTGCTTTTTTTTTATCCTAGTACATTTGTTTGGAAACATTTGAGAGCACCTTGAATGCGTGTACTTCAATTTTGTATAGTTTCCTTCACCTGAATTTTTTTTTTCACAATCTTTCTTCGCGTCCATTTCTCTTCAACCTCTTCTTTACGGTTCCAATGCTTCTCGTGCTACGATTAGAACTGGTTCATTCTAGAATTTGATTTGGGGATGTTGTTTGTTTCTCTTGAAATCTTTACTCCATCATTAAATACAATTCATCTGCAAACGTTCAACTTTTTTATCACGTCGCAGTTCTTCATACTAAACATTTCCAATGACAAATTGGTCACGTTATATATGAACCGCCATATTTAATTAAACCATAAACAGCAAAATAAATACATTCCTATAGCAAAATCATTAGCAATTTTTTTTTCATTTGAATGGTTAATAGACCTATTCTATCAGTAATTGATATATTTACAATCGCATTTATCCTGATTTTCAATAATTCTTTTTGGTTAAACAATTAATATTGAAATTTACAGTATTCCTAGCATTAATTTAGACCATCAGTAATTGTCGTAATAATTGCTGGCAATCTTTTGCTTTCAGTACTAAAATATAACGTTTTAAATGTGAATTCTTAAATTAGAGCAATATTAATTGTATCCACTCTTGAATGATAATTTGTTGAATCAAAACTATCAGCTAAAATCTGGGGAATGGATATATATTTCTAAATACGGTACAAGGCCAACGAATGAGGAACGGAGAATGCTGATTATCATTCTCCTAAATTTAGATTAGCTAAGCCAAGATGTGTACCTGTATTTTATAAATTATGCAAAATTGTTTGATAAAGTAACATAGTGCTGTTTGAACTACAAATAACCTTGAAATATTTTGGCAATATATGACAATGAACTAGAACTTATATTGGGTGCAAAACACCTGCATACGGATAGAAAATGAGTTCAGAAGATATACAAAAATATAAAGGCGTGCAAGACAAGGAGGTGTCTTCTCGCCAGACTTATTCAAACAATAATGTGAGGTGATTCTGAGAGAATTAGATTTTCTACCAGGATTCCTTATTGGAGGCCACAATCTTAACAACATAAGATATGCAGAGAACGGAGAGTTGATAGCAAATACAGAAAGGGAACTAGAAGTACTCCTTTACAAGAAAAGTGAGTGGAAAAGATTAAACATCAACCTAAAAAAATAAGGAATGCATAGTTGTTAGAAAAAAGAAACAGCGGGAAGTACAAATTAATATTGGAGACACAAAAATCAAATAAGCACAAAAATGTAAATATGTAGGAAGATTTTTTTTTTAAGTGAGGACGAAATGTGCGACACTGAAATACTTAGGCGCATTCCAAAAGCTAAGCAGAGTATTAAGAAAGAAGAAAATTAAACCAAAGAAAAGAGTACTGAACTGTTACGTAATATCTCCCCTCTATCTTCATGACAGTGAATGCTTTAAAAACTTGCCACAGATGAAAAGTAGATTCAGGCGACAATAATTGTGCTTCTACTGAGAATAACACGGGCCGAACATGTGAATGACATTTCTGAGAAAACGGAAACGAACAGGTAACTTATAATTACCACCAGCAAGATACAGTGAAATTACTACGGCAAATAATGAGAAAAGACGGCTCGGTAAATTTGATACTCAAGGCACCGATTGAATGCAAGAAGTACAAAGGGAAACAATGCATAGCCTCTTTAGTGAGGTTGGGTAATTAGATGGCGGATCAAGTTTTAGGAGAGATAACAAAAATACAGTTTATTATGAGTTATAAAGGACACATAATTTGGGAGGACCATGATCACCTACCACCTGAAGAGACACGGTAGACAGAAGATTCGCATTTGCTAACCTAATCAAACTTCTTATCATTTATTCGAATAATTCAACACAAAAATAATCAAAATGACGCATGTTCTCCATGAAAGTCTAATGTCGCATATTTACAAACAAGTGGGCAGTAGAAGAAAACATAGTTCGTATTTTTAAGCATATCACCTCAAGCTAGGCAGAAGTGCCATTAGGACGCAAGGGGTTACAGAGAATGAGAGCAAGAGTAAACAGGAATGTTTGGAGAAAGGATAAAGAGAGGGACAGGGATCAACATCAAGGCATCAGATGATGTCAATTGACATTACATTTAAATATTTGAAGATTATGCCTATCAGGGAAGCAATTGACATTCACATTACATCTGAATATTTGAAGATCAAGGAAGCAAATGAGAGGAAGGAGGTTGCACTGACGGAAAGTTCGAGATAAGAAGCTGTTGGAGAAGAAGAGGCGGATATATTTAGGCGTTTCGATAGTGAAAGGGTGGGGCCGAGATGCCAATCTAGTAGCACGATTAAATTCATGCAGCTTGGAAACAAGTAGCTCGTCAGAGAAGTTGACTTGAAAATACTTGTAGAAAAGACAGAAGGAAACAATGGCACGCCTATGAGAAACTGACTGTAAACAAGATGCCAGATCAGGACCAATCATATTGCATGTCCATCCCTGGATTTTAAATTAAAAAAAATGGATTTGTATGATAATGATACGAGTTCTGATCGCAAAGTATCGGGGCTGTTGCTATGGTAACGGAGGTAAATTACTCAGAGTAAAGCCGTTTGGCACAGACTGACCTTCAACTTTATCGCGCACTAAGTTGTAACATTCTCGCTCACTTCCGTTTTTATTGGAAGGAAGGTGTGAAGAGTGTGGTCGTCTAACTATATAACAGAGTTTCTATCAGTGATCATTTTATAACTAGCATATTCCCCATATTTTCCCATGTTCCTTGCGATTTTTCTCTTTCAAAAACCAAATCCCACTAGAGACGGACAATATTTCAAGACGTCGAGGAAATCCATGGGAGTACTGCCAGACAGCTGTCTCCTACTCCTGAAACTCAGTTTCAGGTTTACTTCAATCAGTGCAGTGTAAACGAAGCTGGATAAAAAGTGATGCTTCAGAAGAGGACTATTTCGAAGGAGATTAATGTCGAATTGATATGTGTTGTAGTTTTTTTTTATAGCACCTCTTCAAATACTTTTTGATCAGATGAGTGTGGCTTCAGAAGAATACTTGCAACATCCTTTTGGGTGTAGCGAGCAGCTGCCTCTTTGCATTGTCTTAGATTTCGAGGATTTTTTACCTTTCATGTGGGATTTGATTTGTAAAGAGGATAAATTCAAAGGTGGCCAGATCTGGAGAATGATTTGTTTTATAATCACTAGTTTCTTTCATATACTGTTATAATTGCTCTAAGCTTCCATCCTGTCAAGAACGCAAAAAAAAAAAACCCAGTTAATCAGAAAATACGAGAAACTATTGTTTCCAACATATTTTTAAAATAATAAAATAAAATAAAAACAAAATATTCCCCTAAATTCCAGAGAAATATGGCTTCTGTCACCTAACAAGTGAAAGGGGGGGGGAGAGAAGGGATTAATGAAAATGCGGGTGTAGGGTGATTAAAAAGACAAAAGAATCATCCTGAAGAATTGTTAAACGAAATAAATTTTTGTCCTTTTCTTTTCCTACTTTCTCTTCTTGTGACTGTTAATTGAGAATTTTTCTCAATTCCACTTACTGAGGTTTTTTTTTTCTCAATTTTCCATTGGGAATTCTGTCAATTATGCTTCTTCTACTAATATCAGCCATAGGTCATTGCAAACACAAAATATATCTACAAAGAATAAAATGATATTCTCTTAACTAGAATACGTAGAATCGAGGTTAGTAAATTCGCTGATTGCAACTGATTTTACAGCGTAAGTTATTATATCAAATATTAAGTGTGACGTCTTAAATCCACAAAGTTACTATATCAAATATTAATGGTTTTGTCTTAAAAACGTATTGTATTAAACATACAATGTTACTATATCAAATATTAAGTGTGTCATCTTAAATCGACAACGTTACTATATCAAATATTATGCGTGTCGTATTTAAATCGACAACGTTACTATATCGAATATTAAGCGTATTGTCTTAAATCCACAACGTTACTATATCAAATATTAAGTATGCCGTATTAAATCCACAACGTTACTATATCAAATATTAAGCGTTTCGTCTTAAACCTACAATGTTACTATATCGAATATTAAATGTGTCATCTTAAATCCACAATGTTAATATATCAAATATTAAACGTGTCGTCTAAAATCCAGAAGATTATCTCGGTATATAGGAAAATCTAGTGAAAAGAAATATGAAGTGTGTCTATTTTTTTTTAAATTATCATATCTCAACTTTTAAGATTCTGGAAATATTAAGACGATTTGTAACGATTCATGAAGAGTAGTTCTGGAAACACAATGTTATTTTTTGTTATCTCTGTTGCTCTTTTCTATTGTGAGGTTTTTATTATTAACTCTTCGCTCGTGACCATATCGTCGTGTCCGTAAGATTTACGCATGGAGTCACGGAACATTTCACTCGCAATTTGCTTCCCATAGCAATCTCATATCGCTCGAGTTAATGATTTATAATTTATGTTCCCCGCGCGCCAAATGAAGAAAAGAAAGAGTTCGTAAATCAAAATTAGCATTTGTTATTTCTGGCAAGAAGTTTTATCAATGATCACTGACGCATGGAAGAAAGTCATCTGGGTCTCTTCCAGCGGGCATGCTGCATTTAAATCACAACAGTTAAGGAGTTGACGTAACGGTTAAAGATCTAATTGTCTCTACGGTTTAGCTGGCCTTGCGTTACAGCCTATCGACCATATCCAGCTTTACTATCTTTATTAAAGGTTATATAAACCCGAAACAATAATAATGTTCTCATACAAGTCTTACTATTTAATCAGTAGCTTGAAGGAAAAGGTAGATTGGTTCCTTTTCTATGGTTTATCAACTATTTTCATATTATTTACAACCAGAAAATATATTTATATTGTGTGATGTTTTTTCAGATAATAATGGTTTAGTAATACGTATTACTAATTAACCCATAGATGGGGGAAAGAAGGTATTTGCACATAAGTGAATGTAACGAACCCGATTGGAATTCGAACTCGGCTCTCTGTTTTCTCATTTCTAGCTGTTATCTTTTATACAATTCAATCTTAGAGCATATGGAATCCACGTGCAGTCACCCATCTAGGTATTGACCAGGTTCGACGTTGCGTAACTTCGGTGAACGGATGAGAAGCGGTCATGTAATTTAATGTAGAATTAAGTTTATTTTTTATAAAGTAAATTATTGTACTGTTATATTGAAAAGATCACATGTGAATTCCTTAGAAAAATTAATAATTAAGAAACGAACCGACATATCTGACTCTACGGTCTTCTGCGTCTTCATCATCTTCTTCATCTTCACCATCTTCTTAAATTAAATCTTCATCGTTTCTACCTCTTTCTCTTCATCCTCTTCTTCTTTGTGATGTATTCTGTCACGTCAAAACAACGGTTCTTGTTTGCTTATCGAAGTTAAGCTTAGTCAGTATCTAAATGCGTGGCCACTTAGAAATACCGGGTGTTGTAAGTTTGGTTTGTTGGTTGTTTGTGTTTAGCGGTATATCAACATCTATGGGTTATTTAATGCCAAAATCTAAATATTTTATAAATAATTCTTATTATATTTTATGGAGATGATAATACAAGACTTACTAATTGACCATTACTGGGGAAGGGGGCATTGTGTGTATGTAAAAATAACGAAACAGTCTGGAATTACAACTAGGCACTCCAATTAACAAATCAGTGCCATTATCCATTACAATGACAGCATATCCAAGCTTACAGCATCTTTTATTCCTAAGCGGTCGCTCATATAGGTACTGACCAGGCTCGACGCTTCTTAACTTTGGTGATTGTACGGTAACAGTTTGTTTTTTCAACGTAATGTCAACGTAAGACACATGTAAGCTTTAATATACGTAATGATGTTACATCTCTACACAACTATCTATATGCACACAGGCTTGACTTTCACCCTGGTCGGGTTGAATCGGCTGCCTTCCGAGCAGGTACAGCATCATGGACCATCGCTGCCCACGCTATTCGATTCCTTTATGAGCGATGCCACAAGCTAATGGATAATGGCTCGTAATTGCACCTCTGATATCATAGGTCAAAAAAAAAAAAAAAAAGAAACACGAGACGGATTGCGAAATACAAAATGATTGTTTATCCGAGAGATTATCTGGTATAATAACAAATTATTACATAAATAAAATGTTCATATAGCATAAAAAATGGTATGCTTCCATCTACAATCTCTGGCTTAAAAAACAAGACAAAATGTAATCTCTAGCTATGGGTGACGACCGCTCGAGAAGGAAACTGAATTCAAAATAGGTTGATCGTTGAGGTGGCGACTCCACCCATTAAAATCGGCCTAGCTGTTAGAGTTTTTTTTGGGAGTACGTTCCAGATCTTTCGTGTAACTCATATATAGTATTGCTAAAGATGTTGGGAAACGTATCGCTTTCTTATAACGCCCCAGAAAATCCCTGACACCTCCCGCCATTCTCTATCTTTACATGAGCAAGAGCATAATCACATTCGGACATTGCTGCCACATTTAGCCTCGCGTTGGCAAATCCTAATTTTCCAGTTTTGATAGATTTCAAAATCGCTTTCGGTGTCTTGCAACCAATGAATTATTTTCTTTTCAACAACCCCTTTTCCCACAGCCGAAACGCTCTTAGCCACTCTCTATTTTATTGGTTTATTCGTAGCAAATTTTCAAACCAGCAACAAAGCTTAGTTTCACCAGTTCAGACCTTCACAGCTACACCCAACCTTGCCACTTACACAGTGTTGATTTTTAATCAACCCCTTCGTATTTGTTTGGTAAGAAAGAAGTTCCCATGAGACACATTTCCTAAGAGCTGTTTCGTTGTGCGACAGACTCCCAAGAAAATGCTTCCCTCAATAGTACGATCTTACACACTTCTAGTCTAAGTTTAACCATTATCTATCTTACATATAATAATTATATACATTTCTTACTTCCTCTCCTTGCGTTCTTAAAACAAAATTATTTGAGTCGTTCTCTACATTTTTGTTGGATGAAAAATAGCATAAATAAAAATCACTGTAACGCCTCGCAATAGTGGATATATACTCAGCAGTGAAGTGTAGAAGCATATATAAATTATGATTTCTTTTATTTTCAAGTTCAGATGGTAGGAAGAAAATGAACCACAGAGTCAGCTACGGTGCTTTTTATTCCATCACGCTGAAGCATGACCAAAATACATAAACCAAATTTAGAGCAAATAATAATATAACCTTAACCTATTGTTACAGCATGCGAAGTCAGGGCTAGAATGTCAGCGATTTGGTAGACTGCCTCGTGGGCGAGGCATTCTGACAGTGATGGATTGCCTTTGTCTGGGTTTTGAATATAAGCCCAACATGTCGCGAATTCAACAGAGGGTCACAAGAATTCAGAACGCAGCACTATATTGAAATTTGTTTAGCTTGGCTAGAATTTATGAGGCACATAAAAATGGAATTGATAAACACTCCTACGGTCTCGATAATTACAGTGGCAATGGATTTAAGACAACATAGAAAACTAGAGATTTAAGTGACAGAATATCACCTCCCAAACGAAGTGGACAAAATAACGGAGAACACCTCACTTGATGACTACCAACAGCAGCAAAAACTAAAATGGCTATCACACGTAATTCTAAGAGAAAATAATGTCAAAATCAAGATATTGATACATTATTTACATTGTTCGAACTATTGTCCTCATCTTTGTCGTCATATGTATTACAACGTTTCGGCTGCTGTACGCTCCGGACTTCTTCAGGTGATTAGAATATCGAACTGAACCCTTTATTTCGCTCACAGGGGTAAACTGCTCTAGTTCCACGTGCCATGTTTAATGAATGTCAGTTATCAGTTATCTCCTGTTAATTCCTTTCTCCAAGTTCTCCCTTATATATTTCTGAGATGAGGTATTATGTACACTATTGTCATCATCTTTGTCGCCATATTTATTGCAACGTTTTGGCCGTTGTAAGCTCCGGCCTTCTTCAGGTGGCTGGAATGTCGAACTGAACCCTTTATTTCGCTCACTGGGGTAGACTGTTCTAGTTCCACGTGCCATGTTTAATGGATGTCAGTTATCAGTTATCTATTAATTCCCCTCTCCAAGTTCTCCACTGCCTTAACAGGGTACTGAACTCAGACTCTTTGGGTCCTGTCACTCGATCTAATTAACGCCTTTATCCACTCTGCCATGTGTCCTTGACGACATCTGTGTATGAATATGACACAGATGAGGACAGTAGTCCGAATAATGTAAATAATGTTCATAATATCTCATCTCAGAAATATAGACAAATACTGAAAAGCCGAATCGTTTTAATAAATATGGCGACAAAGATGAGGAAAATAGTCCGAATAATGTAAATAGTGTACATAATAATCTCAGAAATATAGACAGATACAAAGGCCTCAGTAAAAATATGGCAACAAAGATGAGGACAATAGAATAATGTAAATAGTGTAATAATACCTCATCTCAGAAATATAGACGATACTGAAAGGCCGAAACGTTGTAAAATATGGCGACAAAGATGAGGACAATAGTCCGAATAATGTAAATAGTGTACATAATACGTCATCTCAGAAATATAAACAGATACTCAGAAATATGTAATAAATATGGCGACAAAGATGAGGAAATAGTCCGAATAATGTAAATAGTGTACATAATACCTCATCTCAGAAATATAAACAGATACTAAAGGCCGAAACGTTGTAATAAATATGGCGACAAAGATGAGGACAATAGTCCGAATAATGTAAATAGTGTACATAATACCTCATCTCAGAAATATAGACAGATACTGAAAGGCCGAAACGTTGTAATAAATATGGCGACAAAGATGAGGACAATAGTCCGAATAATGTAAATAGTGTACATAATACGTCATCTCAGAAATATAAACAGATACTGAAAGGCCGAAACCTTGTAATAAATATGGCAACAAAGATGATGACAATAGTCCGAATAATGTAAATAGTGTACATAATAAGTCATCTCAGAAATATAAACAGATACTGAAAGGCCGAAACCTTGTAATAAATATGGCGACAAAGATGATGACAATAGTCCGAATAATGTAAATAGTGTACATAATACCTCATCTCAGAAATATAGTCAAGATATTGATGTTCAAAACAACCTGAAACAAAAGGCAAGGAAAGTAACACAGAGTAATAATGAAAAGAACAATAAAGCTACTGGACATTAAAAAAAAAAAAACACTATTATCCTGACAAAATATATTTTATGGAAAAGATGTTATAAATTTCCTGCAACTGCCGTCCTGAATGCTCGCTCAATGAATCCGCTACCATTGGTGTACCAGATCCGTAATTAATTATCACGATCAGGGTTATGTGTCCCTTAACCCATTAGAATCGTAGGGGTACCAGATGTACAGCTGGTGCAGTAGAAGTGGTCTTACTTGAGCAGGATAATCTTACTGCATCCAACCATCTACAGCACAGTTTGAATTAAGACCTTCCATTTTTCTAGATTGGTTGCCACTCAAGGGTATAGAACCCAGTCCGTTCTGCTATTTAACCATAGCTGGGTGAATAATAGATTGATTCAAACCTTTCCCAAGAAAATCAATCTAAGCGAATATAATGAACTTGACTGGAATTCGAACTCAGCTCTCCGATTCTTCAATCTGTGTCACAATCCATTACACAAATAATCATCAACTTAATTTTAATTAACGGTAAATAAATTATTAACAATAATTAAATTATAAAAGATCCGTTTGTACTTGTCAAAATATTGTGTTGAGATTGCATCTCCATTTATTGCATTTAATTTTTTATACATATTCTATGCATGTGCTACCGTTGTTCATAGTCAAGCCATTTCTTCGTCTAATGAAAAATAATGAGAGAAATGCGAAAATTGTTGTACCAATTCTTGTCATGTATTTTCTTATTTTGAATATTTTTTCTTATTTTAATCATTTCATCCAACCTACAAACATCTCACTTGTTTGATCTGGAAAAAATTCAAAATGTCATACACGACGAAGAGTTCTAGAAATAGTTTTAAATAGTTTTATTCGCCAAGTTCAAACCCCTGTTAAATTCTGATCACAAATTATATAGAATTACTAGTGAACACATGAAAGAAAATGAAACTTACTCATGTTTTGTCGTTATAGCCATCCATATTTTAAATAATGGCTATTTGATTTACTGAGGTCTAACGAATAAACATTTGGCTTCTCTGGAGAAAATACTGCATTTGTTAATGCAACATATATGAAATTCCGTCACAATTACTTTACATTTTGTAAACCAATTGTAAAAACGAACGCATATTCCTAACTCAGATTCACGAGTCTATATGTATAGCTGGCCACTCATATTCGAGGATGCTCGTGTACTAGGGCGGCTAGCCAATCCCTATTGCAGACGCGGGCTCAGTCATATTTGTGTTTATTCAACTCCCATAGAACCCCCCCTCCCATGTGGTTTATACTGCAACTATACTGAGCAGACCTTATTTACAGTTTCTGGGAAAGAGCGTGTTATCTAGCGTGATCAGCAATTTGAACAAGGCCAGCACACTCAAGCCCTCGGCCACGATGACTTGTGACTTCGAGCTATCGAATTTCACTCACAAGGTATGGTTCTCAGGCACTTTCCAAAGGTGCCGTGATGAACTTGGCTGGAATTCGATCTCAGCTCTTTGATTCTCCAGTCTCAGCCGCCAACCATTATTCCACGGTGCCCGCTAACTGTATCACATATAGTGACAATATTAAACGCAAGTTTAATATGTTGCTTGGGTTATTATTCGTTTAAAGTTCTGTTTTGTTTTGTTCGTTTGTCTATCTAACGGCATATATGGATAATAATTATGGATAATTTTATGCCGGTATTTAATTTTCTTGGGAGATTTGAAGTAACAAAAATATATAATTCTGAATTTGAAAATGAATACATAGTAGATGATCCTCAGCTTGTGTGCATATAGATATTTGTGTAGAGGTGGCGATGTGTGTGTTTTATGCTGTAATTTTGTTGAAGCTATATTTTGGATTATAGTTAAATTTAAGATGTTATACGGATTAATGACATGAAAGTGTAACTTTCATGTTGTTTGGTTCATTGACTAATTTTTTATAGCGGCATAAAAATTTCCATCGGTTATTTAATAACAACCTCCAAATATTTTGAACGCATTTGTAAGCCTTCAACTTCAGATAAAATGTATTATTGGTCATTTTATTATAATTAGGTATAGTTGTTCAATTTTTTATAGAAAGATTTATTGCTTGTATTTTTACTATAAAAATGTATATCTTATACTTTCATAGCGTTTTACTTTTGTTTAAGGATTCAATACTTGGCCATAGATTAGATCCTAACAGGTGTTAACACCTCGGCAACAACAGCAATTAAGATGTGTTTTTTTTCCATGACCCCCAAAACATTCAATCTCCCGATCAGTGGCCTTGCTGCCGGATGTAGTTTATTGTCATACCCAGGATCATTTATATTTCTTACAACGCAAAGATATACTAAATGCACATTTAGATATTCAGCAGTTACAATGTTTTTTTTATAAATGTTTGGTTGAAAAGCGCTCGACGCTAATCAATAGAGCATCTTCTCTTTCATGACAACTGAAGGCAATACACAAAAATTAACACACAATAACAAAGTTGGGAAACCGTTTGTCTTTTTATACCTTAATGACTATGTCCTGCTGATCTTCCTCTAATCGCTTATTACGATTTTTCAATCTCTGCAGAACATGGTGATGTTGAAACCCATTATCAAAATGTAAATGCAATAATTCTTTGAAGACTTTCTAATTTTATTCAAAACAATCGTAACTACAAATAATGCACAAATAATGCCGAATATACAATTGAAGAATATTTATATTTTCTTTATAATTTTAACGAATAACGCTGACAAACAAACTGAATGTAAGCTGCGACTCAAACATAAATCCAAAAATCTTTTTATAAAATAATATCACTATAAAATATTAACCTATTCAAATCTATGGTCACTCTTTATCTATCATTCCTATCCTCACAATATTCACTTACTTCAAATCTCTTACGTTCATAGAACCACCGAGTTATTAATCATCTACATTGACTTGAGCATGATTTGTGTATTGAGTGAAGAAAGCTTCCAGAAGGAATTTTATTATTTGTATTTGAGAAATTTGCCTTTCTTGACTCTTGACACGTCGATATCACTAATAGACAAATGGAACCTGGAATATTTATTCTCATACGTGTTCTTTTTGCCAAAGACTTAAGACGTGACATTTATGACTCGATAAAATGAAGATATTTCATTTATTGTTGCAGCCATTTTTCCTTATTTTCTCTCTTTCTCTCGCGAAAAAACAAAAAAACAATTCAATCAAAAAAGTAAATAAAACATTACGAGCGTCACATGAGCCGGACGCAAAATGGTAGAAGAAAAATGTCGAAACTGAATCGCTTATTGTCATTTAAATTAACACCATGTAGGGAAATTGTCATACAGGTGTTAATTCTAAGAAGGAATTACGCGACATAATTGAGTTTTATTTAAATAAGTAGAAATGTTTATTAAATGAATTCTGTTTTGCCTTCTATGCCAAGAAACACGTTGCCTAAATGTACGTATATATACGCTGGTTCTGCAACTCGTTTAAATAACGAGTATTGAGTGCATGATCACCGAGACATAACCTCGATGGGCTGTCACCTCTTTCTCTTAGGCGATGCACGTATGTTGAAACAAGTGCTGTATGCTGAGTTCGTGCAAGGCAAGACTCCTCAGTGCAAGCCGCGTAAACGATCCAGGCTCACCTTTAAGGAAACGCTTCAAAAGGTCAATGTAGAGACTAACACGTGTGAACACCTTGTATCAAGTCGTAGTGAAATCGGATGGTTGTTGGTTTTGAAGAATTTAAGAATAGAGTTTCTCTCATTGGGCTGAAACTAATTGGTAAATGTATGCAACACCGTGGTGTCTACAAGGGAATCCCTTTCGTCGGGGGAATGTGTCTGATTCTCCTGGGCAAGCAACCTCTCATTATTGACAAAGGTGGATTCAGAAGCACGCCATCTAACACACCTAATGAATTCTAAGCTCTATGCTAACATTTTCTCTATCGGAGTTCTACTTGTGGAACTCTCTTCAGGATCTTTGCTTCCTTATCAAGTTTCTGTTTACTTAATTCCTATTCTTTTATTGTTCTCTCCCCTTAAAAGTTTGTTCTGTTTTTAATGTACTCTTACACTTAGCAACACCTTGCGTCTTAGTGGCCATGTTGTATTAATTCTGGAGAAATGATTATGATACCCAGCAAGACTACTTTGTGCAGCATTTGTGACAGAATGTTTAGGTTATTCACTGATCTCATCTTACAGCTTATAATTAAAGTTCCAAATAATCAGTTTTTCTCTCGGAAGACACACCATTAATCAATGAAGAATGGCTTGAAAGTCAGATGCACATTTACAAAGCCATTGAAAACCACATGAAAAGCATGGAAATCATACCTAAATTCTCGTTTGGGAGTTATGACTAGACTTCAACAATGTATGAAATGCGTGCGGGCTTAGAAATATCTGAATTTGTATCATGTCCATTTGATGTCCTTTCTCTTCACTAGAATCTTCTCACTTTATGTTTACACATAGTCAGCATAAAATAAGCGCCATTATGCAATACACACCGCCATAAATTTGGAAACAACATAGTTTACTGCTTGATATTCGCGCCAAAAGTTCCAATACAAACATTTAAGAGTGTTCGGGTGTCAATCTGAAGACAGGGTCTCAGACTCAACACTGAGACCTACATCAAGTACCTCGAGGAGATAGTGATGCTTTGGGTCAAGAGGGTGGCTGACAACATGATTCTGCACCATGCCTCACAAGCAGGAGATTCCAGTCACAGCTGCCAGACAATTTTTGCGGCGACATCACCCCTTAAATCTGGACACCGATCTCCCCAGACACTCTTAATTATTATGTGAGGGGTGCAGTTAAGCGAGAGACCAGATGAACTGAAGGCAAGAATTATGGCAGCATTCTCCTAACTTAAACAAGGAGACCATGCAGAAGAGCTGAAAGAAATTTCGAAGACCTCTCGAGGTCATGGTTGATGCTAATCGCGATTTTATTTAATATCCTTTATTGAATATATTTATTCTTTAATATTTCAAGATATTTTTGTTTTTTTGGGTAATATATCTGTTAAAATGAGATATCAGTGTTATTTCTATTTTTGCGGAATTTAGACAATTCAATCATCGTACCCTGAGTATATATATATATATATATATATATATATATATATATATATATATATATATATATATATTATTTTTTTTTTTTCCTGGTAATATTTTTATTTTTCAAAAAATCTATTTCTGGCAATATATATTTCCTCAAAATTGTGTAGATAGTAATATTATTTTAAAACATGTATTGCTGGTAATATTTTTATTTGAAAAACCAATTACTGGTAATATTTTTAAAAAATATATATTGCTGGTAATAGTTTTTTTTTCAAAATTTTATTTCTGGTAATAAAGTATTTATGATAATAAAAACTATTTTTTACAGCTTTATAATGCTTTTTACCTCAGTTTCGAGGTTAGCTATTTGCCCATAGCTGGCACCCTAACAGGTGCTACCACCTCCGCCAGCAATTAAGAGGTTGTTCCACGCTCCTCAAGACCTCCTGATCGGAGTCCATGCTGTTGGACGTAGTTTATCAACTTACTTTGGACGCGGATGTAGTTTACCGTCATACCCTGGACGGATATATATATATATGTGTGTGTGTGTGTGTGTGTGTACAAACGGTACGATGGATAAATTGTCTAAATTACGCAAAACAAATATAACACTGGCATCTCGTTTTAAGTTATATTTAAAAAATTCCACGATATCTTGAAATATTAATGACTAAGTATATTCAATAAATGTTATTCAATAAAATCTCCGTTAGCATAAACCACGGCCTCGAGATGACTGCGAAATCTCTTCAATTTAAAAAGATATATATATATATATATATATATATATTTTTTTTTTCTTTGGGGGTGGTTAAGATTTGAACCCAGTTATTGAGTATTTATTTTATATTTTGCATAAAACCTAAGCGCAAAGGAGATAAAAACTTAGAAACAAATATTGATATATGAACACACACACACACACACACACACACACATATACATATATATATATGCATTTAGTCATCCATCATCCGTGAGACTATACTGTTTGCTATCATTGATGATACATTTTTTTTTTTTGAAGAGGCCTGCTGAAGCACATTTTGCTTTACTCAAAAGAGATCTTAGTCACAGTTTCCGTGAGAAAAGGTATAATCTAGCAAGGTGGGCACACTCGGAAACACGGTCAACTTGTCACTACGTGCGAAAACGACCACTGACAATTTTCTGATAAATTCGTCTTACCAATTTCCTTTACAAAGCTTGGATAAACCATGAAGTATGTGTAATCTCCGTGGGGTACTCCAACGCTGGCAAGTAGGTCTCATGTCTATACATTTGAATTGTCTTTTCTCGTTTAAAACGGAACAGCGGGGTTTTGAAAAGAGACGTTAATTTCATTTATATTTAACTGGTGTATGCCGGTAGATTTTTTTTTCATTATCATATATCAGTTGCGTCTCTGTCTTCGGACAGAGTACGACATAGTTGCGGCTCCATCGGAGGACAGAGGCGCAACAGAGGAAAATTATACTGAGAGGTGCCCATCCCAGGAGAGCATATGTCCGAGACTGCACCCTCTCATGACACTAGAGAGAGGGATCGGTGCACGCACCGAGGCTAGCGCAACCGACGATTGCGCGGGCTCGTGGATTTATTTTTATTCTTAGTCTGAGTGTACGCACTCGGGTTCCCCACATTAAACATGACCTTGTGTCACATCACGTTTCAGTGGGAAGGCAGGGTAAATACCACTGACAATTTTCTGATACTTTCGTCTTAACATAGCATTGGTAAAGCATAAAGTATGTGTAGTCTCCTTGGGGTACTACTATGCTGGCTAGTAGGTACCATGGCTTTATATTTGAATTGATGTAAACGTAGGTTCTAAACATATTGCTACTTTTCATGCCTTTCTCAAATTCCGATTTCCTGCTACCTTTAAATCTTCAAACATTTAAAAGCCACAATTCACCCACACGGAAGGACAGACGCCAAGTATTCGATTAGGAATTTGTCCAGAAGAATGGAAAATCTGATACATTCTGCCTAAGTGCTAATCTGAGTATCTTACATCTGCTTAGTTCTATGAGTTGTAACAGTGTTGATGTGATTAGAATCTGAGCACGAGCATCTTAACTGCCGGTGTGCAATAAATAACGAGTCGAAATGGGAAGATCAGAGAGTCGTGTTCGAATACTAGTGAAATTCATGACATTCACTTATGCACCAAGGCCCTTCTATTGAACCATCTATTCCACAGGCTGTGGCCGGTAAATAGACGAGTCAGTTTATCTTCTCGGCGTTGATTGGCAGGCAACCAGTCAAGAGAAAGAAATCTTTGAATTCGCAAGCCATGTTACAAAGAAAACACAAACGGCTAACGAAAGATACATACATATGTATGTATGTATGTATGTATGTATGTATATATCTATCTATCTATCTATATATATATATATATATATATATATGTGTGTGTGTGTGTGTGTGTGTGTGTGTGTTCCTAACGCTGTACAAACTTATATCAAATGCTGTACAAACTATATATATATATATATATATATATATATATATATATATATATATATATATATATATATATATATATATACATATGATTTACCAAGTAAGAGAAACCATTTATTTGATACATTGTACATTTATTTGACAGACCTACACAAGCTGTCTTTGCAGTGCACATTTTCTTTGATAAGTTTCTTAAATGCACAGGCAGAAAGACGTAATTCATTGTGTTTTTAAAAAAGTCTTCATATATATATATATATATATATATATATATATATATATATATATATATATATATGCCATACTGTTTCGATCTGTTCAGACCTAAACACGTATGTATATATATATATATATATATATATATATATATATATATATATATATATATATGATACACTGTTTTCGTTTGTGATTCAAACATTAATACGTGTGTGTGTGTGTGTGTGTGTGTGTAATTAATAGAAATGCGGGTCTAAATGTACTTCTTATATTATCTAAAAAAGATAAGTCGGTTAATAACACAAGGACAAAAGAAAGGCTTCCAATATAATCAGTACGATAAACATTTATTTAATATTAACCATATGCTAGAAATGAAGCGCGGAAAGAGTTATTTTACGTTTAGAATTTTATGCTTATATATTTATATATGCTATGTCATTTTACATTTATATATATATATATATATATATATATATATATATATATATATAAACATATTTTTAGATATATTTTAGACATATATATATATATATATATATATATATATATATATATATATATATATATATATATATATATATATATATATCAGTGCACCCTGACGATCCGCGTAGGTGAAACTTAGGTAGGTTTGCCTGGTTCTTTAGGTTTATAGTTAGATTTGGTCTACTTGGTGTATATTATTACTTGATTTAGTTACGTTTGCTTCACTCGTGTTGGAGGTTTTTTTTCTTTGGACTTTGTGCTTGGATTCTGGACTATTGTTTTCGCCTCAATTACATGTTCTTATTTCTTTCTTTTTTTATCCCTCGTTTTTTCCTTGGATATTGGTTTCTCCATTTACAGGCAAAAACACCTAAGGTTTTGCCAGACGAGTATAATTACTTATATTTATAATATTATATTATTTTTATGTTTATATGTTTTTTTATAGATACAAATATTTACATAAATTGTTTATAATAAACAGTATTAACGACATTTATCGTCCTGAATGTCCGAGAAATCTTCATAGAAAATATGCGTCCTGCGACAGGAATTAAACCTGTATCCTATACGGAACCGTTATATAGCCTGACGTGCTTTTACCGATGGAGCCACAGAGGAGCGTTTCGGTTAGCAAGGTCGATTTTACTGTTTACTATTCTTCATGATTTTCTCTCGTACATTCATATTTGTTCGATGCGTATCCAAATGTAAACAAATGACGTCATTCATTATGAAATGGACAAATTCCGACAATGATTTTAAAACATTTTTATGTTTATTTATAAAAAGAACGTATGCACATAAAAAAAATGTCTTAAAATAATTGTCGATTTTGTCCATTATATATATATATATATATATATATATATATATATATATATATATATATATATATATTATAAATTAATTGATTTAAAATATGTTTTTCCACCGATTACACAGTTCTAACCATGTTTCAAAAATAGAAGCTAAAATATCTGTAAATTTACATTGAGCACTATTTTGTAAAAAATAAAAATATCTATAAGAACACCGGATTATATATCTTATTGTTCTTTCTTTTATATATATATATATATATATATATATATATATATATATATATATATATATATATAAAGAGAGACAGACAGAGAGATACAGAGAGAGAGAGAGAGAGAGAAAAAAAGTGCAATAGAGAAAAGGCGATATAGACTACATAAAGGAAGTGATAAGGTTGTCATCCGTTTCACTTGCTAGCAATTGTCATCATACAGTCATTATTTAAGTGAAGAAATAAGTGCAGTTAGCTCGTCGGGATTGACGTATGAAGCTTTCCCCATGTACACAAAATGCACCATGAACACATCATTTACTCGTACTGTAACCATGTCAGAGGTCATGGCATCGTGAGAAGAGTTGACGATAATTTAACTGATCTGTATCATACCATCAGTCGTAGCGAATCGCTTGTCGAAGAGACTGTCTCCACATATCGTAACGTTTTTCTTACCATCGGATCAAAGCCATCTCATGTGAAAAGCCTTTTTGTGTTGGTCAAGTTATGAATTACTCTAAAGGATCAAATGTGCGTAGTAGTATAATTGGATCACGGGCTGGTATGGGAAATTGTAGAGTCTTGATCGAATTCCAGTCCTGTTCGTTATATTGACTTGGAAATAGGATAAATTCACCACTTCTACCTCCCAGTTGTGGATTAAATAGCGGCGTAGACTGAACCCAATACCCTTTGTTGGCAGCTCGTATAAGGCGAAAAGAAACAATCGCCTACTCCAGGAAATCTTCTACCTTGTCGGTCATAAATCGACAGAGGTTTGATCAAGCGTGTGTATATTCTCTTTTCTGTATTACTGAAAAAGATCGCTCGGGTACCATTGTGTTTTCGAAGATTGTAAGGAACAACCTCATCCGATCGGCCTGTTCGGAGGCTGTCCTCGTTCAACGATTGGATAGCCATTGTGTATGTAAGCGTTTTATAAGTGAGATCCTCTCGTATATGATAACAGTTCCAATACCCTAACTACTCATTCCCCACCGGTTTAGAATCAAGTGCAATCTGACTGCAGGCCAATTGCCGTGAGTCCAGTCCTCACTGCTCTTAGCCCATTGTGCGAACGGAGAAGAAGAATTTATGCGTGTCTCAATGATACTTGCGCGTAAGCGAACCGAACCGACGGCTTCGACTGGAATTTGAATTCGACTAGTCAATCCAATTTTCTGCACGGATAAACGCTAAGATAAGTGCTCATCGGGAAACATAATTGCATATTTCCAACTATTTCTCAAGACCGGTATCCGAAACTAAACTCATAAATGCCAGGAGTTTTCTAAGTACATGTCTCCCTACATGCATTTGGTGCTGCAAAGTCGTTCTGCTTCCTTTCACTTCATTTGAAGATCTGCTTTATAGTTTAGCAACTATAATATATAAAAATCGTCGCGAAATTTGAAAGTCCCCAGAAAGCACGCAATGTTTTTTGATTTTTTTAATCTAAATAATTATTAACTAGTAAGAGCGTTGAATGTTTTCACGGTTTTCCTATTTAAATTTTCTGATGAAAATCCTAATTCTTAACTCTAAAATTAATGGAAATTGAGTGAATAAGATCATGAAGCGTGCTACGACAAAAATATTCGCGAAAATTCCTCGATAGCAATGAAAATCATAAATACGAATGCCGGTCGTTATCTTAAGAAGGCGGGGGGTGGGGTAGAAATGAAAAGATTTAAAACTTTTTTTTCATTTCACTGAAACAGCCGTTAAACATTTTCATGCTACCTTCATTCATTCTTTCTTTCTTTCGCATGCTTTCCATCTGGATTAATCTCTCTGTTCTTTCTCCCTTTCTTTCATTTTCTTTGTTTAATATCTTCCTTTTTTGTCTTTCTACTTTCTTTCTTTCTTTGCTCTAATATTTGTTTTTTCTTTCTTTCTTTCTTTTTTCTTTCCTTCTTTCTTTCTTTCTTTCTTTCATTTTCTTACTGAAATCAAGTATTGTCTTTTCTCCTTTCCTTTAAAATGGAATAGTTCATTATTTATGGTATTTTGACAAGAGACGTTAATTACATTTATACTTACCTGGTGTCTGCCGGTAGTTTTTTTTTTTTTATCATATCGCAGTTGCGTCTCTGTCTTCGGGTAGAGTGCGACATATTTGCAGCTCCGTCGGAGGACAGAGGCGCAACAGAGGGAAATTTTACTTGGAGGTGCTTAGCCCTGGGGAGCATATGTCCAAGACTGCACGCTTTCATATTACTCGAGTGAGGGAACGGTGCACGCACCGAGGTTAGCGCAACCGACTATTGCGGGGGCTCGAGGAATTTTTGTTCTTGGTCCGAGTGTACGCGCTCGGGTTCCCCACATTAAACATGACATTGTGCCACATCCCGTCTCAACGGGAAGCCAGGGTAAATATCTACTTTTATCTTCCCTTATTTCTTTCTGTATTTCCTTCCTTCTTTCTTTCTTTCTTTCTAGGCAAATCGCTTACGAACATTTCTCGTAATAATATTAGGTCATCCCATAAGTTCTGTCCGAATTTTAACTTTTTGTTAAAATGAACGAAATTTAAAGAGTATTTTATAATTTCTAATGGAGCTGAACATTATTTTTATGTTTAGATGCATTTAAACGGATCTGATTTTATTTCAGAGAACAATTCAGAAGAATCGTTTGAGGCACATAATGCTTTATGACTTCAAGAAAGGAAACTCAGCAGCCGAAGCAGCTAGAAACATTCACTCAGTTTATGGAGAGGAATGTGTGAATGAAAGAATTTGCAGAAGACGGTTTGCAAAATTCGGAGGTATAGATTTCACCCTTGAAAATTAAGATCGAACCGGACGTCGAGTTGAGTTTGATGAAAAGCTTCTTGAAGCAGCCCTTGAAGAAAGTCCTGCTTTATCAGTTGAGGAATTGGCAGTGGTTCTCAGTTCAAACCATACAACTGTTCATCGTCATCTTCAACAACTTGTAAAAGTTCCTAAACTTGGGAAATGGGTGCCTCGTGAATTGTCTGAAAACAACCTCTAATCCCGGGTTGATATCTGCTATTCTCTCCATTCTCGCCAAATTGTTTCATCTTTTTTGGATAGACTTGTGACTGGCAACGAAAAATGGATCTTTTATCAAAATGTTAAGCGTCGTAGACAGTGGCTTGGTAAAAGGGAAGGACCCCAGCCACAGCCCAGAAGGGAACTTCATGGGCAAAAGGTTCTTCTTTCAATCTGGTGGGATCGCCAAGGAATAATTCACTCTGAATTCTTACCACCTAATGCAACAATTAATGCAGAAATATACTGTCAGCAATTAGAGCGTTTGAACCAAGCTTTGAGGAAAAAAGACCTGCTCTACTGAATCGAAAAGAGGTGATGTTTCATCAGGACAATGCGCGACCCCACAGAGCAAGAATCACGTCACAAAAGATCGAAGAACTTGGTTGGGAGAAAATTCCTCATCCACCTTATTCTCCCGATCTTGCTCCTTCAGACTACAATTTGTTTCTTAGATTACAGAATGATTTGGAAGAAACAGCTTTTGTAACACAGGAGGAGGTTAAAACTGACATTTGTGAGTTTTTCAAATCAAAGCCAAAATAATTTTACAGTAATGGAGTTAGTAAGCTTGTTCATAGATTGAAGGAAGTCATATATAATCAGGGAAAATACATTGTTGATTGAATCTGTAATTAAATGTAACATTTGGTCACTTGTTTTCTTTATTCAAAATTCGTACAGAACTTATGGGATGACATGATAATTTTAAAATAATTCAGCAGACGATGTTATTTAATTCATGACAACTGGATGTTTGTTGATTTCTTACACGGTTTCCGCGGTTCGATTATGTGCGTATGAAAAATGGAACTATTACCGCGGTCGCCGTAGCTTCCCAGACATTTGGCGCAAATAATTTTAAGCCCAAGTCCTGGGAGCCCTTCCCTCAGGAGGTACCTTTTCTTCGGCAGAAAGCTGGGCTTATTTCTCGGCGTTGAGGTGTCCCCAAAAGAGGGTGTGCCGAGGAGTGCTTGAAAATTTTTTCCACAGTATTGCCGTTAAACTGACTTTCTTTCACATTCTGTATCGACGTGAACGAATTGAACAACCCTGCTGCTCGGAATTTAGGCTAAGATCAAAGTATAGTGTCTTCTTTTTATCAGCTTAATTTGGTTCACTGTCTCTTCAGTTCAATCTTGCGTCATTTCCTTCATTTTCTCCCTGAAACAAGCATAAAACTTACCCATTCGGCACATTAACTGTGTTATTATGAATATTTATTAGCAAAGCCTCATCACGATTGCTTCCAAGCTCTTCTTCATTATAAAATACATGCACAGTATACATTGAGATTATTTACACACACACACACACACACACACACACACAGACACACATATATATATATATATATATATATATATATATATATATATATATATACAGAAGGCCTGATGGATAAATTGTCGTCTAAATTCCATAAAAATGAAAATAACTCTTGCAACTCATTTTAACAAATATATTTACCAAAATTTCCCAACAATATCTTGAAATCTCAAGACTAAATTCATTCAATAAAATAGCCATTGTCCTCAATCATGGCCTCCAGAATACATCGGAATATTCTGCAGATCTTCTGGACGGGCTCCTATTTATATTGTTAAATGCTGCCATAATTTTTATCTTCAGTTCATCTTTGGTGTTAACGTCTCTAGATAATTTGTAATTTCTGGAAAGAAATTCAATTTTACAATCCAGTCTCCCGAAGAGTAATCCCGGCAATACTCAAATTATAGAACATTATTGAGTAAAATTCCAGATTTTATTTATGACTAATTATGATGTGCCTTTCCATATCGATCACACTGATTGCAAAGATTGGTTAACAGACAACGGGTAATCACATAGAAATATATCAGTGCTTTACTTTTATTTTATTTACGTGGGGGAAACAAGCCATTTATTGGTTAATAATACTAAACAGACAGAACTTGTCGGTTGAATTAAGTACATGTTTAAATAAAATGCTGTGTCTAAGTACCCATCAGACATATACAAGCACACAACTGCACGCACACACATATGTACACACACACACACACACACATATATATATAATGAATCAATTGATATAAATGTATATAATATTAAACTGACAGTCTTTGTCGGCTGAATATAATATAATTTGACTAAATGAAATATTCTATCTGAATATACATTACACACACATACACAAAGTCAAACGCGAATACACTCGAAAACATTTATACACACATATGTACACACACACACACACACACACACACATATATATATATATATATATATATGTGTGTGTGTGTGTGTGTGTGTGTAAACAAATTTTTATTGCTACACCGAGATAGGAAAATCTTTAAAACGGGTGCCGTAATTTATTACAAAAAAAAAAAAAAAAAAAAAGAATACTGAAGTATCACAGGAATTAGATTGAAACCTGAGGTACGTTTCGACTGAATCATTATCAGAAATATATCGTCGTCATTAAGACAAAATTGCTGTTAAGATTTTTTTTCCAACACCTGAATTTAAATTAACACCAAAAAAGAGTCGGGAAATAATACTTTTCACTATTTTCTTATATATGTGTCTTAAAAATAATTCTCGGACTTTGTCCATTTTATAATATATGACATATATGTACACACACATATATATATATATATATATATATATATATATATATATATATATATATATATATATATATATATATATATATATTGTAGCTAGTTTCATTGAATTGTTTAAACAAGTTTTGCCTGCTTTTTTAACAGAATCCTTTGATATTCTCGGATGGGCTTTCTGGTGTCGGTATTAAAAGAATAGAGGAAATTACCGTGTTGATTCATATTGTTTGATTCCGAGTACTTTCGAAATTAACGCCATGCCATGTTCAAGGTGATTTTTTAAGACAGAAATGTAGTGTTCATTATTTCGAAAGACGTAAATGCTATGTTCATCTGAAAGTTATATTTTTACAGTTGGTGTGAGGTCCGCTAGTTTTTGTGTCATGCGGTGTATGTTACACTCTAGAAGAGATAACTAATTATGATATGTGAAAGTTTATATCTTGAAAAAAAGAACAAAATACTATGAAAAGCTATCAAAATGGAACTTTTATATATATATATATATATATATATATATATATATATATATATTGTAAATATTTTAGAACATTTGTGCAGTATTTGTGTAGTATTCATAATTGATTTCGCTAAATTTTGCTTTCAATCGTTTTAATATAGTTGGTTTCAAGTAATTTTAGTTATTTTCGTGAGAATTTATGGATGTATCTCGGTAAATATTTTTTTTCTTAATTCCGAATCTAGACTAGCATGATGTGATGAATGCTTAGAGATGTTAGATATATCATTCAAATGAAAACTCAACCCCGAGACATCGTGGTCTTAGTATGGCCAACAGAAATATTACTTGTTTTTACGGTTGGAGTTACAAATGCCCAGAGGAGATTGAAATTTATAAACATATTTCTCTAACACATTGGTTGGTGAACAAGAGTCGTTACGCATGATTAACTTGGAGATACTAGATTTAGTGTAGTATGTAATCATTTTGTCTTTTTTACTATCATCTTTGGTACATATGTTGATATTTATTAATTTTTAGGATATTTTCGTCTTGCTTATAATTCGAAAGTATAGAAGTTGAGTATGTTTGGCGTTTGTTAAAGTAGTATCATATTCAATTTGCTTTATATTACCGTTACTTATAGAACATCTTATTTATTCATCAACAGTAAAAATAGTTAAGTTATTATAAAGAAGGGTTCGTTTTGTTTTTTAGTTCACTGTAGAAGATGCAAGGCGTATTATCTTTTTATAATTGCTATTTTACAATAATTTGGACAAATCACTCTTATAGTCAAGGATGCACAAATTTATTCTGGTAGGTTTTTAAAATGGGGACATAGTGAATTTATTGAGGTTAGCGTTTATCAATATATATATAAAATTATTTTATTACTATTATTGAGTACCTATGTGAATTTAAGAAAAGAATTATTTAGGAATTGTTTTTAGAGTTGATGTATATCGTCCACATGCTTGACTAATATAAAGATAACATCGACCTATCTTAGGTAATGAGAATGATGGAGAAAGCATTAACTCGTTCCATAGCCAGTGAGGCACGCTGCAAGAGCCACTCTGTTTCGCGAGCCTCGTCCCTTAATCGAGACGCAATCGCGCCAATCCTCCGAAGAAACACCATCGATCGAGGGCCAATGACCCCAGAAGTCTCGACTGCCACAGAAGTAAAAAAACAAAAACAAAAAAAAAGCTATCAGCAAGGGAATTTCATTTTAAAAGGAGGCAGAGAAAGCTTATCGTATATGTTCCTTATAATTGTCTCAATAGTTTTGCTAACAGGGATGTTGGGAAATACGAAAACTCCTGCTAACTTGCACTATTGATGTCCTACTGTTCGATATTTTATTAATTCTATTGAATCAATCAATGGCCTCAGTGTAATTATGCCACTGGTTGATTCCTAAATTTTCACTGCCCCCTCTAATATTTTTTTGCAACTGAAAAGCGAGAATAAAAAATTCAATTATCACTTCAGAAACAGTAACAAAAGTTAATCCTTCAGTGGGAAAAACAACAGGTGTAACCTATGTCTTTCTGAGAAATTAATAATCCGGAAAATATAAACAAATCTAATCTCTTAAATAAAAAGAAATGAGTTATTGAGCACCTACCTACGTGAAACGAAATTTCTACTCAAACCCGTTGACTGGATCGTCATATACAAATATTGATTTTATTTAATTTTATTAATATTTTTACTTTTCGCTACGTTTACAATACATATATTGTTAGAGTGTAACGCATTTAACTGTTTTGCTAATCCATTATTTCCATTATCGTATCTTTACCATGTTATTATTATGATTATTATTTTTTTACATTTCTCTTATATATATATATATATATATATATATATATATATATATATATATATATAAAATAAAGTTTAAGGTCTGCTGTAAATATAAAATTGATCAGTGAATTCAGACTCAGAGGGGATAGTCTGTTTCATGCCGAACGCAATCGACAGGGATGACGATTGCCTATAAGAAGAAACAGTCTGTTGCATCTGCGTGTTGACTTCAATGTTCACTTAAATGTATATATCGAGAGAGAGAGAGAGAGAGAGAGAGAGATAAAAAAGAAAGAGAGAGTGTGTGCGGGTGTGTGTTTATCTAAAAAATACATACACCTAAATTCCCCTTTATCTTTTCCGAGCGTTATCGGCTGAAGGGTAAATTCTCCGATTAACGCCAATTCAACCGGGTTTCGATCCTACATAGAAGCAACCAGACATCTACCAACACTTATGAGCTGTGATACAGCGAAACAGTCTGTCTGTAGATGACTATATATATATATATAATATATATATATATATATATATATATATATATATATGTGTGTGTGTGTGTGTGTGTGTGTGTGTATCTGTTTGTAAAAATTCAGATATAATTAAAAATATAAATGAATAAAGACAAAAGAATGAACATTTTAAATTCAAAACCTTCTTCATTTCTAATACATAAAATAAATTAATCGTAAACTAAAACAATGTAAAGATTGATTACATTAAAAAATATTTAAACATTCTAGAATAAAAAAATGACTTAATTTCATTTATTAAACATAAAATTTAATCACTTCGCATCGCCGATTGTTTACCTTGATTCTATGTACGTATTCGTCATTCATAACAGAACATACAAAGTTTGCTTGTTGAACCTTTTAGTAAGTTGCGACTAAGATTGAATTATGCAATTTATATCAGACGGAAATGTGTAAAGGAACGTGCCGAATTTAAATGTCAAATTCTGAGTACATTTCATTCATCGTTAGTTGGACTCAAGGAAAGTCGAGTTCAGAAATAGTCAGAATGGCATTTGTATTGATGCCAGTTTAAAGTTTGAAATATAATTGGTTATTGGGTTCGGGTGTTACGATGATGAAATGCATTTAAATTGAATCGTATAATTATTCACGTGGTGCCATATAACCCACTCACGCGCGAACACACACACACACGCACACACACATTTATATATATATATATATATATATATATGATAGTAGATTGATAAATGACAAAACAGAAATCCTTATGTAAAATTACTATATATTTTAATAGCTGAAATTTTTATAGGTTATATATATATATATATATATATATATATATATATATATATATATATACCACCAACGTTAACGACCTGATCAGATTTCTAATTAGACATCGAAACAAATAAGCGCTTTTGACATGGTATGTTTCATGTTCCAATGTAACGGTTTATCAAACACACACACACACAGACACACACACAGACACACACACACACACACACACACACACATATATATATATATATATATATATATATATATATATGAGATGGAAAGCATTCTTGATCCTACGAGGGAATAACTTAACACAAAACGAACATGAGGTTTACGGCTATAAAAGTAAAAAAAGTTGCACCATTTAACAAAAAACTACAGGAATTTGAAAAGGACCTACTCAATATAATCAATAAAGTCTCCTTTCAAAAAAAGAAAAGGAACTTCCAAGAACATCTAGACCAAATAGTTAAAAGCATCAACGACAGCGATAAAATTCTAGTTAAGTGCGACAAAACGGGAAACTTCTACAAATTGACGGCAGACGACTAAAACAAATTAAGTAAAAAAAATTAACTAAGACTTATAAAAAAAACTCATAATAACAATATTAATATGGTGGGCAGTATCAACAGATCTAGTAAAATTATTACTGAAAATTTTAAAATAAGCGATGGAGTAGGCAAAGTAGCTGAAAAGGAATGCTACATCACTCTTAAGGACCACGAACAGGATTTTGAGGAAGACCCCACTACCAGAATGCTAAACCCAACCAGACTCGACATAGGAAAGATTAGCAAGAGAATCCTAGAAAAGATCACTATGCAAATCAAAAAAATTCCTTGTATTCACACTCTGGATTAATACCAAAGAAGTCATCAATTGTTTTACCAACATCGACAATGAGCCTGATTACACCCTAAAACAATTCCAATTTGTGGATTATTACCAGTCAATATCAGGAGATCTCTTCCCGAGTGCCCTGGAGTTCGCTACACTATATTTTGACTTTTAATAAAGAAGAAATGAACATAATTCTTAGTGCAAAAAAAAAAAAAAAACTGTCCTCATCATCCATAATGGGGACCAATGGATTAAAAACACTAATGATAATTTTGACATCACCATAGGATCTTTAGAATCTTCAAGTCTTCTGACCTTGTCAGTCTATTTATACTATACAATCTAACCGCGCACCGTGAATTAGACATTAAGGACATCGGTCTTTACAGAGATGACGGGCTCATGGTAGTGAGGAGCTCTACACATTTTAAAATAGATAAAGTTAGAAGATAATATATAGTGAATTCAGAAAACTAAACTTACAAACTACAGTCAATACTAAATTAAAAAGGGTAAACTTCCTCGACGTAACTCTAGACTATACCTACCTTACAGCCTGAGTCAAACCAACTTCCATCTATAATTAAGCATATACCCACATCAATAGGGAAAAGAATCAGTATGAACTCGGATAATAAGGAAATATTCCAACAACACAGTAATTTTTATAACAAGGCCCTGAAAAATAGCAGATACAAAAACGCTAACATAAATTATAGAAACAATAGTACTAACTAGAAGAAAAACCGGAAAAGAAAAATCATTTGGTATACCCCTCCATACAAGCAAATGGTTAACATTAAGCTAGGACTTAAGTTCCTAGCTTTAACTGAAAATATTTTCCCACTAATAGCAGACTTAGCATGATCCTTAATAAAAATCACCTTAAAATTAAGTTACAGTTGCAATGAAAATCAAGAAAGAATCATAAAGAAACATAATAATAAAATCCTGGAAAAGCACGCATGCCAATATAGTATTAATAAAAATCCTAAACTAAAATTAGACAAAAATGATG
>CAHIKZ030001473.1:342500-385000 GCA_903632075.3 Acanthosepion pharaonis | reverse complement strand
CAAATAAAAGAGTGTCGTGCTAATATCGACGTCAGCTTAACATCTGCAGGAATTTACGTTGATCCTGTTGAAATAAAAATGTACATTAGGAGTTAGAACATTGGCTTATTTCCTATTCTTCAATGTATGGTAAATATTAAATGTTATATAATATTTAACAATAATATGAATTACTAAAGAATATATATTTTAATTGTCTCTTTGAAAGCCCTCCGTTGAAAATGACGAAAAATAATAATGAATGTTGTCACATTTCTTTTCTCAAAAACATTGCAATGCAAACAATTTTTGGTAATGGTATTTAATATGAAACCATAAAATATAATAATGGGTTCTTCTTTATATGTCCCTTCACCTCGTAGGAAATAATGGCTCTCCGCAATTTCCTATTCTTCGTAGTTCTTAATAAATTTTGTCTTTTTGTTTTATCTCCTAAACCTTGTTCCGCCATCCATTTCAACAAACTCACTATGTTATGATTTGTTTTCTTCTGCCCCTCTTGCTTTCATTATGTCTTGTGTGTATCATATTTTCCAAGCTCTCTTTCCTCATTACGTCCTCTAAATGTTTCAGCTGTCTCTTGATGTTTTTTATATGTTTCATTTTTTGTTTCCATTTTTATCTAAAACTTCGTCGTTGCTCACAGCTTCGGTTCATGCTATCCTCAAAACCCTTCTGTAGAACAACATTTCTATTGTTGATTCTTCATCTTTAACGAGATTGTCCAACACTCACACTTCAGTAGACTTTTCTTTTAAAATAATGTGATGGATGTTTTAATTAGCGCGTAAAGAAACAGATGGGAATATATATTTGTTTAATGTATACAGCTTCTTTTTCTGGATGTCCCCCCGTGTATTATTTTGCAACATTGGCGCGATGTATAGCATCAAGTATTGGTTTGTAAGATAAAATATTTCCTTTTTTTTCCGTTTATTTATATCGTATTATTCAGGAATAATTAGAACAAATCAGTCGGTAATATAAAATAGTGGATAAACTTTGAACAGGAAAAATAAATCTAGAAATAATGAACATAAACTACTACGATAATTATAATTTGTATGAGAATACAAATGTAGGAAAAAACGGAAAAGTTATATCAGACAATTCAAAAGAACACTTAATAGTTGAGTAGTAATGAAATGCGGGTAATACTCTAGTATAAGAGGAATCATTTAGTCAGAGTTTACTGAACAGTCTCCACCTATTCACCAGGACGAATGATGCACACAAAATCATCAACAGTACAATTTAGTGCCTTGACACACATTTCACAGGGAATGTTTTATTCTGTCCTTAAGTTCTTCGATGTCTCTTTGCTATATAGTCTTTCCTTTATCATATCCCATAATCAGAAGTCACAGGTGGAGACTGTTTAGTAAACACTGAATAAATGATTCCTCTCATACTAGCGTTAACAAAATTTTGACTTACTCTGTATATTAAATGAAGATAGCGAATGAAAAGTCCAGTAACAAAGTGAACAATCACCAAAAATTCAGTAAACACTGAATAAAGGATTCCTCTCATACTAGCGTTAACAAAATTTTGACTTACTCTGTATATTAAATGAAGTTAGCGAATGAAAAGTCGAGCAACAAAGTGAACAATCACCAAAAAGTCCTGTTTGTGAAATATCGAAATAGCTTAGCATAAAGTAAAGTCGTAACTACAGACTTCATTATGTCATCTAGAAGCCCTGCCGGTAAATACGGCATGGTGCAGACGACATCCATAGTAGCACCGATATTATACACCTTACTCAGCATTACTAGACTTCCCTAATATCCGGACACAGGTGTAAAATATTAGCGCAGATAAAGTCATTTATATCCAGCATCCTATTGGTGACATGGTATTTCAGTTTACAACGTATCTCCAGATACTGGTGAGAGATGGTCATATCACACTGAAAGATCAGTTCATTTACACTCACCGTAGTTAAAAAAAAGAAACGTTGAGCCAAGTGCGTGCTTAGGTACACGAGTGGTGTAATGGATGACAGCTCTGAACCTGTTATCGTAGAACGGAGTTCCAATTCTAGTCGGGTTCGTTACGCGCAGTTAACCCTGTGAAAGTTGTGAATCCACATCATTCTCCATAGTTATGGGTTAATCATCAAAACATGTGTCAGTAAAAAAGAAAAAAGCATTATTACCTCCAAAATTAAAAATTGAAATAAAAAAATACTCGTTGGATTTAAATTACCTGCAAATGTTAATAACCTGTAAAAAAAACAAACAAATTAATCAATCAATTCAGATATTGGCTACGGTTATATTTTTAATTTAAGAAGCTACGTCAAATCTTGGAAATACTCTATACATGTTTCTATATATGCTAATATCTGTAACATGATAAATTTTAAGAAAATATCTATTATCCTGTACTTCTCTGAGATTTTACTTAAATTGCTCCTAAATGTTTAGTAGGTATAAAAAATTCAATGTTCCAGGAAAAAATAAGTACCATTAATTAGAAATATTTGCAGAATTAATTAGGTCACCACTATATAATGTCATGTGTAATTATAATTATATTTATAATTATATAAATTATAATAATTTATAATTGTATAATAATATATATAATATATATATATATATATATATATATATATATATATATATATATATATATATATATATATATATATAAATAAAAAATTTAAAAAGAAAATAAGATATAAAATCCGGTGTTCTTATAGATATTTTTTATTTTTACAAAATAGTGCTCAAATGTAAAAAATTTTACAAAATAGTGCTTTTTACCGTGTTAATTTTTTTTTTTTTTAACATTCAGACGACATCCATTCAACTGATGTCAGGTTTCATTGTAAAATACATCCCTACCCCTTCAAATTGTAGCTAATAACTCATACAATGATACTGACATAAGGAAATCTAGACATCCCTTGTTCAATTTAAGTAGAATATTCTGTAACCATGGAAATGTGATTTTAGCTGTGTCTTTAAAACCCGGTAATTTTTAAAAGTTACTCCAAAATTCGCTTGAAGATGAAATGGAACTAATGCTTTTAATTTAATTGCAAAATTAAATTCAGGGTTTTTAGCTTCTATTTTTTGAAACATGGTTGGAACTGTGTAGCGAAAAAAAAACATATTTTAAATCAATTAATTTATAATATATATATATATATATATATATATATATATATATATATATATTATATAATAATATTATAATAATATATAGAAATAATATAATATATAATCTCTATGTTTTAATTATATTTATACTTATTATATATATATATATATATATATATATATATATGTATCCGGGCATTAAATTCACACTCTTTTGGGGTCATGTCACTGGATCTAACTAACGACTTTATCCACTTTGCCATGTATCCTTGAGTGTGAGTTCAATACCCGGTTAAGGCAGTGGAAAACATGCAGAGGGCAATTAACAGGAGAAAACTGATAACTGACATCCATTAGACATGGCACGTGGAACTAGAACAGCCTATCTCCAGTGAGCGAAATAAAGGGTTCAGTTCGACATTCCAACCACCTGAAGAAGGCCGGAACGTACAACGGCCGAAACGTTGTAATAAATATAGTGACAAAGATGAGGACAATAGTCCGAAAAATGTAAATAGTGTACATAATACCTCATCTCAGAAATATAGACAGAAAACTTTCACATTAACTGAGTTTTTTAAAAAATTATTTATCTAGTGTCATGGTCCATTCATAGAATTTTGGAGGCGCATATGCGTATTTAAAAGCACCCTTCCTTTGGGGAGCTATCTTTTACCACTGCGGGTTATTAATCATCGGCTTTTCATGCTACAGACTTATGAGCATCTGAAAGATAACAAGAGATCTGAAGATGAATCTTTAATTCATGCCATGTGGCTTGTGAATACAAACTATTAAATATTTATTCTATAACGATAACATTACTGACCTCTGTAGTCAGTAGAGACAATCGTTTAACCCGATCGCATTCACGCATTTGTCTATTTAGCAAACATTTAGTCGGCAGCGGAGTTTGATAGTTTAGAGTTCCTAAAGGCCGCAGGAAATCTCTCCCCTGTCATTCCTAAGAATGCATAGTAATTCACAGATAATAACGTAAACGAATCTGTGGAGAGTCGTAATAGTCTACGTCCTTTAGGGGCATGCGTTTAAAAGCAAATATCGGTGAAAGAAATCAGTGTACGATCCAGAAAGACATACGGATTTTCAACTGTTTATTTTCCTGAGCTAAGGTATTGTAGCTATTTACGGTGGCTTCGTGGAGTAATAGATAGCGGCTCGGATTGGGGAATCGAAAATCAGAGTTCGAATACATTACATTCACTTACGTGATAATTCCCTTGGGAAGGGTATGAATCCTCTTCTACTACCGCCAGCTATGGGTCAATAGCAGAACAGACCGGATTCTACACTCTTGGATGGCAACTGTTCTACCGCAGAAAGAAATGACAACCTACTGCGGGAAAAAATCTGCTTCGTCAGTCATGTATCGAAAGATACATCATCGCCTAAGCGTGTATCACGCATGAGACATAACTGTGCTATTTATGTCATTAGAACTGTTGTCTTTATCTTTAGTGTCATATTTACGACGTTTCGACCGTTTTAAAAATCGGTCTTCTTCAGGTGATATATGTTGGAATTTCGAACCGTACATTTTGTTTTTAATTCACTGGAATAGATTGTTCTAATCCCAACACTATTATACATGGTTCAGTGGATAAAAGTTTTGTGTTCAATACCTGCCCACAGCACAGGGAACAGAAACGTGGGCTGTTGAATAACGAAAGAGAATTAACACAGATAAAGAATTTAGAACAAACAAACCCCGTGTAGGTTAACCATACCGATAACAGGTAGAAAATATTTTCTATCTTGAGTACATGAAAGTAGTTTTTTGTTTTGTAGGTGTTAAAGTTAAATTAGAAAAGAAATGTGGCGACTATTTCTCAAAAGCTTTTAGAACTATAAAATTTTCGTTGATACATAAGCTATTATTTTACAAAATATACAGAGTGTATAAGTCAAAAAAGGTCGACGCATTCAACGGCCGGAACGTCGTCAATATGAAAATAAATATGAGGACAACAGGCCGAAAAATATAGTGTAAATACTGATTTTCAAATTACGCATTTGTTTCCAACTTGGAAGATTGGATTGACGCAAAATTTACATTGATTTTTTTCGTCAATAAAATTCTCTAAATATTAGATATAACAATATAGAATCCTTTCACAGTGATTGTCAGTTGACTATTAAATTGAAAGGATGGTTGTTTGAGATGTGATATTACATGTATGAATTCAAGAATAATATGTTTTATATCAACAATTAAAGTTTTGAATGATAAAAATGGATTTATTTTATAACTAGTATGGAATAAAAAAAATTCTAACAAGCTGTCCCCATGTGTTGTCAGAAATGTATCATATTCTTAAATGCGATATATACTTGATGCCCTAGAATTTGAAAAAGTCTCCAACGTGTGAAAATCCTCATCAGAAGAAAAAAGAGCATAAGAGCAACACAGCTAAAGATAACGGTTTCGGTTTTTTGAATGAGACAATTTATGTGATTTTATAGAATCAGCAGATGATCGAATTTTAATATGATATTGCAATAAGCTTGTAAGTCCCGATTCGAATATTGGCATTCGTCACCACCAAAAGAAAAGATGAAAAAATGATAAAGAAAATGTTTTTTTTTTTTAAAGGAGATAATATATTTTTAATGCTGACACCACATGCAAGGCAGTAAAGCCACTAAGACACAAAATATTACATAGTGTGAAAAAAAAGAGAAAAATTATTAAGGAGCGAGAACACTAGAAGAGTAATCATAAAGAATGTGGATAGTGATTGACGTGGCATTTCAGTTTTTGAAGATCAAAGTTTCCTCGGAAGCATGGAGACAGAAGAGAGATCCACAAAGTTTTCTCGGAAGCATGGAGACAGAAGAGAGATCCACAAAGTTTTCTCGGAAGCATGGAGCCAGAAGAGAGATCCACAAAGTTTTCTCGGAAGCATGGAGCCAGAAGAGAGATCCACAAAGTTTTCTCGGAAGCATGGAGCCAGAAGAGAGATCCACAAAGTTTTCTCGGAAGCATGGAGCCAGAAGAGAGATCCACAAAGTTTCCTCGGAAGCATGGAGCCAGAAGAGATCCACAAAGTTTTTCTCAGAAGCATGGAGACAGAAGAGAGATCCACAAAGTTTTCTCGGAAGCATGGAGCCAGAAGAGAGATCCACAAAGTTTTCTCGGAAGCATGGAGCCAGAAGAGAGATCCACAAAGTTTCTCTCAAAGCATGGAGACAGAAGAGATCCACAAAGTTTCCTCGGAAGCATGGAGCCAGAAGAGAGATCCACAAAGTTTTCTCGGAAGCATGGAACCAGACGAGAGATCCACATAGTTTTCTCGGAAGCATGGAACCAGACGAGAGATCCACAAATTTTTCTCGGAAGCATGGAGCCAGAAGAGAGATCCACAAAGTTTTCTCGGAAGCATGGAGCCAGAAGAGTGATCCCCAAGTGAAAAAGGCGAGAAAAGTAAGTCTTAAAATAGAACTTACATTTACCTCTAGCTAATCCAACAGTACGTCGCTTAAATTCATAAAGTCTGTATATGATAGCGAAGAATTCAAAAGAACAACTAGCCTCAGTGGGTTTATAGAAAGGGAACAGGGAAGCAACTTAATGGCAGTGGGAGGGTTACTGAAACCGAGACATCAGGTCGGGACCAATTATATTGCTGATTATTCTTTGAATTTTATAAACAAACACTGAATATAGAGTAAGAGCACTAGACCCTATGTAACAGCAATATTCATAGCATTAAAGAATGATAGATTTATAAATATGTAAGATAGATATGGAAGTTCTAGTTTTCTTTTATTCGACTCTGAAGTCTTACCTATAAGTAATAAATTATCATTTAGAGAGAAATCGATATTTCTCTTTTAAAACGAGTTTCTACTACGAACTTTTCAGCCCTATTTACGCCTCTTAGCGAACACGCATGCCAGAAAATGCTAAGAATGAGGGAACAAATAAATCGGATCTAACTCACTCACTCTCTCGTTTACTTTCACTTTCACTTTCACATTCACTGATGAGTAGTTAGTATAATTATTCTGCTAATGACAATGAAAGTAGTCAAATCAAATGATATGCATTTAATGAGTCTTGATTAATAACATTAGAAATAAACATCCACCAAGGGAAAGACATATCTGTTTGTATTTTCAACAAGCGACAGTCACAAACAAACATTAGAAAGTAGGTCCCAAGAAATCAATGGGAAAGAAAATAACTACACAGCCGACACCGGTCCAATACCGAACTGTTGCCAAATATTTTTTTCGAATACGTCGAACACTATTTGTACACAGAAGCTGATGCTAGAACCCTGGTCCCTCATTAGATACTAAATGTTTTGATGAATGAGTAAGCCATGAAACTCTGAGCCGTACTGCAAACGTAGGTATATGTGTAGTTAATAATATATACATTAAGTTCTGTTTAATTACATTGACCACTGTTTTGTCTATACCAAAGATTAAATAGTTATTTTCTCACCTGTATGTGTACATAATCCCATACATACAGGTGAGAAAATAAGCATTTATTCCCAACTTGAAATTTTTGATTGACCTAAAATTCGCATTGATTTTTTTTTGTCGATAAAATACTTTCCTCAAATTATTAGGCATAAAAATATAAAGTTACTTCATAGTGTTGTGTTAGTTGACTATTAAATTGAAAGGTTGGTTATTGAAGCCCATGTGATATTACGTGTATGAGTTAAAGAATATGTTTAATGACAAGGATTAAAGTTTTGAATGATACAAATGGATTTATTTTATAACTAGTAGGAGAAAAAAAATTGTTGCCAAATATCCTTTAGATTTTACGAACACTATTCGGACACAGAAGCCGATGCTAGAACAAGGCTCCTTCATCATCATTCTCAACCATATAAGATATTCATAACGTCTGGATCTTTGGTATCCATGTGTTTCACCATTCTCTCATCCAATTAAGCCCAAATTATTATGAATGTAACTAGCTGTTTCAGTCTATCTCTCCTGCTTTCAGTATTTCCTTAGAATGATATTTTTCCTGCTCTCTTTCCTCATCTCTCTCGGACATTTCACGTTTAAATTTTTTCCAGCTCGCTTTCCTCATCTCTCTCGGACATTTCACGTTTAAATATTTTCCAGCTTTCTTTCCTCATCTCTCGCGAACATTTCACGCTCAAATTTTTTCCAGCTTTCTTTCCTCATCTCTCCCGGACATTTCACGCTTAAATTTTTTCCAGCTCTCTTTCCTCATCTCTCCCGGACATTTCACGTTTAAATTTTTTCCAGCTCTCTATCCTAATCTCTCCCGGACATTTCACCTTTAAATTTTTTCCAGATCTCTTTCCTCATCTCTCGCGGACATTTCACCTTTAAATTTTTTCCAGCCATTTTTCCTCATCGCTTCCGGATATTTCACGTTTAAATTTTTTCCAACTGTCTTTCCTCATATCTCCCGGACATTTCACGCTTAAATTTTTTTCCAGCTCTCTTTCCTCATCTCTCCCGGACATTTCACGTTTAAATTTTTTCCAGCTCTCTATCCTAATCTCTCCCGGACATTTCACCTTTAATTTTTTTCCATATCTCTTTCCTCATCTCTCACGCACATTTCACGTTTGAATTTTTTCCAGCTATCTTTCCTCATCTCTCCCGGATATTTCACGCTTAAATTTTTTCCAGCTCTCTTTCTTCATTTCTCCTGGATATTTCACGTTTAACTTTTTTTTCCAGCTCTTTTTCCTCATCTCTCCCGGACATTTCACCTTTCAAATGAAGCTTTCTTCTTCTTATATATGCAATCACAATTCCGGACGGAGGTGATCATGGCTCTCCAAAATTCATATCTCTTACGAAATCTTTAATCGCCATCTTTGCCATCACTCCGCTATACATTCACCCTAATTCATTAAGAACCTCATTTTTCTCAGGGCCTCTTGCTATAAATATCCCCGGTACTTTAAAAACTTTTAAAATCTCTTTTCTCCTCAGACAATGACGAATTTTGAACTGTCTCCTATTGATTTTTAATAGAATCATCGTTTTTGTTTTCATTTTTATTAGAAACACCACGTCACTGGTTTTGTCAATGGTTTTATCCGAAACTGTTTGTAGAATCCCATCTCTGTTGTTTTGTCACTACTCCGTCGTTTAGAAACATGTCCATAATTACCTGATATAGAGAAAGATAGATATTGATATAGCATACTTTTTATCGACTTACACTCATTTTTTCCGTTTGATTGTCCTATTTCAAGTTATATTTACAAAATAAGGAACTAACCGATCCTAGAATAACTTTCAAATTATCGCTCATCGTCAAATCCATCTGAAAGATTATCTACCCAATTTGTTCAAACTAGATTCTTCTTTTATATGCTGTGTCTCGTCAGGTCGTAAGTGGCCATGGCTGTCCACATCTTCCTCTCCTGCTACAAATTTCCTCCTGCCCATCAAGCATGTTACATGCTTTTTCCTCTGTCGCTCTTTACCTCAAACTGTCCCGTGAGTATCAAAGTTTTCAAGCCTACCTTCCCTAATATGTGTTCCAGGAATTTCATCTGCTTCTTCCTGATATTAAGAATAAGTAACCTTTTTGTTTGTATTTTCTCCAGAACCCCGTCGCTGCTCACGTGTTCGGTCCTTGGTATCCTAAGCATTTTTCTTTAGAACCACATTTCTGTTGCTTCAAGTTTCTACTTCTTTGAAGATATTGTCCAGCGCCCGCTGCAATACATGTGGAGAAATATCACGTGGCAGTTCAGTACTCTTTTCTTTGTATGAACAAGTTTAAACCTGTTTTATATTTAACTGCGTAACAGTTTAGGAAACACAGGATCTGCAAAAATTTTATTAATTTTTCTTCCAAAGCTATGCTTCGTAAATATAATAGGAAAATATATTGGAATAATCTGTCGGGATGGATATTAAATGTTTACTTGTTTAGTAATGTTTTTTTTTTTTTTTTTGGCGGGTTTAGGCTACCTTTAAATAAACTATTTATTCCATTATTAAAATAAAAAATATTCCAAGAGGGAATTAAAGAATTCATCAGGGATTTGTTTTTATATCACGAAATCGTTGATATTGCTAATCAAAGAATTTTAATGAGCGGACGAATGGTAGCCTGAAGGTGTGATAACCAAAGCATACGTCAGGCATGAAAGGGTTTCCTATACAAGTTTCATAGGCAACTGCTGCATTCGATTTACACTTTTTAGTCAAATATGGCGGTGTCAAAACGAATTTTGTTTGAATGAAACAGGCGATACTGCGATGGAGAATTTTTTGGAGAATATTCCATGCCATTTTCAATTGAAGGACGTGCGTTGACATGCAACAATGACTGTTCTATTAAGTTGATCTCAAAAACTGATTTTTTCAGAATTTGCATTAAATTTTGTCGACACTTGATTGAATTTTTTTATTAATGGTAATAGAAAAAGTACCGTCACTATACAAGAAATATCTGGTATTCATTAATCGATGTATTTCAATCGGCTGAAAATCATAAAATAATTTTCTTAAAACATTTTTCTTTGAAATTCATAATTCGATATGTTTCTTTTTTTTTTTTAGTATAGATGGGATTTCCTTCCAAACATTTTGTTTGGGCCAGTGAGGAAATCAATAAATTGATTGTATCATTATTTTCTCTTAGTTTTTATAGCAGTTACTGTTTCAAGTGTTCAAGGGTAATTATTCGGTGATTTTGTAGAGCCGATATATGGGGGATTTGTGAAGGATAATCCTCTTGCAAATCCATATGATACTTTTGCAACATATTGCATTTTAAAGCATCTGCTTCAATAAATTATACATATACCCATATATATATATATATATATATATATGAGTGTGTGGGTGTGCGTGTGTGTGTCTGTAATTACACATATACCTACGTGTGCAGTACGATTCCGTGTTGCATGGCTTTCGCATTCATTAGGTCTTACGTCTTATGATGAATGAGAAAGCCATGAAACTGTGAATCGTACTGTAAACGTAGGTATATGTGTAATTATTAATATATACTTTATAGCTCTGCTTAAGTACAGTAAGGACGGTTTTGTATACACCAAAAATTAATTATTTATTTGCTCACCTGTATATGTATGTAATCTCACTCATATATGGTTGCTCATATCCGTTTATTTACCTCATTTCAATATATATATATATATATATATATATATATATGACAGTTGGTATTCCTTTGTGAATGACATAATTTTTGGTGACTGGCGTATGACTCTAAAAAAATCCTTGTTAGAGGTCAAAAAAAGAAATAGGAAAGTTCGACCACCAATCGAATGAACTTTCACCTCTAGATCCGCTGGGTAAAAGATATTTAACCCTGGTACTATCCTTATCTGTGTTAATTTTTTTCAAATGTTTTTTTTTGTTTTGTTTCTGATGTTTTTACTTATCCTTCCTTCTGTCGCGTATATTTTCCTTTCAATTGCTATTAGTTATCAAAATTTTTAGTCCGGCCCCTCACACCAAGTTTCTTAACTTAGAATGTGCGTATTTACTGTCGTTTATTAATGTTGAAATATTGACCCGACAAGAGTGAAATATGATTTAACGTACCGTTATTTTTAGTTGATAGTAGACATCCGAACCTATACTATGTCTAAACTTCATATGAATTCTGTCGTATTCTATGTGTGTTTTTTTTCTTACAGATTACTATATGTAAATAGTCGCAATAATTGTCAAGCCTTCATTCCTTCCATGTCTATTGATTCCCTGATGAGAATAAAGTTTACCGGTTTTCTCTTTCTTCTCCCAGAGCCTCAACGAATTTAGGTGGTCAAACTAACCAGTGGCTGTGAATTTCTATTCTGAGTCTACCAGGTTGGCAGTTTGATAGCTGCTGCTTCCGACTGGTCGTTAGGAGCCTGAACTCTTTAGTAACGGTTAGAGACGTTGCTCCGATCAACAGTCGTTATATTGGTGTATCTATAGTGCCATGTTCTTGCACATAATTCCGGTGAGAAACCCAGAGGCCACATTATTTCTGCTCTCAGCCACGAACTGACTGGTTTGTATTGCCAACAAAAGAAATACAACGAAACCAGCAAACAAAAGAACACCTACATCTCTCAATCTTTCTTTCTCCAATATTCGTGGTATCTGTTCCAACGCTTTTAGCGTAGAATCTTTTCTCCCGGAACGAACTTTTCCCTTTCTGAAACTAGCCTGAATTCTACTATTGATAAAAGAATTTTTGGTTCCATGCTATCTTTCCGTTTTTCGAAAACGATTCTAGCGTTCACATGTATGGCCTTGCTGTTTACATTCGGGATAATCTCCCGATGGCCAATGGAATTGTCTCTCGAAGCTTTTGACTAATCTTTCATGTGCTTTCGTTTTTCCTTGCTAAACTCTGTTTGTTATCTCTTTATCGCTCCTACTCTTCCCAGAACTGCAGTATATTAGGCATAATAGATGACAGTATCATAAAGCCATTTTCTCTCCATCAGTCTGCGAACAATTCTGTCTTCGGTGACTCCGTGATTTCCTTCGTGACTGTTGTAGAGTAGTTTTCACAGTGGAGGCTTGTATTTCACTAAGTCGGTCTTAAAAGAGTTCGACGTACAAAACGTTAGGAACTTCAAATAACAGTTAATGACGCAGAAATCTAGTTGTGGTGGTTGATACTTTAATGTCCGACATCGACTGACTCACCAACTCTACTCAGCTCTCTGGCGACTGCTACTACTACTACTTATTATAGGTGGGAGAGTCTATTAACAATAGAATAGGCATGTTCCGGTATAACAGTGAGGCTCCTTGAAGTTAGATTTTCAGCCTCTCAATTGAAAATTGCTCCCTTGAGGTTTCTTCTTAGGTCAAAGACAGCCTGGAAGCTTTCATCTTTTATCGGAAATTTCAGGTGAAAACTCAATCCTCTCCACGGTTCACACCAGTATGCTCGGCCTCTATAACACACAGGAATTACTAATTTCGGCTATACCAGCGTAACAGGCCTCGTCACAAATGGCGCCTATTCGTTACTATCCGTAATAAATTTCAGCGAGTCTTCGAAGTAGTTAAGTCTCGGTTTGCCAAGAAAATAGGCACCGCATAGACTCTAACAACTTTAACCCCCACTCTGATTACTGACGAGACGGTAATAAGGTATTAAGTAAGTGCAAGGTCACTATCCCCACTCTTCAATCAATTTAAGGAGTTATTATCCTCTGCTGATGAAGCTGAATGGTTCGCCTGTAAATTCTCCTCCAATTCCACTCGTGACCCATCTGGAGTACCTATGCTTAAATTCCCACTTAGTAAGTGAATCTCTATTGAGTGATATGCATATAAACCCCATACATGGTTTCTGCTATCATTTCTAACTTTGCTCCCATAAAGCATGTCGACACGATGGTTCCCTGTAATGGTCATTAAGAAGTGTGCTCCTGAACTGGCCGATCGGATACCCCACATTAAATTCGGTCCTGTGCCACATCTTACCGCGTGGGGCGCTTGGTAGATATACAGCGGTTGGAGATTCATTGTGGAATTCACTTGACTCATTTCTAGCAATTGACTTCTTCTCCGCGCCTCTGGCTAATCTTATATGTGTTGTTCTTTTCTAAAGTATTATCGTTCATTAACAACATTCGTGTGGTTATTATATTCAGTAACGTTCCCTAGTTTACAACTCATACTGTTTCAGTTTGTATTGCTTTAATAATCTTTAGAGATATTTTTCGATGAGGAATTAACATTTTGTGTCCCACCCTACCATAAAAGAAGGGGTAGATATAATTTACTATCCAACCACAATACTTTCCTTTGCTTAAGCCAAATTCTCAAGCTACCACTCGAAAGTCATAACCGAAACTAAACTGTTCAAAAAAATTTGTGCAAGTTTCAAGCTTCAAGCTTCAATTATAATGATCCTTAGTGAATTGGTGCTTTTCTTCTTTTTTAATCGTTTTGTTCCAATCGCTTATCTTTCGTCATACAGTCCACGATCTCTCTGTAAAACTTGCCAGCGTATTGGTGCAGCGTTACAATTTTCTTACACTTCTTTGGAGTAATTCCGTTGCAGAAAATGGCTGTAGGACAAGTAATCGACAGTCGAGACAATAGTGTTTGGGCCTGATAAAAATCTGATGCAATCACGGATGACACAATATTTTTCAAAGTCAAACAAATTTCTTCATAAACTCCGAAAATAGATTCATATTACTGCACAACACGTCAAATGACCTAATCTGAGGAAAAAATAGAAATCGATCACTCCATTGGGTCTAAAACTGACCGTATCGCAAAAGAAAGGAAAATAAAGTGGTTGTTTCCATTAATTTGCACTAGGGTGTATAAATCTATGTTAATGCATATATTTGGGAGGAAGAATTCATTAAAGAGATTATTGCTGAAACAAGCCAACTTGTTTATATCTTGTTGCGTATTTCTAAGTAATGAGTTCTTGTAAATTCAATTCGAAATTATGACCCATCTTCCTGAAGTTCATGTTTTTGTTTTTTCAAGTACTTTCAACAATCTAGAATCATTATAAAGAACAATGTGTTGTTAGTGTGGTAGATAAAATGGTGTTGGTTAACTGAACATTAGAAAAAGACAATAAAATTTACAAATATACCTTATGGGTTGGATTTAACAAAATTTGTTTTCACAGAGACACACGCACACACACCTACCCTTATACACCTAGACACATAAGTGTTTTTGTAAAATAGGATATAGAATCAGTAGTAAGCTTTGCAGAAATATGACAAATGGAAAACCATTTCATTGAAACTAGATTTGATTGCGCGTTTCGCCTTTCTAGGACTCATGAAATCAAAAAACGAAAAAAAGAAATATGTGTGTATATTTGGAGGTATGCTAAATTATTAATCAATAGCGTTTCTCGTGATGAGAGAAAAAAAAACTTCATAAAGAAAAGATACAGAATAAATCTTAACGGAATTTTACAGTGCTGGCGGCATTTAAACAGTAGCCGGTCGAAAATAACAAATAAAATTTACGTTTTTGTTTTATTTTTAACAAATTGTTCAGCTAATACAAGGCCCAAGAACCATTCAGAGTAGAACGTTAATGACAGACTTTGTTAACTGGACGTTACAGGGAAGGTTGGAAATACATTTTGAGGATATTTAGGAAAAATAATCTTTAACATGGAGCGATTATAATTGTAGTGATCGGAGAAAAGTCGCCGCTTCCATAAAGTACGATTCTGGCGAAGAAAAGACTTCTTACTAACGGAATGGCAGAGATAGTTCCTTGATGTGTACTGAGACTTATATACACCTGATGTAGGCCAGTAAGTGCAAAGGTTGAGAATTTGGGGTAACAACAACAAAGATGAGGACAATAGCCGCGTGGGTCTCATGTAAATAGTGAATACGCTTCAACATAGGAATTAATATAGAACGAATTGTATTAGCAATTGTTCCTCGCCATGGACGAGTGTCAAGAGTGATTGATCGACGCTCCGTTTGCGAAACTCTAGAGTCGGGATGGTGAAAGTAATTGAAAAGCCCTTGGACTTGCATTGGCTGAACATTATATATATATATATATATATATATATATATATATATATATATATATATATATATATATAAAAAAAAGAGAAAGCACAAACTTTTTTTTGTTATAATGCACGCTCACACGATACATGTTCAGCAATGGAAATAGATTTGACTTAGATAGTCTCAGGGGTGATGTGTGGATAGGGGGGTCACCAATCATCAACACACCTAACATCGTCACGACTAACACCAAATGGTTTTATTACCACTTAGGCAGAAAGTCACTTTTGCGAAGAGTTGAGAAAATGAGACCAATGTTCTCTACAAATACAGAAAATGAACAATGAACTATTAAAAGAACATAATGAAATTTTATTCCTTTCAAAATCTATTTCTTTAATTTGCCTGAAGAAGATTATAAATACAGGAAACATTTGTACAAAAAATATGACGAGTAATATATATATATATATATATATATATATATATATATATATATATATATATATATATAAAAAAAATATACATTATAACTACAAAAATATAAATTTTTCTCTCGTTGGATCATATATAACATCTTCATTATATATGCAAATACATACATACATATATATATATATATATATATATATATATATATATATATATATATATATATATAAAATTTTATGTCATAGACACAGCATGGCACAAAAACTAGCAGACCTCACACCAACTGTCAAATTATAACTTTCAGATGAACATATAAAATTATGTCTTTTGAAATAATGAACACTATATTTCTGTCTTAAAAACTCACCCTGAGGAAGACATGGCGTTAATTTCGAAAATACTCGAATCAAAACAATATGCATCATCACGGTAATTTCCTCCTTCTTTTAATACCGACGCTAGAAATCCCATCCGAGAATATAAAAAGGATTCTGTTGAAAATAAGCAAATTACACACACACACACACGTACATATATATATATATATATATATATATATATATATATATATATATATATATATATATATATATGATATGTCCGGGAAATGGATATATTTGTTCGAAGTAGCAAAGTGGTTTTGGACTACTGTAACCGAGTAGAACAATCTAGCAGGTACCAGTAATGGACTGGTCCTCATCGTAGTGGTAGGCAATAGGCGTAGGCAATATGCATAGCCAATAGGCGAAGTCCATATAGCTCCATATCAGTCTGTATTTATGGCATGACATGAGGGGGGATCCAGGTGTATGCATATTCATTACATCAATATGTGTGTGTATGTGTGTGTGTGTATCACACCTCATCCGTGTTGCTATACGTCCGGTTGCCTCTAGCTAGGATCGAAACCCGGTTGAATTGGCGTCAGTCAGAGATTTTAAGGTGAAGAAGGTGAATTTAAGCGTATTTATTTTTAGATAAACACACAGAGACTGAGAGAACTCTATTCGATTTACCGAAGAGTCATGCATTATTAGCTGTAATAGTCACTGTTTACAAACCCACCCTTCTTTTCCATATATATATATATATATATATATATATATATATATATATATATATATATATATATATGTGTGTGTGTGTGTGTGTGTGTATATGTATGTGTGTGTGTCTGCGCGCGCGTCTCTGTGTGTGTGTGTGTGTGTATATGTGTGTGTCAGTCAAGAGAGAGAGAGAGACAAAATACAAGGACGTTTATATTTTCTATCGATTTAAAATTTCTGGGGAAGATAATGGGAAAAAGTGCTTACAAAATCTAACGTCCGTCGACATATTGAAGACAATAAAACCATAAGAAATATATTTAATGCGTTTGTAGCCAAGAAAAGAAAAAGAAATGTAAAAGAAAAACTAAACCAACAGTAAAGTGTCAAACGTTAATTAGAACAATGGACAAGTATTATCACCCAATACCCAAAGAGACAAAATATATAAAAGAAAATATTTCTAAAATAGAATCGTCATAGTAAGATCAATGTTTGAGTATTTTTTTCTATTAATGCCAAAAATCATAAAACGTTTTTTTAAATGAACTTAAGAATTAAAATCTCTTACGTTATATTGGTTTTGACGCGTCGGACCTCATTTCATTTAGCGTCTGTTTGTTTTGTTTTTAATCTCTGGTGAGTATTTTGTTGATAGTTTCATCTTATTCATACACAGGCACACACTAATACACAAAACAATGAGAGATTCTTCTACCTGAAGCAATTTTATTCAAAACTATACACCAGCCTCTCATTCTTAGCTGACAAAAAGGAAGACTGTTTTCTTTTGACGCCATCTTGTTTTCTTAACCACCATTTAGTAATCACCTCCTACGGTGCGTGACAATTTTTCTTTACGAAGACCCCTCACCCTCCAGCTTGACGGTAACACACTGATCGTCAGCTGACACCAATCGACTTCGTATTGTTCACTACAGAAACTCGATTAGTGAGAAAAGATCGACAAAGTAAAACTAAACATGGAAGTGTCGTCGAGGGAAAACTCAGTAAGCACTTAGGATTACGCTCAGGGGTTATGTTTGTTAGTTGTATGAGAAATGACAAAATTAGAGCTTTGGGTGTCAGATCGAAAACAAAGAACTCCGACACAAAAGTGTGAAAGCAAGTCTTGTCAAAATCAAGACACGATTAAATAAAACTGGAAATCTTTTGACGCAGGAGACAATATATTGGTGAACATCCCTGGAGAATAAGTTTCATTTTTTTTTTGTCAATGGCGATAGCATCGAACTCAGTTTATGTTTGGAGCTGTCCTAAGGTGTTATATGAAATTCACTTGATTCCAGGCTACTTCATTACCAAAATAAATATATATATATATATTATATACATTTCAACGTATAGATTCTAGGTTTTTCAGATGCGAAATTATCAATAGTGCATGCCTGTTTACACGCAAAGATGGCTACAATAGGAAATTATATTAATGAAATTTAAATTGGTATATATCTTAGTGGTATTTATAAAATGTATGTTAGTTACTAACCATCATGCAATCACCACGCTCGTTTCTCTCAAATAACACGTTCAGTAGATATGGCACAGAAATCAACACCATTAATTAACAATGAAAAACTGATGAAAATGTCACTACATATTCAGTACTAAATTGTGAAATGAATTTCACTTGATTACACGCTTTACCGTTATCCCTTGCCAAGCAAATAAAAAAGAAATATTATTTAGTATTTCAATATATATATATATATATTAAGATTTTAAAATTTTCAGATGCAAAATTAACAATATTGTACATTTATTTACTCTGATGTCCAAAATATAGATATTTATATTAATGACATTGAAACTGGTATAAATTTTAATGGTATTTTAAAAAAATATATATATGCTAGTTGATAACCTGAATGAAGTCAGTATACTTGTTTCGCTCAAATAACACGTTCAGTAGACCTGTCATAGAAACATATACCAGAGTGTAGTAGTTAATTAACTATGAAAAAAAGACCATAGGACACAGACAAAAATATCCCAATGTTTGTGAAAGCTATGTTCTTCGTAGGTAGTTTAATTTAAAATTGCTATATTTACTTGGGAAATTTAACACAGTAGAGGGTTTTTAAATCTTACTTTAGATGTGGAACATGGCCGAAAATATAGGGCACCCAGTGACAATCGAACTCACTATTCAGTTTTAATTTGCCTCGATAGACAAGCTTGCTAACCATGTCGAAGTGCCCAAATTAGTACAGTATGGTGATTTTCTAAGCGTAGTTCAGATGTGGCACCCAGTGAGGATCAAACTCACTTTGGAGACGTAACTGATCTAGCGAGACAATTTTGCTAACCATTAAACCACGCCGAGGTGACCGTGTTTCTTAAATTAGATGTGGCACAAGACCGCTGGTATGTGGCACCCAGTTAGAATTGAACTCACTACTCAGTTGCAATAGTTCTAGAATCCCAGATTGGTAACAACTGCGCGTGACCAAGTTAGTACAGTATAGTGATTTTCTAACCTTAGTTTATATGTGACACGAGGCTAGATGTATTGGAGACTCAGTAAGGATCGAACGCCCTATCCAGTCATAATTTACTAACAAGCCAAGCTTGCTAACCATTACACAACCTCCAAATACTCTGATTGCCTAAGCGTAACTTAGATGAGGCAAACCCCGATAGTCCCCGGTGAGAATCGAATTTACTACTCAGTTGTAATTGATCTAGCAAGACAATCTTGTTAACCATTACACCACGTTGACATGCACAAGTGTATACAGCATGTTCGCGTTGAGCTTGACATGAATTAAGAATCTTTATTTTGCTCTCTTGTCTGTTAGCTAACTATATCCTGCCTGTCAACAATATATTGGTTAGAAGAAATAGATTAAGACACTTGCCAATGAAATTATCGTGTATTTGAACATAGCATTCTAGATCTGAACTTGGATTCGGCTCGTTGATATGTATTCCAGTCCCAGTAACGTTTAAACAATTATTTTTTTCTTCTTTCCGCACCTTCCCTTGAATAGGAGGGCGCTGGTGGATCATGAGAATATTTATGTTAAAGTATTTTTTTTTCAGTTTATCTCTTCATCACTGGGATAAGAGCTCAATAATGGACGCATTTTAATTCGCCTAGAATCGCGCCAATGCCGGTACGCAAAATAATATTTGAGGACACGGAGGTGATATTTACTTTCTTTTTCAAAACAGTTAAAAGTGAATAGGAGTCGCGTTTCGATTAGGGTCATAGAGGCACTAAATTTACTGCTGTTACAAAAGAAAAAGCCAAAACTTAGCAATATTAACTACGAACAAAGCCACAATGTGCTAACCGTATTCGGAAATTAAAAAAAAAACCTACCACACACTAAGTCATACACAGAACGCACACATTCAATTAAGCTGAAAAAAACGAATCATCCTTGATAATGGCTAAAGGTATAGCCGAAAGCACTCGGAAATATAAAACATTTGGACAGTTCTAACACACCCTTTGTCTCGAAAAGAAAGCTCTTGTTAGAACACAAGAAAAATGAAATAAAAAGCTTAACCGTAGTACCTTGTCTGTCGTTTTTAATGAAACATCCATAAAGGAAGGATTGCTGCCTAAATATACAAATATATATATATATATATATATATATATATATATATATATATATATATATATATATATGTATGTATGTGTGTGTGTGCGTGTTTTGTGTGTGGGTCTATATATATATATATATATATATATATATATATATATATATATATATGATTAACAGAAATTATAAAATTTGCCACTTAGCCAATTAATGCTATATTCAGCACTTCTACTCCAGAATTTCGTAGACGAACATTTGTGTAATTGTTCGGCCCACTCGTCAGGAGATATTAACAATTGTCTGTTGATTTTCACATTTTCCTTATCTTTATATTAAGTAAAAAAAGACAAAAAAAAACAAACAAACAAACTATGCGCTTTTGATGTTTTTAAGTTTGATTTTTTGTTCTTCCTTCTATGCATGTGTGGACGTGCGCTTGCCCGTGAGTGTGTATCTGCGTGTGTATGCGTGTACCTATACGCCTTTACGTGTATGTATGTACCCATGTGTAGGATGTTGTCGTTATTTCTTCTTTTTATAATTTTCTTCTCTCATTATACTCTCTCATTATTCCTTTTCCTTGTTTTCTCTGTCTTTTGACTCTAAGTGTAAAAAAAATATGTAACAATGTTATTTCGAGTATCAGTGGCAGTGGTCATATTTAGGCTAATTTTTCGTGAATATGGTGGCTTTTTATAAAGTTTTTGTAAAAATGAGTGTACATTGATTTTATTTATTTATTTCTTGTTTCAATATTTTCAAAACTTTATATATATATATATATATATATATATATATATATATATATACACAAATGGGAGAAAGAACAGATGGATTAAAATTTTACTGTTAGTAACATTAACTTTTCAAAATGTGCTCAGTACAAAGTAGAGCAATATATTATTATTAATTCTATTATAAAAACGTATAATAAAAACATATTGATGTCGCTACACAAAGGCTTTCATGTTTCAATAATTTGATGTACTTCTTCATGCAATGCTAAGAGGTAACAATTTAATTGCCAGAAATGTTTTAAGATGCAATAATCTTCATGTATTTTATATTGCCTAAAGTTATTCAATGACAGTGAAAGGAATCACAGTTGTTCCAAAATCAAATTTGATATCATTACCGGAATTTATGCTAATCGATATACAATATTATCAGTCATACATTTGTAGTTTAAGGGACAGGTCCTATTTTTCGACAGTTGCATTTATTTAAGAAAAATCAACGTTGTTGTCTTCGTTGGATACGTATCTGTTTAATATAGTACTGTTATGTTGAGATATAGATATATCGATGTTACTAACGCAGCTATAACTGATCTTAACATTATTTTTGTTAAAAATCTTTTTCAACTTTAGTGAATGACTTATGTACTTATGAATAAAATTTAGGAAAATCCTTCTGATATTCGTTTGAACATTACGATTCAAAGGTGAATTAAACCAAATAACGTTACGCCGACAGTGTTTCTATTTATTTATTACCTTTTTTCTTTTTCTAAATAATCTAAATTTACATTATGTTTGTTTTAGTTCTATAGCTTTTATGTACTTAATTATATTATTATTAAATATTCCTTATTGCTGGAATTATTAGATAATCTGACGTAGACTTAAAATTATCTGGACTGTTATGAGGGTGGTTGAATATATAATGACGTATCTGTGGTTATATTGATCTTTAATATATTGTTTTTAATAACCACTATTCAACTCCAAGGTCGCATCGAGAAAGTTGATCACTTTAACATTGGTGGTAGTGGTAATATTTATCTCATGATCATTGAAAAATGTTATCATTTCCTTTCTGATATTTCTATATTTCTTAGAATTGTTTTACGGAGGAGTATTACCCCGTCATCTTCATACAGTCCGGTGTCTTTAATGTCGAAAATAATTTCAGTCGCCACAATAACAAAATTCCAAATTTCACATGCCTTCGCTGAATTATATGTTCCCATATCAATGTTAAGTTCTGTTATTTCTTTTGCTCCACAGATAACCATTATGGAATAATGTAGGTTTTTGTACTTGCTATACGATATTGTTTTCGCAATCGCTACTAGGAAAATAGTATGTGCTTATTTGATAGCAAGCATTAGCAAATTCTTGGGGATGAACATGTAAATGGTACAAATATCGAATGGGAAAAACTTAACAATATTTCTTCCTTTTACAATTATTAAATCATTCTACGCCTACATTGAGGTAACCAGATATTTTAATTAAAATTTGAATTACGTAACGGTGGGTATATATTCCGCAACAGAAGATTGCGTTGTGAATGAAAGTCCGAGTCATGCTACCGGCGAGTGATATGTACATATATATATATATATATATATATATATATATATATATATATATATATATATAAATAATAAATGTACAATTTCCTTCACCGGTTTCATACAATTTTCCTCTTAGCTTCATGCACAAAGCAATCATCAGGTGCTGATTGAAATCCCTTCTCTCTCTTTATATATATATATATATATATATATATATATATATGAAAAACCTGTAGAAAAAAGACAATATTTATAAATGTAAAAGACAATAAGAAAACTGTATATTAGCCGACACGTTTCGTCCAATGTGGATTTTTGCTAGGTAAAAACGAAATGAATATTTACTTTAAGAAATTAATTTCGTTTTTGCCTTGAAAAATTCCATATTGGATGAAACGCGTCGACTATTATTATATATTATTATTATTATTAATGTCTTAATATATATATGAAGAAGCCTTTCGGAAAATGGAAAGAAAAAGCACACTTATACTTAGAATCAGAGAGAGATAACTTAACATTCTCTGACAGATAACGATGTGGGAAAGTGTTGGGAATTTGACACGCATAGGGCATATTAAGAGCAAGCGGGCAGGGTTAATCAGCGGGTCAACTACCTGACGAACAGATGACGGAATGGGAATAAGGAGGCTGGGCAAATAAGACCTAAGTGCTACAAAGGACAGGAAGTTGTGAAGGGACACGTCATATAGAAGACGAATAGGTCGTAGTCTACGATCGATTTTCTTTTCTCTATCACTGTTCAGATTAGCCTCGCTAAACACTGCCCTACGCCACGGCCTACGCCTCTGGGTTAATAGCTTGTTTATTACATAAACAAATTGAAATAAGCGTATATAACAAATATATACTTATTTTCATTGTCTATGTTTTAGACATGATTTCTTATTTATCTTACACTATAAATGTTTTATTTGTTTTCGGGCGGCTATTCGCAATATAAGTAAACATAATATGGTATTATATTGAATTTCAGGACGTAAACAGCTACTAAAAAAGACTGCGTTGAAATAAGAAGGGATTATTCAAACATCAAATATGAATTTCCAGTTAGTCAGACATTGTTTGGAACATAAATATATTATCCTATTTATTAACAGTTGAATATTCACATCATTATTTTATTTTCGGCGCGATTGTCATCTTTTATCTGTGTGCATCATCGTATATCTTGGTCTCTGTGTTTTACACCTATCGTGAACAAAATAATTAAGAAAAATAATTGATTTGTTCGAAAAGTTCTGTCATAATTTTGGGACGTTGAATAACTTGGTCGGGGATCCTGATGATTTTTATTCAGTATTCACCTGTATCATTTTTCGATAGCTACATCTACCATCAAACACTAACATAAATTTACAGAATCAGTCATGACTCAAACGTTATATAGGCATTCAATTGTCACGTAAAGAAAAAACAAGTTCGCTTTAATTAAAATTTAAAAATATGCTTGTTCATTTTAGCAAAACTATTTCTTATTGAGTGATATGTATTTCACAATTCCATATTTCCAGAAATTCTATCTTTCACGGTAAAATATCTGCATTTAGTTTGGTATACTATGTACATTATTAGGACTACTGTCTTCGTCTTTGTTACCATATTTATTGTTATGGTCCAGGTTAGGACCAAGGAAGAACAACACGAACACAAGAGTAGAAATAACGAAGGTATATTACATGAAATAATAATACAAGATGTGGAAGGTGTTAGTATGACTATCAGTCTGGTTTGAAGTGAACTACTATCGGCTCGACTCGATTCGACCCTCTCTCTTGAGAGGCGTAGTATACATAGGAAGAGTTCATTCTCTAGTTATAGGTAAGGACCCATGATATTTATAACAACGTTTCGGCCGATGAACGTCCCGGCCTTCTTCAGGTGGTTGGCATGTCGAATTGAACCTTTTATTTCTCTGACTGGGGTAGACTGTACTGGTTCCACGAGCTATGTCTAATGCATGTCAGTTATCAGTTATCTGCTATTAATTCCCCTTGGGGAGGGGAATTAACAGGAGATAACTCTCTCCAAATATTGTTTTTACCAGTGCTCATATTACAAATTTTGTTGTTATCATTACCTGTTTTTTAGCAGTGCTCATATTGCAATTTTTGTTATTATTATCGCTTTTATCTGGCACTAATTATTACTGATTCCCATATTGTATTCATTTCAATGCTTGGTCGGCTCAGGAGATTTTTGTGGCCTAGCATATATGTGCTGATTTCTTTAAGTTTATGAATGTTCCAATGATGTTCTTTGTTTAGTTGCTGAAGACATTAATTTTATAAGTCACAGAAATTCATACGCAGATGTCATTAATAACACATGGCACAGTGGATAAAGGCGTCACTTAGATCCAGTGACAGGACCCAAAGAGTTGTTAGTTCAATACCTCATTAAGGCAGTGGAGAACTTGGAGAAGAGAATTAGCAGGAGATAACTGATAACCGACATCCATTGACGCGGAACTAGTCTACCGCAGCGAGCGAAATAAAAGGTTCAGTTCGACGTTCCAACCACCTAAAGAAGGCTGAGGCGTACATCGGCCGAAACGATGTGATAAATATGGCAACAAAGATGACGACAATAGTCCGAATAGGGAAAATCGTCTACATAATACCTCATCTCAGAAATATAGACAGTTTGGTATGTTTTATTCATTTTTGATATGTCAATAGTTGTTGAGTTAATAACGGAGTCAATTTTATCTCTTGATTAAATGTCTTCCTAAAAACAATTAATTTGTCCGGGGAAGAAGTAAATATGAGATGCTTACCAGGGCGAGTTAAAATGTTCACAGGTCGAGAATGAAGGCAGGATGCTAGAGCTTGTAAATCCTGCATGCTTTAATTTCAACTTCTTCTTATTAATAACTACATTGTTTATTTAGTTGATGTTATAAAGTTTACCATTTCATTTCCAACCTCCGTTTTGTTTATTCCTCATTCAATCATCTTTCTAGGTTACAACATTAACCTAAAAACTCTAACCAAGTGCTTAAATGACTTAGTCAAATCGAGACATTCATATGGAAGGTGTGGCACCAAAGCTGTTCAGAAATATCTACACTTTCAGCTGTATTCATATATTTTCTCAGATCATTATTTAAAAATGGCTTCGAGCGGATGGAGCATGTAAATCTTAAAGAAGATTACGCTTCAACTGATTTTATAGACTGGACCTACATAATCACAAAAAAAAAAAATCACCAAATAAGAGAAAATACGTAAGATGAGTTTTCAAGAGCTTCTTCTTCTTTTTGTGCCGTGGCCCTGAGGTCATAGTCGATCATGGATCTCCACAACTTCCTGACTTGTTAGCTCTTAATACAGTTTCTCTTTTCGTTATTTCTTCTAAACCCTGCTCTGCCATCCATTTACTCAAGTTTGTTTTGTTATGCGTTACTTCCCCCCTCTCTCTCTCTTGCCCTCAATCTGCCCTGTGAGTATCAGATTTTCTGAGCCTTTCTTTCTCATTACGTGCACTAGAAATTTCAGCAGCCTCATCCTGATGTTAAGTATAAATTTTCTTTTTGTTTCAATAAGCACTACCTAAAATGGTTATCACTCAAAAAGAAAATAATGCGAGAATCAAGATATCTCATTTCCACGCTGCATCTAACAAAAGGTCAGGAAGGAAACTCCCATCAATACTGAAAAGAGCAACAGCAGATTTACCTGAAACATTTTGTAATTTTTAATGACGGTAATTCTAAATATTCGGTCAATGAATATCTAATGTTTTCTGTAGAGTTATCTGAAGATTTCAATTACGCATCTGATGCACTTCATCGTGGTGTAATGGTTAACAACCTTGTCTCGCTAGAACGATTACGACTGAGTAGTGAGTTCAATCCTCACTGGGTGCTGCATAATTTCGGCCTTGTTCTACATTTAAGCTAAGCTTAGAAAAATCACAATTACGATTACACATCTGTAGGGATGCTACCGACGGGACACTTCTCTTGGTTCTATGCACAATCTTAGAAAGTCTCAGAGCGAATTAGATTATAAAAATTGAGTAAATGCGGGGAAACCAGAATATTAAGGTTGGTCGGCCATTTTCCCGTTACTTAATGTATAATTCGTTTCCCAGACGCCCCTCTGGCAAAAGAAACGTGAGTTTGCATATCACTGTGCCTATCATTGATTCGCTCACGGCCGCACAGGGATAGACTGAATAACAGTTCGATATAAGCAAATAAAAAAAATAATTAAAACTATTTCAGGATATTTAAATTTCTACACTTGCTTGATTTTGAAATCTCCAACGTGGAAATCGCATCTAGATTTCTTCCTCTTGCAGACAACCGTATATTCGCTTATCTTCCTTGATATTTCTTGATATTTCATCGTTTCTCTTCGATTTCATTTACCATATTTTCTAAGAGATTTGAGGTTCTTTTTCAATGCTTGTCTTTAAGACGGTGTCATCTGTATATATTACGCTGTTAAGATAACGTCTGCCGATAATAAATCCTGGCAGGTTGCTTAGGATATCTGTTTAGGTTGAATAAATCCGGTAAGAAGATTTATTTTTCTATCCGCCTACGGGGATTTGCGCCGAAAATAAATTCCCGATTATTCTTATTTCTTTTTATGTGCCATGTCCTTTCAAGATGTTGGCGATCATGGTTCTCCACGACCTTCTATCGCTTGCAAAAAGACCCTTCCCTCTGTCACCTCCCTCAGACCACGTTCTGCCATCCACTAGCTTAAGCCAGTTAGGTATACCATGCGTTGTTTTCCGTTGTCTCTCGTTCCCTCTATTTGACCCGTGAGTATCAGATTCTCCAGGCCCTTCTTCCTCATTACGTGTCCCAGAAACTTCTGCTGCCTCTTCCTGATGTTAAGTTTAAGCCTCTTCCTTGTTTCCATCCTCTCTAAGACGTTATCGCTGCGCACACGCTAGATCCATGATATACTCAGCATCCTTCTGTAGAACCACATCTCCGTGGCCTTGAGTCTCTTCTTCATTTTAGAGAACTCTTCCAACATTCGCTGCAGAAAGTAGGGCAGATGGTCACGTAACAGCTCAGTTTTCTTTTTTTTTGTTACCAAAGAATCCTCTTGTCTTATAATACTCTGCTCAACTTTTGGAGTGCATCCTTGATCATCCCAATACGTCTACCGATCTCAGTGCTGTATTTACCGTCCTCTGTCAAAACGCTTCCCAGATAATTCCACGTCTGGTTGATTCTAATGTCCCCGGCCTGCAAATCGCATTTCGGACTCAACCTTTTACTGATGACCATGCATTCTGTCTTCTTGTAGTTTATGCTTAGTCCCTTCTTCTCACTCTCCGTTGCTACCTTGCGTTAGAGATTTTATAATTTGTCTGCTATCAGTACTGTCATATACATATCTAGTGCTATTAAGATTGTGGCCGCCAATGCTAAATCCCGGTAGGTTTTCCAATTCTCTCAGAGTTACCTCGCTCTATAGGTTGAAAAGATCGGCTGATAAGACGTATCCTTGCCTTACGCCTCTTTCTATTTTTTGTATATTTGCTGAACTCATTATCTATGCGCGTGCATGCAGTTTGCTGCCAGTATAGGTTCTTGACTATTCTGGTATCTTTCCCAAATATATCAAGGTTGCTTAGTAGTTCAAGCAGTTTCTTGTGGTGTACTTTGTCGAAGGCTTTTGCGTAGTCTATGAAATATAGTCCTTCTGCATATGTATCGGTCTTTCTGATAAAATTCTGAACATGAATATCGCGTTCCTTGTTCCGATATCTTTAACGAACTCGCACTGTCCTCGTCCTATCTTTGGCGTGATTCTGTTGAGCGTTCTATTCATCACAATACGGATGATGAGTTTTGTCACGTGACTCATTTGGCTTATTGTTCGGTGGAGTTCGCATTCGTTTGCGCCTGGTTTCTTAGGCGTTGATAAGAAGATAGATCTGCTGAGACCACCCGGTATAACCCCGCTGTTGTATCTTTTATTTGTTATTTCGGTGATCCTGTCTATACCAAAGTCATCCAAGGCTGTCATCACTTCCGTTAAAATTCCGCCTGGCCCAGTTGCTTTGTTTCTGTTCAGTTTGGACAGTGCGGCGTTTACTTCGGTTTAAAGAATTCCAGATTTGCCGGTTGTTCTATCGTTCCCAAATAAATCTACACTTCATTGCAGTTGCAGCAATTCTTATCCAATGCTTCTGAATAGCCCACGAAACATAGGCATACGTAACTATGCATTAATAGGAATAAATAGAATCACCTGTCCTAGGGTTTACATTCCGCTACGGTCTTTTGAACAGGAGTAGAGGTTTATCCCTTGTTTCCTGTTTAGGATTGGTTTTCCGGTTTCTTCTAAAATCTTCTTATTCCCTCTCACTCCCAGTAGTCCTCTTGCATCTTAGTGGCATTATCGCCTTGCTCAAGGTGAACTGATTAAAGGAAATGCTATTTCTCTCGCTCTGATATAATTCCGATCGTAAATATCGCATTTCTTGATTCCAGTGTTTTTAACAAAATCATCCTATTTCCCGTCAGATTATGACAACTGATGACAAGTCCATTCTTACTGCTTTATTATTTGTGTCAGTTGCTCACTTCTTTTATTGAACCAACGTTTGCGACTTTTCTACACGAATGGAGCGATATATTGGACTCACAGTTGCCACAGAAACAGAAATGCTTTTATTAATGCACGACGTATTGTTCTTGATCATGTCAGTGGTTACATTTTGAGGTTTAAATATAAATATGAACTCAGCTAAGGTAATTCTGTATATTCTATATTAGGTAATTGTTGAGTGTTTCCCCGTGCGTGTATTGAAATAAGGACAAACACATACGTAGGGAAAAATACTGGTATATCTGAAGAGGTATTTACAACAGAGATTAGTAGTCAAACGAACGCAGGTTAGTCAAACAATCAGAAAGAGTATAAAAAGTCCAACTGTATCTTCCGGTAGAGAGACAGGAAGTGTGATGGTCACCTGATCATCCCAGAACTCTATAGAACTGTCCTATTAGTAGTAGAGAGATCAGTCCATTCTGATGAGAAGGTGGGTGGCCCCAACAGTAATGGACATACATAAAATATTGTATACTTCTTCATCCATCTGTTGTCAGGATTCTTAAGCCAATGCAAAACAGATGTATAGTATGTGCTACGCCACAGCTACACACAATTTTGAATACAGAGTTTTTTTTTTTATAGAAATCTTGTCACCCAAAGCTATAGAACCCAGTCTGTCCTGGTATTTACCCATAGCTGGAGGTGGGGAGAAGGAAAGGATTAATACTTTTCCCACATAAGCGAATGTAATGGATCAGACTCGAATTCGAACTGGGCTCTCAGATTCCTCAATCCAAACTGCTATCCATAATTCAACCGTACCTAATGCTTGATCAAATACTCCCAGACGACATTCATTTCTATGTTAGTTCATACAACCAACGGACAGTTTTCTAAAGGTAGCTCAACTTTGAGGAGTTACATTCAATCCATGTTCTTTTATTGTTCTCTCTTAATATTTCCTCATAGTATTTTACACTAAATAACCTCTTGAGTTTTAGTGGTTTTATTGCTTTTTTTCGTGTAGAATGATTTAATAGATCCCCTTAACAAAACATCCTAACCTCGAAAGAAAACATAAACGTATTTAATGCCATGCAATTGTGGCAAGAAATATAACAGAAAGAATGAAGTGCCCCCTAAATTTTAACGAACATCGAAAGATGTAGACTGTGATGAGACTCTTGAATCAAGTATGGCAGATCACATATGTAACATCTCTGGAATAAATTACAACAGAGAGCAATACTGGGCAATGGAAAAATAAAATATAGTACACGTTAGCAACATTCTAAGTAGACATAGCGTAGAGATGTATGCTTTATAGGAGCCTCTTGATTATAAAATATAAAACATTCAATTTCAATACCTAAATCAAGAGATTAATAAGTCCCACAATCTGTGTACAAATATTAGGTATAAGTTTCAAAAAATCAAAAATCATGCTACCTATTGCGTTCGCTTAATTATTTCTTGTTCTGTCTCATTTGTGAGTTCAATCCCTGGGCTTAGCAGTGTTGTAGAATCACAGATACCACTTGAATGGCAGAAGTAAATACGCTACACAAATAATAAGAAAAGGCGAGAAGAATAGAGTAATTCTTTCTTGAAACAACAACCCAGTGAGAGATTTGCGAATTTGAGATGTAAAAATCAAGTTTGATAGAAATTTAAATATCCGCGAAGTGTTTTAACATATGATGGAAAACGGTAAAGCGAATGTTATACCTGAATATAATGTCACTACCGACACATAGATCGCCAGTGAGCAAACACCGGCGATCCCATTATAGAATTAGGTGAAGCACGTGACCGTAGATGAAACGCTTATAGTGGAGGTAGCGTGTATCTAATTGATCGCTATTTCTCCTCTATCCTCCATACTAAATATATCCCCCATTTCTAATCTATCCTCTAATACTATACGAACCGCTATTCTCTACTCTATTCACTATACTATTTCTCTATTCAGATCACTATACGGGTTACTTGTCGAACGAGTAATATATAGCAAGTACTATTAGTGCGAGTGTTATTCAAAGGCGTCTGACACCAGTATTGTTCAACGGCGTTACTATAGTTGTATCTGCGATTACAAAGTTCCTACTACTACGAGCATTACGGAAATGACAACGAGTATTCGTTGGGATCACTAAAGTGTCAACTGAGTGTTCGGTGAACTAGAAAAGCCTTTTGTAATAGCGAAAGATGACTTCAAAAATCAATAAAAAAAATCTAAGGATAGTCTTAAGAAACAGGGAATATTCGTTACAGAGAGAAGTGTGTTTAACTGTTAGATAATACCATTTCTAGTATATGGCTGTAAGTGCTGATAAAATTCCTCAGAGATGAGGAAGATACGTAACACAAAGGTCATGTGGTTCTGTAAATGATGGTGAGATTATCATGTAATAAGCAGATCCGGCCCGGTGGCTAGGATTAAAGTGTAGTATCTGCGCTTTGTGAGCTGCCGGGTCGGGTGTCTGTCGAACTCTCTGCTTGCAGAGAGGAACCCGGACGAAGCTCCGCCGAAAGGTAGGGTTTCGTTGGGGGAGGTTGACGGAACTGGCCCGCCTCGGCGGGTTTGGATGGTTATTTATTTTTGGCTGGGTCTACGGGTTCAGAGATACCCACATTAAAAAGGCCTTGTGTCACATTCGATCCCCGTGGGTGGATTGATAAATACCATCATGTAATAAGCAGAGAGTTTTCTGTTCAATATTAACCTTCTAACAAATTTTAGCTATAAATACATTGACTGATTCTAATATAAGTTTATTGTTCAAAGAATTCTTTCTTTCGTTTTTTATTTTATTATTATTTTTTTTTTGTTTTGATAAATATGCTAAATGTTTTCGTTTTAATATTATTTCCCTAACAAATACAACTGAAAGAAAACGGACACATTCTTCGAATCAGGAAGAGATTTTTGGACTTTCAGGGACAGATAAGGAAGATAGGGGACTTAGAGAACTTTACGTCAAGTCGGTATATTGAAGGCTAGAGAAATGGAAGGGAACCAGGGTGAAAACTACATAATTTGATGCAAACTGATGGCAAACAAGTATTGGAAATGATATTAACAAACATTGGTGGATGAATGCTATACACAGACTGAGGATCAAATCTAAGACAATTGATACGGATACACATTATGCAAAGGCAAAAGCGATGAGACACCTCGTGAAAATCAAACACAATTAAAATTCTGTTTTCAAGTTTTCATGAGTATCGTTACCAGAGTTGGTAACATAAGAAGACCCATAACCACTGAATACTAAATTTAGCTACTTGCAAAATTTGCTAATTTGAAAGCCAAATGCTACAAAATTTGGCTAATTGTGACATTCTGGGATTACAACGGAAAAATTTTCCGTAATGAATTTTGATCATCACAACATGAAAAATTTCGGGTCAACTTTGAAAGCCGAGTTTTACTGCATTTCTAATTTAGTGTTAATTAATACATACGTGCTTATTTATTTTTTAAATCATTTAAAAATTTAATTACTACATAAGTGCTTTTTTTAAATCATTTAACTCCGCGCAAATAATGACTGAGTGTAAGAGAATATGAGGAAAAGAAAATCTTATTAAGGCGAGAGAACAATAAGTTTTAACATTTTGTGGTCGGGAATGTAGGCTTGCTGGTGTAGTAATTCTTCAGGAAAGTTGGGATTGGAAAGAAAACAGGCTGTAGATTTATATTTGGATATGATCCGATAACGTCACTTTCGAGAATTTTCCTTCTGAGTGAATTAAAACATATAGATATTTCTTGAATGAGCTTACATATGTCTTATTATTATAGTGGAACACACCTATCCTATAGTTAATAGACTCTCGCACCTATAATAAGTAGGAGTAGTAAGAGTAACCAATCGCTCAGTGGGTCGGTCTGAGTTCAGTCTGAAGTAGGACGACCGGGCTGACCGGTTGAACTCTCTGGCTTCGGGCGGGGAGGAACCCGAACGAGGCTACGACGAAGGGCGGAGTCTCTTTCGGGGAGGTAAACCGACCCTGAACCCGTTTATACGGGTTCAAATGGGCATATTGTTGGTCGAGCCCACGGGCTCGGAGATCCCACGTGAAACCGGCCTTATGCCACATGATGCCCTCGTGGGGGGGATGACTGAATACCGCTCAGGGAGTCGGTCAGTCAGTCGATGCCGGACGAATGTTATTCGGATACTAAAGTAACAGCGACCACAACTAGATTTCTCTGCGTCATACCTATTATATGAAGTTCGTAACGTTTTGTACGTCGAACCTATTTTAGAACCGACTTAGTACAAATACAAGCCTCCACTGTGAAATCACTCCATAACACTTATTTATCTTGTATATAAACACATGCAACAAAATCTGTATCTTTGCCATCATAAGGTCCTTCAAGAGATGAATCGCCTCAGTTAAGAATAGCTTTTTCCTCGAGTCTGTTTATTCATTTTTTATATGAATGTATGTATATATGTATGTATGTAATGTGTCTAGGTTTTATTGTTTTATTTTGTAACTATATAGATGTAATCCCAAGTACAATTCTAATAGATTATCTTCTAGCCTATCTTGCATGTGGAACTGTATTCCACTTTCTTGATTCACTGGTCTGTCATTATAATCACCACAAATTTAACTGCAATGTTAATCGCTAGTTTCTGTATTCCTAAAATTTGCATTTTTATTAACCCATATACAGATTCACGTCCTCGTTATAGTTCATGCTTAGTTAAGCCCCCTTGTGTCTTAGTGGCATTATCACCTTGATTTTGGTGAAATAATTTTTTCAAAAACAAAATTATTAATTCTGCTCATATGACGTTCACGGGAGTAGACACAAGACCAAGCCAGTGGAAAAGGAAAAGAGCAAAATGTTGGACATGTGGTCGGGAGGGCCACTTCGCGGCAAGCTGTCCAACAAGAAGGTGCTGGTTTTGCAGGAGGCCAGGACACCTGAAAAGAAACTGTATCCTTAGAAACGGCCGCGGGAGACCAGGAGAGGTCAGGTTTGGGCCCGCCCAGGTGCAGGGGAATAAAAGCGCAGAACAGAACTCCACCTCATGAGAAAAAATGAAGGTGATTTATTACTACCAATGGCACCTATGGCTGGGTTAACCCAAGGGTGGGGACCCAGGAAGAGTAAAGCTCAAGTGTTCTCTTCGCTAAAAGAATGAGTAAAGAGAAAGAACTATCCTGTAGAGCGGAGATAGTGGGTAGAAAGATGAGAGCTCTGGTGGACACAGGAGCATCTGTGTCATTGATGAGAGAGGAAACATACAGGCAGGTGAAACGGAAGAAGGTTACAGGAAGCGGACATAGAGGTTACGCAAGCAGATGGAGCCCCCTTGAAGATAAAAGGGATGGCGAGGCTCCCGGTGAGGATTGGGAAAGTAAAAAGCACCCAAAATTTTTAACGACGTAACCCCCGACCTGTGTTTTTTTCTTGTGAGGCAATCTTGGGAGAAGATTGGCTCCGGAGCCAAGAGGGCCCAGATTGAGTTTAATCCGATTGTGTTGGTGGTGAACGGCGAGAACGCCATTGGGATGCCCACCAGAGGAAGAGATAACCATAGTGGTGGAGGAAGATGTAAAGTTACCTCCTAGGACCGCAGTGTCAGGGTAGGTTTATGTCAGGAAAAAACCCACTATGGAGAGGACCTCTGCAGTTGGTCCCTGTAGAAGGAAAGAGCCTAGAAGATAGCAGAGGTAACCCTGTGCGAAACGGTAGTGGAGGCAGCCGAATTGGTGCCCATTATGATGGTGAACCAGGCCCAAAAAGACTATAAAATTAGGAGAGGGAGGAGATAGGAAGAGCACTTCCCCTACGAACTCTGAATCAGTGAGATTCGAGGAGGAACGAAGGAGGCTAGTAGAGCAAACAGAAGGAATCTTAGATGAAGATATATTAGCACCGGATCAATTTAGAACCAGAGTGGGGGGTCTGTTAAGGGACAATCGAGATGTGGTGGCCCAGTCAGACAAGGAACTAGGTCAGACCCACACAGTCGAAATGAAAACCGACACCGGAAGACCACCCCTGTGAAATTAAAACCCTACCGGACACCTATACATAAAAGTCCCCTTGTAGAAGAGGCAGTAGAGGAAATGTTGGAAGCTGGGATGATCGAAAGATCGATCTCCCTTGGAGCTTCCAATAGTAATAGTGTCAGGTAAGAAAGATGGCGGGCACCGTTTCTGTGTAGATTTTAGAAAGCTAAATTCTTTATCGAAGCCGTTGGCGGTGCCATTGCCATTGATAGACGACATTTTGGCATTATTAGGGGAAGGCAAAGTACTTCTCTACGTTGGACTTGAGGTCCGGGTATTGGCAGGTAGCCCTGGATGAGGCTGACAAGGAGAAGGCCGCATTTGCGTGTCACCTGGGACTGTTTCAGTTCAGGGGTGATGCCATTCAGGTTTAGCTAATGCCCCGGGAGTCTTCCAACAGCTAATGTCAATAGTGTTAGGAGGATACGAGAGCTTTGCCATGGCGTATTTGGACGATATCTTGATATTTTCGGAAACAGTGGAACAACACTTTTTCCATTTAAGACAAGTGTTGGGAAGGTTAAGGAAACACGGCTTAAAAAATTAAAATTGTCAAAGTGTCAGTTTCTGAAGGAAGAGACTAGGTATTTAGGATTTGTCATAAACGGAGACGGTATTAAACCCGACATGGATAAGGTAAAAGGTCATAAAGGGAAATGCAGAGCCTAAGACAGTGAGACAGGTAAGAGGTTTTATAGGAGATATAGTCTACTACCGACGCTTCGTCCCGGCATTTTCAAGAATTGCCATACCACTAGTAGCCCTGACGAAGAAATACTCTAGGTTCAAGTGGACAGGGGACTGTCAACGAGCATTTGATTCGCTAAAAGAACAGTTGACAGCCGTCCCACTGCTGACGTACCCAGACCTCAGCAAGCCCATGGTATTATACACGGATGCCAGTGAGCAGTGTGCAGGAGCAGTACTTACCGAGCCGTGTCCCGATAAGGAAGGACCAGTGCCAGGTATACCAGAGGAAGTACCGATATACTTCCTCTCCCATAAACTCTCAGAGACACAACAGAGATGGCCAGTAATAGAAAAGAAGCATATGCCATCATGTATGCTCTCCAAAAACTGGACTTTACTATAAAAACAGACCACAAACATCTGCAGTACCTATTGCAGGCAGAGTGGACAAATAATAAGAAAATTCAACAGTGGGCACTTAAGTTAAGTGGCTACCACTGTAAGATAGAGTATTTGGCAGGAAAGGAAAACACGTGCGCAGATTTACTCTCAAGAATACCGAAACAACTGGAAGAAAGATCTGTAAGGGTAGAGCAGGGAGTAGATGATAAAGCCTATAGAATAGGAGTAATTAACTCTAATAAGCTAAAAGATCGCCCTATGTTAGAATCGGACGAAGAAGGGCGCCGCCCAGATAATAACCGATCCCTACTGGACAGAAGGAATTGAGAAGGAGCAAGCAGACAGTGAAATAGCTGCTCTGAGAGAGAAGGTGAAGGCAGGAGAGACCACCAAGTATGCCATAATAGAGGAAAGGCTGTTTTATCTCTCAGGCAGGGATGAAGAAGTCAAGCCCAAGTTGTATGTGCCCAAAAGTTTAAGACCAGAGATATTGGAGCAGTGCCACGAGAGGTTGGGTCACATGGGAATTGATAGGACATGTGATCTCATAGGAAGAAAGTACTATTGGCCCAAACTGTACGGAGAGGTCACTAACTATGTTCGAGTTGTGTAGTGTGCCAGTCGCAGAGCAGAAGGCAGGAAATGGCACCTTTGGAGGAAACGGACGTGCCAAACTTTCCCTTCGAGAAGGTGAGTATGGATGTATCAGGACCATATGGGGAAACTGCACAAGGAAACAACTATATAGTGAGTTTTGTCGATTGGCTAACAAATTGGCCTGAAGCATTTGCAGTACCAGACAAGAAGGCCAGAACTGTGGCCGGGTTGATAATAAGTGAAATCTTCCCTAGGTATGGCGCCCCTGTGCAATTGGTAACAGATAATGGCACGGAGAATGTGAACAGCATAATGAGAGAAGTTCTGACAGGTTTGAATATAGAGCACGTAAAAACATCTCCATATCACCCCCAAGGAAATGCTAAAGTGGAAAGGTTTCATAGAACCTTGGGAGATGTATTGGCCAAGCTGGTTAGGGAGAACACTGGAAATTGGGACTTGTATTTGACGCAGGCTCTTGCGGCCGTGAGGTTTACGATAAACGAAACCTCCAGATTTTCTCCTTACTTTTTGTTGTTTGGCAGAGACGTGGTTCTGCCTGTGGATAACCTACTGAAGCCCCGAAGAAGGTATATGGGAGAAGATCATCATCAACTATTGCTGGAACAGCAACATAAGATATTTGTACAGGCCAGAAGAAGAATAAAGAGGGCCCAGAAGAAAAAAAATGAGAGAGTGAATGCTGAAAGAAAGGTAGTAGAATTGAAGGTTGGAGACCCTGTCTACTATAAAATCCACCAGAGAGAGGGAAAACTGGACCAGAGATGGGAACCGTACTACCGGATAGTAGAGCAAATGGGCCCAGTATCATATGTAATATGGGATCAAGTGGCAGGATGAGCGAGGAGGGTCCATGCCAATGATCTGAAGAAGGCTGAAATAGCTAACCTGGAAATGAGCGAGCCGAGACCTAAGAAGACAAGGACAAGGAAGGTAACTCTGGTTGAACCGGAAGAAATGGAGACGGAGGAAGACTCCGAGGGAGATGAGGAGATAGGTCGACTTGGCCAGATAAACGAAGCAGTCCGAGTGACAGAGTTGGAACCCTCAGCGGGGATTAGCGATGTTCAGTCGTCGACTGAATCGGTGCAGAGAAGACCCTGTGAGGTCGCCATCGCACCCCCATGTCCGAAGAAAAGGAAGAAAAAGACGAGGAGGTCCAATCAAACAGTCGAAGGCTCTAAAAAGAGGCACCCTGAACAGGACGAAGGGTCCAGCGAGTGGGAGGAGGAGGATCGAATACCCCTTTCCCAGCTCAAGGAAAGGATAAGGAACAGGAAAGAATTAGACGTAGAGTCAAGAGGCATTGAAGACATTCAAGGCGAAGACTCTAAACAGAAAGAAGAATCAGGGAATGAAGAAGAGGACAAAACACCTCCTGGACGGGAGTTAAACACAGAGAGAAGGTTAGAGGTTGAGCAGGAATTACCTCGGAAGATGAGATCAAGGAGGGTGAAGAACCCCAAATCTCAGTAGAACAAGAGGGCTGTGCAGAATAGAAGAATTTAGTGTCGACAGATAACGACACTGGCTCATCCAAGAACCTACTGGCTGACTACAGTGGATGTGGATGGAGGGGTTGGAGTCGCGGGCTGCACCTCATGAGGGACGGAAGAAGATTATTGGCATTTTTGATTGGCCATCAGTGGTGTCATGAAGTACGACCTTTGGAGTGAGCGCCACGCACACCTGACCGGACCATTCTGTCTGCTAGAGGTTAGTTAGAGGAGGGAAGAGCTGAACTTAGTAAGAAATTATAGGATAATTGAGTAAAGAATTGTGGAAGTATTATAATGCCCAAAGATGTGTGACCTTGTTAGAAAATAGGCGATTATTGGTTGTGATATCTGTTCTGTTGTTAGATAGCGAGAGTACATTCGGGATATACCAGGAAGAAGAAAGATATGAAGAGAAAGATTCAATCATAGAGATGATTGGTAGAGGCTTAGTCAATTGTACAGAATTATGGGAGCCGATAGTGAAGGGATTCTCTAATGTTACCTTAAATAAGATGCCAGTATTAAAGATCGATATGGATCAATTGAGAGATAAGTTAAGTGCATTGGGAAACAAAGGTGTGGCTTGGGAAGACGATGAGCAGATCGCGATAAGTTGGTCAATAGTAATGGGTACATTCCTAGTTATAACCATCGGGGGTATATTAGTATGGAAGGTTAAGAGTAAGAGGAGATTAGCGAACGACAGTCTAGTGAGCATGCAGAAACTCGAGAGGGAGATGCCGAGCGGTGTTCCTTACTCAGACAGGACTGGCGAAGAAATTGCTGAAAGACCAACGGAGGAGGCTGGCGTGAGACCACCACGTGCGGCGGAAAAACCTCCCCCAGCAGAGAGGAAAACATTGACCAAGAATAACAAACCATAGTAAACACATCTGCACCCACAGACACACGCACATATTACTTTGCATGTAAAAAAAAAAAAAAAGAGAAAATGAAAAGAACATTACATTGCATGTAGAACAAAAAAAGATGAAAAGAACATTACCCTTGCATGTAGAACAAAAGAAGATGAAAAGAACATTACCCTTGCATGTAGAACAAAAGAACATAAAGAGAACATTACATTGCATGTAGAACAAAAGAAGATGAAAGGAACATTACATTGCATGTAGAACGAAGGAAAATGAAAAGAACATTACCTTTGCATGTAAAACAAAAAAAAAAAGATGAAAAGAATGTAAGAAATTGCATGTAAGAAATTAGAATAGAATTGCATGAGACAAATGCATGGTGCATGTTAAATGATGTAATTGTGTTTAGGTGTCATTTACGGGTAAATGACATATCGGTTAGGGGAGGATTGTGGCACCCTGCATTATTAGAAAAACTAAAAAGAGATAATCATAGAAATATGATTTAATTTTTTCGGTTTATTAACCAGTTGTTAGTTATTTAGACGAAGAATAATTGAGTTTTGAGAATAATTCTCTAATTGTATTTAGGCGATCCGAAGGGAAGAAGAAGAAAGAAAAAAAAAGGGAAAGAAGGAAAAAGAGAAGGAGAAATAGATAATACAAAACCCGGTCATAAGCGAAAACAGGTGTCAAGAGATATCTAGGCCAACGCGCCTGACCGAAATTCACGAACAATAGAAATTGTTATTTGAAAGAATAAAGTTTAGAAATAACAAAAAAAAGAAGAAAAGGAAAATACATGATACAAGCGGATGGACACACGTACGATTGATAAAATGATATCGGTCAAACACCTGACCTACTTTCGTGTCCGCGGAATGTGGGAGTTCATTATCAATTTGGAGAAATGGGATTTTAGAACAATGGAAAAAAGAAATATTAATCGAAAAGGAAAAGGGTCATTGAGATGAGAGGTGACCGCTGGAATTGTATACAGATCCTGACCAGCTCTAAAGTTGAAGATAAGAACCCCCACGATGATGGGTGAAGATATTTTCAATTCAGATAATTAAGATTTTGGCTAACAGGCCTGAGCGAAAAGAAAGAAATGAAAGCAATTGTTTTAGCTCACAGAGGGCGCCGGCAAGACGAGAAAAATTCTTCCTGAAGTCACATCTAATTAGCGGCGGGTTGTTTTGACAAAGGCCAAATGTGAGGAAAGCCGAGATTGTCATTTTCGTGCGTGCGAAAAAAGACAAATTGGATTTTGTTTTTTTTTTTTACAAGGTGTTTCTTCCCAGAACAAAGCCAGAACAAAGACGTCCCGGATTGACCAAGCCCGACCAGAATCTCATTAGCCGAGAGCGGTCACGTGATGTGCGAGGGAGGAGAAAGGACGCTCGACCAGGACCCATTGGTCGAAAACGGTCACCTGACATACGAGAGACCAGGGAAACGGGTATGCGCCTCCCCCCCCCAGATGCACTGTGAGGAAGTAGGGGTGAAAGTAAGAGCGATAATGGGAAATCAGAAATAATGCGACTTTTGGAATTATCAAGAAAACCCTGGCGCCGACAGACCCACCCCAGTTTGTTGCGGCGTCAATAAAAAAAAAGCAGGACCCCAATCGACAGAAATCAGTTGCAGCTGGACGCCGTGGACAGCGGGAGCTTGAACGCGGGCGTCGGGCCCGGTTCATTCGCCCCTTTGCGGGCAAGAGAATCCCTAGCCCAAGTCGAAGTTTGAAGAAAATTGCCCGAAAGCCTTAAGAAAAGTTGGAGCTGCAGCCCGAAAGTCGATGAGAAGTTAAGTTGGAATTGCAGGCCAAACAGGCAGAAAGAGTTCAGCCCCGGACGGCAGAGGAAAGAGTTCGGACCTTGGAGAGAAGAAGTTGCAGACGGCAGTTGGAATCACATCAAGCCTATGAAGAGAAATTCGTCCAAGACAAGTCGAAGTTGAATAAATTCGTCCAAGCCAAACCTAAGAATAGAAATTCGTCCAACCCAAATCTAAGTGAAGAAATTCGTCCAACTCAAGCCGAAGTGAATAAACTCGTCCAACTCAAGCCGAAGAGAAGAAGTCGATTCGCGCACTGACGGCGAGAAGAATCAGCCGTGAACGACTGGTAGAGATCAGCGCCCAGTGTCGAAACCAAACCACACCCCGACATGCAAATTTCTAGAAAGTAGGCAACTCGAAATCTTTAAGTTATATGGTAGAAGCTTGGTGCCACAGTCCACAAAACGGGTCGGGAAGTAGGAAAAATTTTTATGTAACGAACATTTAGATATAAAACGTTGTTACCCTTTTTTTCAACAATTTTTGGCCTCGTGAGTTTTTTTTTTTCTTGTGTGTTATCACCCCGTTAAAAAAGGCCCCAATCCCTGTTTGATCCCGTCTGTCTAAGATCTAATCACAACGTGGGTAGGCAGACCGGAGATCAGTACAGTTACCCTAGTAACCAGGCGTTGGAAGCGAGTTGGGAACGACGAGGCTGGTAATCATCTAACCAAAGGGTTAGAACGTCACACTTGGAGCCGCGAACGAAATCGAACGACAGAGTCGACGCTGCGACCAGGGGGGTTGACGTCACAAACGGCTCCGCGACCAGGATCAACCCTGGACCAAGCGACGTCACAACATAATAAACAATATTCTTCTTCTTTTAAAAAAAAGAAAAGCTACTTCCCAAAACATTTGGACCAAATAGTAAAAGTCATCAACGAATCAGATAAAGTACGGGTGAAGTCTGACAAAGCAAGGAATTTCTACAAATTATCAGCAGAGAATTACAATAACATAATTAAAAGAATTTAACAAAGAACTATAAAGAAAAGCTAATAACAACAATGTAA